>CABFPE010000113.1:1213767-1228969 GCA_900660155.1 Hofstenia miamia | reverse complement strand
TATATATATATAGGTAGAGGGAAGTTGACTCAGGTTGAATAGCGAGGCTATTTAAATTTAATTTTTGTTGGTGCCGGTCCATGTCGGATCGGATCTGTTCAACAATTTCTTGCCCGGTTCAAGCTTATGTACTAAAAAATGACATCGGGTAGCCGATAAAACACGACCCGATTTCGAGTTTCCTGTCGGGCTTGGATACAAGGATTAGATTGATAATTAATAAAAAGGCTGATCTAAATCAGCGCTTGATTTAATAAAGATCCAAGACATTAAGTAACACAAATGAATTGCTATTTCCCCAGATCAGAAAGTGAATAATGGTAATGATCATTTGATCGGACAGAGATCCATAACCTTGAATCAAAATCAAGTTTTCGGGTTGGGTTCTGGTATTATATTTTCGGGTCAGGTTTGGGTAATAAATATTCCGATTTTGTTGGGTTCGGGTCCATAGTTATCTCGTATTGTCACTTTCTACTAAGTACTTTTTACATCGTAGTGCGCATAAGATTAGACATTCCGCTTGCGTTCAGATGAAGGTATTTTCTCTTTGATTTGACTTGCACAACAAAATAGTATCTCAATAGTGCAGGATGTACCACGTAAAATAATTTATTAATCTATACCTAAATCCTGCCTAGAATAATTAAGTGCCTCATGATTTAATCGAAGTCCAAGAAACTGAAGCACAGATTTTCCATGTTTGCTCAATTCAACCCAGCTTCAAGATGACAACTTCTTTCTTCCATGTGTCCTACGGAATTCTCTAGATATTTTTGATTTCAAAGTAACTAAGAAATTTCATATTTCTTTTTTTAGACATAAGACCTATCTCAATAAGCCGTCACAATGTACCTTTAGCTATTGTAAACAGTTTACCAGCATACATTTGCATGTAATGCAGTAATCATGTTTGTTACATACGCTTTAAGCTATTGCAATTTTGCAAATCTCAGGATGGTGTGAGATCGATTGAACTCCGAAGCACTAGGCCTGGCAGAAATCTGGTCTCCCCGCCAATTAAAATTTTTGCAAACTCGGAGCTTTTGGGATCGGTTTATGATCCTTGGCAAAAATGTTCTAAATTTTTAAGTTTGCTAGACTAAAATTGTGTATGTTAGAAACTCATTAAAAAATCTATGCATCAAATTGAAAAACTTAAGCGTATATGATTTTAATGTAAAATTCATATATATATATATATATATATGAAATGTTTGCAGATTTATTAAATAATTGAATTATAACGCATCCATCATAAAACATTGATTGCCAGTTCTAGAAAATACTAAAACTAAATTAAGGCACCAGAGTAGAAAATCTATACTTTTTACATTAGTTTTAGAAGCTAGGCTCGGATATGTAGGTTGTTTTTGAAACAAAATGATCTCAAGTTTGTGAAATTGAAAATTGGTATCAAAAAAATGTATTTTTTTTTCTAGCAAATCTTTGTAATATACATAGTTATAATTTCTAGCAGATCAGGATCCAGAATTGTAATGTCATCTTCATTGATGTTATCAGACTCCTCAACTGCCATAAACTTCTAATCACTTAAGTCTGGAAATTTTTTAATATCATCATCAACTTCCTCTAATATTGCTTGAGTAACCAACACTTTCGATATCTAACTACACAATGTCTTTTACTGCGACATGCTTAAGCTGCAAATTATAATGTATTTTTGCCTTACATATTCGAAAAAACTGGTATATGAAAGATTGAGTAATATATTAGTTGAAAAATCCACTAAAGATCTATTTGGCGTATCACATACCCCAATGGTCTCTAGAAGACAATTGATGTGTAATCATTTTGCAAAATATAACTAATGAGTGAAAACATATTTAAGTGGCTGCTTATAAAATAACAGTAAAAATATCAAAATCGTGAATAGTCTTTGAGCAATAGGACATTCAATGTTGGGTGGGGCATGACATACCCCAAAAATCGACAAACCGTTAATGGACCGACAATGGTCCATTGAAGTTGCCATTGATGGCCATTATTGACAAATGACCGCCGCGGAATTCATGAGCCAGTGATATATTCCCGACAATGACCCATTGATGGCAAACAGTATGTTTTGATAGCAAAGCATTATTATATATAACACAACAATTTTATATATTTAAGAAGTTCAAACATTGCTGTTTGGACATACAGAATGTCAACAAATGGCAGAAGGATATATTTGATATCCTGTCAAGTATTTTTAGTACTAGCATTTAATAGAAAATTGAAGGAATGTCTTCTTTATAAATGATAACAATAAACATAAATCTGCAAGTTTAACAAAAATTTTAAATTTTCAAATTAACTCCAATTTTGAATTAGTAGTTTTTCAAATCATGAAAAATCTCTTCTGCTAAATCGTAACTTTTTTTATATTACAGTAAACTTCAAGACGTCCAAATATGTATGAATAAATTATTTTGAAAATTCACTTAATAGGTATATTATAATTTTTTACAAATTAAAAATTTCAAGAATGCTTTTTGCAATTCTTTTTATTATGTTGAAATGATTTAGGAATCAAAACAATGAAGTGAGTTCTATTTGCAAGCATCTGTTAATTGATTATTGATTACTAAAGTTGCCCCTGATGCCAAGAATGGCCCATCAATAGGCCACTGATGATGTCCAATATTATATTATGAGTTATAATTCGTAAATTGGTATAAATTGCTCGAGCTAAGAGCACAGTTGGTAGAGTGTATAGCAAATACCCTAATGATTGAACACCTTGCTGCAAATGATTGAATTCATTATACAGCGCTCATAAAAACAAGAGCTGGCACACTAGATTGTGTTATCAACTACTTAAGTAATTTCATTTTTTATGAAATTCAATTTGATCAGGCAAAATTGTAAATCGCTATAATTATTATTTGTTCGTTAGATGGCAGATCGATCGAGTAATGCCATTAATGGGCCATTGTCGGACTATCAATGGTCTAAAACTAACTGACAAATAATACTTTTTGAAAATTGAAATTAAACTTTAATGCAATGCACATATTATATACAATAATATAATGATTTTTTTGTAAAATTGTAGAATCTTAAGATTTTTAATACTTTTTGTTTTGTTGGTTATGGTTGTCAAATGAATGGCCATTATTGGCTATTGATCCCATTAATGGACCATTGGTTATCCCACAATGCTTGCTATTTGGGAAGTTAATTCGAGTGAAATAGCAGATCAAAGCACAGCATGCTGATTCTGTTAAAGATTACATATTAATGAAGGTGTTTTCTGTGTAACATCGATTTAACAAAATTACGGTAATCCGTTCGATTGTATTTGTTTTGGAGCTAAAACTAGATATAATACAGAGAGGTAATAATTTGTTTGGAAACGATAACTTTATTTTTTGTATGTTATGGAAGAGTTTGTTTGATAAAGTAAATCAGTATGTTTCAATATGACACCCCCAAATCAATTTTTCTTTTACAATGCAGGATGATTTCATCTCATGTCGGCAAGATAAACAAAAGAAATCCGCGTTTCAAAATAATGTTCAGGAGTAATTTTCTATCTAGTCATTGATCTAGGAGTATATAAACAAATATGTACAGCTCACATAATCTATTAAATCAAAAAAAAATTTGCGCGTGATTTTCAGTAGGCTGAAATATTATTTCTAAATTTTCCATTTTAATAACAAATATTAAATGTATGAAATGTATCATTTTTACATTATCAAACAATGAAAACTAACACCCTATGCAAGTTTGCAATGTAATGAAAATGTAAATTAACTTACCAAAATTTTAATTATAATTTCCAAATTAATAATAAATGTAAATTTTGAAGCACTAGCAAATTTTATCCATTAGATTTATATTCAATATCTAGTACTTCATACAACAAATCAATATTATTTGATGTACCCTACTACACTATAAGTCCAAGTATTTTATTTATTGCATTTTTGGCCATACCTATTTTGTTCTTAAATTAAATGCATTCAAGCCAATATTTTTAGAATTGTAGTTTCATAGCATGCATTGCAATCAAATGACTTATTATAGCAGGCGCATGGGAATGCCATGAGAAGAACAATTAGATCATGCGACAATGGTATTGAAATGATATAGACATAGAAAATGCTTGCCGAATGAGATTGACATAGGAAGGGAAGACCAAAGCTTCAACTCTATATGAAATTTAGAATCTTGGGGAAGCTTAAAAGAACCAATATTAGAGTAAGCTGCTTTGGTTAGTTTGACACAGAGATTCTGAGATTGTTGAAAACTGGTTCAATTAAGAAATCCTAAGTTCGTGCATACTAAGCAACTAATAAATCAATTCTCCTAATTGGTGAAAATATGTTTTCACACTTCTCTTTTAATCTGATCACTAATGCCAAGGCAAAAAACACAAGTTCAGACATTAAGTGGAGCGATCTAGGGGTTCCATACCAAGCAATGCCTTCTGAAAAGGTATTATTCAAAATGAATTTTAGGAATATAAAAGTGATCAATTTCACAATAAAAATTCAACGAGTTATATTTCAGGTTGAATTTGAACGTTAGGGGATATAATATCACTTGCTAGCATGAAACATCGTTATATATCATTGGAATGCAAAGTTTTTCTGATTTTAGTCATGATGTCTTTCCTTCATTTTTCTGCTGTAACATTGAAGAATCCATCGACCTTTCTCTTTTTAGTTGAACATTGATTTCTTTAGTACATTTATATAAGGTTGCTAAACATGTAGGCGAATATATATAACTTAGCTTAACGAGAAAAATATATCTAAATCAAATTGTAAGTCCGCTCGAACTCGTTTCAAACCCAAAATAATCAGCTCGCAGGAGCCTATAATATGTCGTCTTTAAAACAAAGATTCTTGGTCGCAATCAAGGGTGTGAAATAATCGCTAATACTAGTTTTGGTTCCATTTCACTCAGTTCCATAAAATAAGTACAATTTTCATTTGAGGTGAATTACGTCATTATAAATTGTACAGATTCAAGAGATCAAAGATTCAAAGAAATTCGATCACGATTACATAGGTTGATTAAGAAAAGTGAGTTTCAGCTCACTAGATAAGACAGGCTTATCACAGAAGTAAGTAAGTACAGTTTTGTGAAATTCATATACATTCAAAAACTTCAACCAACAAAAGATTGATTTTCAAACCATGCTAAATTTTGAAGAACATTTTGTTGTACTTTGTCTTCTCCTTTCAATAACAATGGCATTAAAGTTGGAGAAATGTTCTCTAGAAATGCACATAAATTCAACAGCATGCTTGATAAATAAAGATGTACGTGTTAATGTCACAGAAAGTGTTGTAAAAATCTATGGTCTTAATGAAAATGCTACTCTTGGAAAAAATGATATTTTTCCAAAGATTGGAAAGAGTAAACTTTTAATTTTAGAAAATCTCGTTTTAAATGATGGTTTTCCTACAATTGTGCATGGTAGTATATCTCTCAAAAATATTACAGGAGTTGAGATTAATAAAAATTTCATTTCATATACATCATACCATGCCGGATTCGAAATGTTCATTACAGAAAGTCAATTTACAGGAGAACATGGGTTCCACGCAGAAGGTGTTTTCACTGCGTAGCAACATCAATAAATATTCAAGTCTATCAATCGTCATTTATGAATTTTAGAAATCTTAGTACAATTTTTCATTTGAACTCCACAACAAGTATTGAGTTGTTATTTAAAAATAATGAATTTACTGAAAATTTCCCAAGATGGGGAATAATTGATTCATATTACTCATATGGAATTTCTTACAGAAGGTATAACATCACATTTGAAAACAATGTAGTTAGTGAAAATGAGGCATTCTCTTATAGCCTTTTTGACTTCGCATCAGGGAAAGGCAATCTTAACATTTTAAACAACACATTTGATTCAAATGTTGCATATTCCATTATATCAGTACATAAAGTGTTCAACAATGAACTAGAAATTTCAGTAGCCAACAATAGGCTTTTGAAAAATAGATGTGATTATGGTATGCAGCTTTTTGGCAAAACAGTTCACATTACAAATGAGAGTTTCACAAATAATGTGTTTCTCAGCTGTTACTCTCTTAATAATATTACATTGATAACAAATTCTAAGTTTGAATTTACCAGCATCTCTAACAGATTACAGTGCCCATTTGTGAATATTGACAATTTCGAAAATTTGGGGGACAATGATGTGCAATTGTTTTTTATTAATGAAAAGACTAAGCATTTTTTCATTGAACGCTGTGATGATAAACTTATTCAAAATCTAAAGATTAAGGTGCAGAAATGTCCGTTATGTCCTTATGTTTAAAAATTAACTTTTGAATAACTCATACTCTTCAACAAAAACGCATATGAATGTGTAAAATTTAATATTTTTTGTAGGCTTAGTATTGTATTAGCAGTAAACTTTTCTATTATCTAAAAATTATTTTGAATAATTATTTAAATGTAAGTTTAGGAAGTTAAATAGGCTACAGCAACATTAGCAGCAGCATAGCACTCAGCACATCGGCACCCTCAATTAGTTGAGCGTTCAGGAAAAACTTTCACACGAATTTTAGCAGAAAATCATCTGAGTGTCAAAAATAGTGGTGTACGCAAGGAGGGAATGATTGAATTCCCATGCCATTTTTTCACAATAAGTTTGATTAAGTTAAAAAAATTTTAAAAATTATCTAACATGTAAAATAAGGTGGTGAAAAGAATTTTGGGAATGTATTTATTCAATGTTTTGAAAATTTTAAGAGCTTTAGTCACTCAAGTTGATGATCACAATTGGGATGCCTCCGATAGAAAATCATGTGTATGCCCTTGCTTACATAACTACAGCAATAAGTGCTATCAAATCCGAAGCCCCCATACAAGTAATGTTTTGGGTGCTGTGGGCATTAATCATGCACAAACTTCACTCTAATGCAAGAAACGTATTTTCCTTAAACGCTCTAACTTGTAAAATGTCAATAACCCGGCTTTTATTTCAAAACAATTAAAGATGAAGTTAGGAATTTTGGCACAGTGAAGGATACACTTCTAAACTACATCTTTGCCAATTTCCAAACAATCATATTCTTTGGTTTTGATTTAATCAAATTTTTGAAAAATTATGGTGAAAAAGAAACTAAGATTTATTGAACACTAAAATATAAAGAAGCTGTTTATTTAACTTATATTACTTCAAAAACTTACACTATCAGAAGAACAAAAACACCCGCTTAAATTCTTCATATATTGAGTAAATTTCTAGATCAATGTTCAAGCTAGTTAAAAAAATAATTAAGAACTTCTCAACACACAACCCCTTGCCTAGCCCCAAAAGGGTGTTATTTTTCAGCTTGGGGTCCAGCATCAATGCCTCTAGCAATTTAGACAACTTTGTATACGGTATATAATCATATTTAGTCAATAGTCGTTATTGTCTTACTGTATGCAAATATTAGGAGCAAATGAATACTTAACATATTTTAAGTTTTAAGGTTTAACCATCCTGGTTCCTTTCCCGATGGTGATATGACCTGTATTTTGACCAAAAACCTAAGCCTCTTCTTCTACAAGATAAACTCTTTTCTTGCCAATATTGTACTGCTATGCTTGGACCACAGGCAGTAAATCACTTGTCTTGTCACAATCAAAGAAACGTCATTGCTCATGCCCCGCCCCCCTATCCTCAACCGCCAGTCAATGATCAGCATCTCAACAGCAATCTAAGGAACAATATGAACAACATTGTTCATGTGTTTCAACAGTCTGAAATGAAACTCTCCACCCATACTTTATGGCAACTAGAAAATCTCATGATATTGTCAAATCACAAATATATCCTGATATTGTGGAAAATATTCTTATTATCTATTTTCCAAAGACTGAAGAACCTACAGATTCTAAATTAATTGACAAACTCTCACTTGCTTATTGTCTTGCTAAAGCAAACAAAATCGGTTTGGTAATAATTCTCCACGATTTAGATAACAGCACCTGCATCAGATGCAAGATTTACTAATTGGAACTGAGCTTGAGTAAATTTTTTATTCTAGAACCTTAAAACTTTAGCATCCTGGCCTTACATGATTTCAGGAACTCAACTGAAGTTCCTCATTCAAACAATAAGGGTAGTAAATTAGAGTATTTACCAATGGGCGTTTCTTTGCATCAGTTGAGAATGGCATGCTAGAACAACTAATTGAATGGTGAGGTGTGTCCAGTTGTTTGATAATTTCGGCTTCAGTTACTGGTGAAATATTAGATTCGATAATATAACTAACTTTCTGAGTAGCAATAAAATATGGGTGTAAAGTTTCTGTTCCAACAGCAGTAATCATACCTAGTTTATCATTATGATGTATCAATATAAAAGACATGTCATTTTAAGATCAACAATACTGTAACAAAAGTAACATTTTATAATTGAAGCTCAAACATGAGGATTATTATAAATACTGTTCATTATTTTTTTATTTCATTTCAGATAGATTTAACAGTTGTACAAAAAGCAGTTAGTCAAGCTTTATTAAAAGAATGGTGAGAATTCAACAGCAGCACTACGGCGCTATCAGACTCTTCATAACTTACACAAACCACGTGCACACTTAAATTCATAAGTGATACAGTTAAATGATTCAAGTGATTTGGATCGATTGAAGCACGAACCAGTCCTGGCAGACATTACCATGTAATCGGCAGGAAGCAGTGAAAGAGACCCATGAACAAATTGCATCAATGAGCCAATATGGTTTATCATCAACACGTCAAATCGCTGCAGCTACCAAAATTCCACATATGAGTGTTCATTGTATTAGTGGAAATAAACTAAGTCTTCGTCCCTACAAAATCGCACTGCACCAACAACTTAACCAAAGAGACAAGGAGAAGAGAGTGGAATTTGCACATATGATGTTGGCAAATTTGGACGAAAAAATTCTCAACATCTGCTTGAGCGATGGGGCAACNTGAGTGTTCATCGTATTATGTGAAATAAACTAAGTGTTCGTCTCTACAAAATCGCATTGCACCAACAACTTAACAAAACAGACAAGGAGAAGAGAGTGGAATTTGCTAATTGAAGTTGGCAAATTGGGATGAAACAATTCTCAACATCTGTTGGAGCGATGAAGCAACGTTTTCTTTAGATGGACGCCCTAACCGGCATAACTGCGTTATATGGAGTGACATGAATCCCAGAATGTGTGAATTTATTAAAAGAATGGTGAGAATTCAACAGCAGCACTACGGCGCTATCAGACTCTTCATAACTTACACAAACCACGTGCACACTTAAATTCATAAGTGATACAGTTAAATGATTCAAGTGATTTGGATCGATTGAAGCACGAACCAGTCCTGGCAGACATTACCATGTAATCGGCAGGAAGCAGTGAAAGAGACCCATGAACAAATTGCATCAATGAGCCAATATGGTTTATCATCAACACGTCAAATCGCTGCAGCTACCAAAATTCCACATATGAGTGTTCATTGTATTAGTGGAAATAAACTAAGTCTTCGTCCCTACAAAATCGCACTGCACCAACAACTTAACCAAAGAGACAAGGAGAAGAGAGTGGAATTTGCACATATGATGTTGGCAAATTTGGACGAAAAAATTCTCAACATCTGCTTGAGCGATGGGGCAACGTTTCTTTAGATGGACGCCTTTACCGGCATAACTGCGTTATATGGAGTGACATGAATCCCAGAATGTGTGAATCAAGATCTTTGCATAGCGCCAAGGTGATGGTTTGGGCTAGATTCAGCCCACAATTTGCTTTACCTCTATTTGTTTTTGACAAAACTGTGAATGCTCAAAGTTACCTGCAGTTACTCGAGCAGCATGTGGTACCTTTCTTATGCAGGAAGAGGAAATTATTGAGAGTTAATTTCCAAGAAGATGGCACGCCACCGCATTACAGTCGCCTGTTGTCAGATTTTCTGAAAAGAACCTTTCCGGATCGGGTTACTGACCGGCTAGGCCTTCAGATCTGTCGCTCTTAGATTATTGGTTTTGGTTTTCGTTGAAAGACAGAATATATAGCGCTGGCCAACCTAATGATCTCGCACATCTAAAACGGCGCATACTAGAAGAACAAGCCCGTATCACTCCTGGCGAATATCGAGCAGCCATTCATCATCTGAAAAGACTACTGCAATTTGCGATTGAGAACAATGGAGAGCTGATTGAACATTATTTATAATAATCCTCATGTTTGAACTTCAATTGTATAATGTTAATTTTGTTACAATATTGTTGATCTTAAAATGACATGTCTTTTATATTGATACAACATAGTGATACATTAGGCAGATCGGTGTTTTTCCAAGTGTTCCTTAGATCATGACACAGATTGCTGACTAAAAGTGGATGACGGGGGAGCATGAGCATGCAAGTAGTACCAGGGATAGGTGACTGAGGTTGAATGACCACTCAAACTCGCCCCACTCTCCAAAGCGTATCAGGGAGAGGATGAGGGGTTCAATGCGTCGACATGATAGTCGATTGTTCGCGATTGGATCATTTCTCCCATAATAGGATCGTAGTTTCCACGGGTATCCAACTCGTCCACAAGATACAAATGTGGACTCCTATTAAAGTGTGGGTGCCGCACTCTATGTCTGCGGTTTGAAGACTGCTCCAGTAGTTCGCTGCTGCTGGACGTTGCATAGATCGATCTCTTTCATTCTCGTTAGAGCTAAACAAGTAATTTAAAGATTCGCTCTGGTTTTCAGAATTGTTTGTGTTTACAGTGCTCACCCTGTGGGGAGGCACGGTAGATAGTGGTTTTAAAACGACTTTTGGATGTGTCGCAGAACTATCAAACTGAGACTCAGGAATATTGTCTAGCTCAGATACATCAAGGTATGTTGGTAATGATTTTGAATTCTCTGTTTTTATCAATTATCGTATTTTCGATATCTTTTATTGTTTGCTTTAATGATTAGAAATTGTATGTTTTTCCGTTATCTAGGATGTAATTATTTCGTTTTAGGACTTTGGTAATTGCGTGAGGACCACTCCAATGAGTAGCAAGTTTACGTGTTTGTTTATCATCTGCAGTTTGGATAGGTGAAAAAGTATAAACTTTGTCTCCCACTTTGTGAGGTGCGCCATAAAACGTTTGTGTGTTTACATGTTTGATGAACAGCGCTCTTTTTGTTAAACATGCATATTGTTTCATGTACGTTTTGTAATTCTTGTAGAAAATTTGTAATGCAGTTGTTGGTAGCTATTGAATAATATTTTTATATAACATTGTTAACGTGTTGCTGCCTCGTGACTGAAGGTGGCTTTAGAAGGTGTTATACCTGGGCGTTGTATGAACGGAAGTATTTGTTATAAGGAAGGATGGATCGCCATTTTTTACCTCCTATATGTGCCGGTTGCAGAGGGAATGAGTTTAAGCAATATTTTATTTAAACCGTTCTACAGCACCGTCACCAAGTAGCAAATTTTCGCTTAATAAGCGGGTATTTTGGTTGAAATACGGCTTTCTTTTCACTTAAAAACGCGCAATAAAATCGCTGTTTTGCAACCAATTTGGAAGCTTAAAACGCGCGTAAAAACAGCCATTAAAATGCGCGTTAGAACAGCTCTTAAAACGCGCTTATAATATCCAATTTAAAAGAGAAAATGTAATTTGGATTTATACTCAAATTATCAGAAAGTAGATCATTTAGTGTTTTCTAAATATATCCTAAAATATGTGATTAAAATTATGCAATAATACAAAAAATATAATTCAGTATGTAAAAAATGCTTTAATAAAAATTAAACTTTTTTTCTGTCAGTAGCTCCACGTCTAATAACAATCACAGTTTTAAATAACAATGATAATTAATATTCTAAGCAATCAAGTTTTTATATTTACCTGAATTTCACAAAACATTCTTAAGACTTTTCCATTCACTTAATGCCAAGTTTACTATTGACTGATGAAAGAAATTTAAAAATGTATTGATTCAGAAAGTATCACATCCTATGTAATGTATTATATATTTCAGTAGTGTAGGCAGAATAAAAAACATTTCCTGGACGGGCAATAAACTGAATCAATTAAAATTTTGAAAAAACGTGCAGCACATTCAGTTTTGTAAATATTTAGTATATATTAAGTATGTGAGGCTTGATTTTTGATTTTTTTAATATTTTAGATAATTATGCGTCTCAGCTTTAAAAGAATCAATGAAAATTTTAATATATTTTTAAACAAGCTATATAACAAGTCGTCGTTGATCAATTTCTAAACACTTTATGGTAGTACTATCAAACTTTCAACTGAAATATAATCTTATATCTATTTTATATACTGAGTTATCTCAGCTCAAGTTGCATTGGGAAATATGTTTAAGATACATGACCTTAATATAATAACTACATGTCCGCACCTAACTGTATGCAGCCATTATTAAGGCTGACTAAGAAACTATGTTTCTTGTTGGCCATAAGCATTAGTAAACAACACCCATATTCCACAGCTTTTGCTAGCATTGATGAGGTCCCTCTGCAATAGCAGGCTCATAAACGCGTTCAACCAGAGCTGTTTGTTGTACACATGACACTGTATGAGCTTGTCTGGTTTACTGCTACTAACTGTTGCAGGAGCTAAAATAGTCCAAAATTATGCTTTCTCTCAAGTTTCTTCTATAAATGTAACAGCATGAACCTGCTTGATACAAAATAACGTATAATAATGATGTTGAGTTGGCAGGTAAATAAATGTTAGTAATGTTAAACATCTAGGTAATCAGTGGTTAATTGTAATTCGTAATCATTCACATATTATAAATAATCAAGTGTAGAAATAAATTCAAACCCAATTCAGTTTAAAATTAACGTGTAGCAGAATTCTTGTTAATTGCATATTAAATTTGGTGTGAAAGTTATTTAAATAGGGCCATTGACCATTTATTTATCTTTTAACTAAACAATATTAATAGTAATAGGTTCATTCTGCTAGGCTTCGCTTTTGGAGGGTGTTGCCCTCCCTACTGGCCCCCGTAGCTACGCCAATGATATATTTATTATATAATTAGACATTACGCAATATTAAAAAACAAACATGTACAATCAATTATCAAAAACACAATAAAACAAAAATAAATTTATACACATATTCATACACTTTAAAATATATTAAATATAGTCATAGAAATAATACTCAAATTCTAAAATGAAAAAACGAATTACAAACAAAATTATACCTACATTTCTGAGCAGGAACAACTTCATTCTGTAAAATAAATAAGCCATTTCCTTTTCTTCAGGTTATAATCAATTTCCATTTTCTTAACAAAATGTTTCATTGACCTATGCATGTAAATTCGAAAATATATTTTCAATAAATAAACAAGTGCAGCTACTGACAATCCTCAAATAAAATGCAACTTTAATCAAATATGTTTCTTTAAAATAGAATAAATAATCAGTGACTTAAAAACTAATTAATTGTTTCAAAAAATAATCATAATCTATAGAACAGTAATAAATTTGTATTTTGCTATTAAAAAATATATAAAATTTGCTAAACAAGGTCTTTTGATAATCAGAGTTATTCTTTAGCACCTAAACGCAAATATTACCAAAAATAATAATCTCTAAACCTGTGTCTTTAGATGCAGGGATATTCTTTAACACCTTTTTCAAATATTCATCAATTTCACTATCAGATATATTCTCTAGAAGAGCTCTTGTGGATTCTATGAAAGATTGTCATAAATTTTCGCTATAGAGAAGGTTTTTTTGCTGTAACATATTGTGACCACTAAATAAAAGACGTTTACTTTTTTACTAAGTGAAGACGGTTTGGGGTAGTTTTTTTACCCCACAGATGTTATTGAACAATACAAGTAGTTTATGACTTAAACAAGTTTAGCAAGCATCATCTGATATTAAATTTTCCTGGTTCTTTTTGAGGGCTTACCCTACTCAGCAAATCTTTGTTATCATAAGCAACTAATTACGTCTTATACAAATTTCGTAGGGGGGGGAATATGTCAGGTTATACCTCATTTGCTACGGGCCTACATTTGTCAAGTCTCAAAAAAATATTAATGTGACTGTGGAATGGGTCTGGCCAACAATAAATAAACAGCTGCATGAAATGCAGTCCACAAAATTTAACTAATCTTGCAAAAGAGTATGCTTTAAAAAGATTTCCAAGTATGTTACCAGTTTGCATTGCAACTTTTATTCAAAAAACTATTCCAGGTTCTTAATTTTTTCTTTTTCCAAATAATTCGGTTTGTTAAGTGTTTTGTACGATTCTAGTAGCAGACTGATTATTTGACTGAAGGTTACGGGCCAAGGTAAAACAAATGGGCCAAATTGGGCTTGGCCACCCAATTTTTAGGAACGTACATCGTACATGCAATGTGGGCCCGGCCTTGCCAAAAAACAATCGACCCTTTCCACTGAGGGCATTAAAAATAGAATAGAATAGAATAGAATTTCTTTATAAGTGTAGTACATTTGCATAATTATACACCTCAACAAAAGCTGCTAATACTACACGTAATGCGTCACTAACAACATAAAATACACAACACTATAAAAACATAATAACAAAAATCATGATTCAGAATTATCAGTTTACCCAGTTTATTGCTAATTAATGATATCTTTTAAAAAATCACACAACTAAACTGAAATATTGTATAGCTGGCACTATTTTTAAAGATTCAAGATTCAATCTATTTAGTCACAGTGTCTAAATATACCTCAAAACCGTGTTTACCTGGATACAACAATACTGTACGTTGTCATGCTCAAATAATGTTGAAACTTTGAAATATAGTATTTCTATGTATTTTATAAAAATTCACATCCACAAGTTTCATTTAAATCTTTCAAAATTGTTGAAGAATTCATAGCTTTGCGGGGCATTAAATGTACCTCAAACCATTGTTAACAGTTAAAATATTATTCGTGATGTACACAACAGCTGATTTTCAAGAAAAATTGCAGTAGAAATTGTGAAATATCTTGCAAATTTTAACCTTGTGTATGTTTTTTCAAAATTTGGCATAACAATGTAATTTATGTGTACTAACTACCACTTTACACATAGTACTAAAAAGCAACTTTTTAGCATAAGCACAATTAAAGATTTTTAAGGAAACCAATTAGCCAAGAAACACTTTCTAATTTAATCTCTTATTTCAATATAAAACAAGAAATTGTCATAAATCTCCCCAATATATATATATATATATATATATA
>CABFPE010000113.1:1163043-1185902 GCA_900660155.1 Hofstenia miamia | reverse complement strand
TATATATATATATATATATATATATATATAGTACTGTTCATAAGTTTAGAAACACTCATCTTTACAAATTATTTCTGCAATGATTAACACAATAACTTTGAACTTTTAGAATAAGCTAAATTTTTGACGCTGAATTTGATTTCTTCGCTATAATTTACATATCATCTATATTTATGAAGATCGCTTTAGGGTGCCCCTTCACAGGGGAATAGGAGGAAAACTAAATCTTTGATTAAAATATTACATGAAAATTTGAATTCACAATGCCAAACTTGACCCTAGTGATAAACATCAAAGTTATTGCGTTAATCATTGCAGAAATAACTTGTGAAAATGAGTGTTTCTAAACTTATGAACATTACTGTATATATACAGGGTTTTCCAAAAAAACCCGAAAATTTTATTTGGTGTTTTAAGAATAGCCAATGAAATTTAATCCTAAAATGAAGTTCATATTATTAATATATAAATGGGATTTGCTGAAGATATCTATCAATCTTGATACAAAATCGAAATTTTGAAGCTCTATTATGCTAATGGCGAATCTGCAACAGCAACTCTTCGAGCTTATAATAAAAACATCGCTTGAAATAACAAATTCCCACAATCTACAATATCTCGGATTATAAGAAATTTAAACAAAAAAGTCACTTCAAAATCAGAACGACCATCTCTTAGTGAAGAGAGGCGCGAGACGTTTGAAAAGTCTAGCCAAAATGTGGCAGCAAGAAATGATGATGCGTCAGTATATTGGAGTGTATCCTTCCCATCCTATAGCTGTTCAAACAATAGCTGAATCTGATAAAGAAGTCCGTTTTGAATCTGAATCATCAGTCACTTTAGGATACAATTGTTTGGAGTGATGGGGCTTATTTTTCTCTGGATGGAAATGTGAACAAGCATAATTGCACAATATAGGCTTTCACACAAAACAATAACGAAGTCTTTAGATTCTCCTAAGCTATTGGTTTGGATGGGATTTTCGTCCAATTTCAAACTGAACACTATTTTTTGACATTTTTTAATCAAAATTAATTATTACAAAGAAATGTTGGAAAAAATGGTGTTTCCAGAACTTGCTAAACATCAGCAGCACTCTGACTTCATTTTCCAACATGATGGATATGGACATCGATGGCCGCCACGTTCCCCGATCTCAGTCCACTTGATTATTACTTCTGAGGTATGATGAAAGCCATAGTTTACCATGCCAATAAGCCCACTAGATTGGAAAACTTGAAAGCAAGAATTATTCAAGAAATTGATAATTTATCCGTAGACGAACTGAAAAAACCTATTGCAAATTTGGAACACAGACTTGAGTACGTTTTGAAAGAAAATGGAGGTGTCTTTGAACATTTGATCTTAAAATCACGAATAATCAAACGATTCGCTATTGTTTTGGCTTCATCTAAATACGAAAGTGTGCTTTTCCAATTGTTTTATGTTGAAATATAAATTTGCGGGACTTTTTAAAACCCTGTATGTATATATATATATATATATATATATAGTAGTGGCCACTGGATTAGCATCACTTCTGTATTAATATAATAAATTATATAAAAAACTTCTTTATTATTGCCCATTGTTAACATGTGATATGCATTGCGTATGCATTAAATTTATTTACATGTTTTATATTTTGATTTATTCTCATTGGCAGAACATAAATCATGCCACTTATCATCCGATTCAACTGCAATTATAATGAATTGCTTACATGAATGAAAATATACTTTTAGCATTATGTGATGTTAATCCAGTGGCCGCGATTAGTTAGATATAGTATTTTCAAGTAACTTCAATTTTAGTTTCTTTGTTCGTATTTTGAATACCTTGTTGGTTTTCTTTCCTGTTTTGTTTTTCAAATTGTTGATCTGAATATTTTCTTAAAATATTATGATGATATCCATTCTGTTCTAAGATTGTAAATATTTGTTAAAAACGATATCTGTGTGTTCATATGTTGAATATATTTTATATGCTCGATCAAATAATCCTTTAATTGTGTTCAATTTTGTGATGTATTGCACATTGAGCTGTATCGGATATATAATTCTGAATTACTTTCTTTTATAGGTCAGCTCGTTTCATATGAGCTGTTAAAGTTATGAACACAAACGTCTGAAAATAATAATTTGTTTTTCGTTTGATCTTCTTTTGTGAATTGAGTTTCTGTAACTTGTTTGTTAGATATTCTAAGAAAATGCTTGATTCCTCTTTGTTATTAAAAATGGTAATTAAGTATACATGCAGCAATGACGAAGGTTAAAAACTACATAATGCAGATTTTACCCATATTTTTTGTAGACATATGAAGTATATATAGTAGAACATAAATTAATTATGCATAGTACATTGTTTATGCAGAAAGAAAATAAGATTATTGTACTTATTGCATAGAGACCAAATATGTAGTAAATTCCTATGTGACTTTTAAGTATGTTGAATTTGAATATTTAATTATTCAAGGTAAATCAGAGATGCAGACATGATAGTCACAAAGCTTGTAAAATGTGTCTACTATTAGCTTAATTATCAAATATGCTAAATGGATGAGTCCCAGAGTATTACTTAAATGAATTAATTTACAAAGTCATTATTATGCCTGCCTGAGATCTTCATTTTCAATATTAAGAGTAATTTTAAATCTATTATATATTAAAAAAATTACCATAAAACTATATTGAAGAAATTTAATAATGTTGATGTGTAAATTTTTGCTAAAATTTGAATATTAAAGTTTACTCTTTATCCTTCTAAGTTTGGTTTGAAAATTGAAGTTTAAAATTTTACAAAATTTGATTTGAAAGTTTGAAAATTTGAATTTGATTTGAAAGCCCTGACGATTTCGTCATTTTTGATTTTTTTTACCCGAATTTTTTTTTACAAATTTATATTTAGAATAAATATTGATTGTTTAGCCTTAATGCAATTTTAAAGAAAGTTGTCAATCAAGATATTGAAGCTAATTGGCGCAGAAAGTACGAACGCTACCTTGAACAACCAGAGATTTTCCCTTATCCTGTAAAGGGTACGTTCCTTGTTTTGGAATCAACTTATTGTATAAAATATACAGAGTGAGGCATAATTCCTTGTCTTGGAATGGCCATAACAAGGAATCATACACACGGCGCTTTGTGAACATTTGGTTTATCTGATGTATGCCGAGTAGATTTTTAAGATCATCTTGAGCTTAAGCCAGAACTATTTAGAATTTCCTCACCAGATGCAGAAATTAGACGACCAGGGTGGGACCTGCCCGTAAATAATGACCCTGTTCCAGTAATTTATCCCGGAATCTTTTTTCGGCTTCTTCATAACAAACACCATCCAAGGCATAGATTGTTTTTTCTCTTATCACAAACATGCCTATCCTGTACATGTCATAGATACACCAACATTCAGGCTACATTGTGTTTGCCATTTATGCAAAATATGCTTACATTTTATGGTTTCATGAGGTACAAAAAATTATGACTTACTCTATGTGAATTTATATTGTTTGTTTATAACAATTTCTTATGTTGTGTGTGGTTTTATTCTTTTAATTTAGGTGTCAATCGCACTAAAAAAATTAGTTCTATCGTCAAGTCAATCTTATGGGGTTGTATGGTCCCTAGTTTCTTTTTCTAAATATAACTAATATATTGGTTATAAATTGATTTAGCGCTTCTTTCAAAAATGTAAGTTGGCACACTATCTGTATTTTTAATTTGTTCATGTGAATTTATGCATTCATTCATTCGTTTTAACTACTCAAATGTAAATTTGGCGATATATTTTTCTTTTAATACAAATTATCTGTTAACTCATCAACACTTTATTTTATAGCATCTGTAAACTCTTTTTTAGTCCTGTTTTGAATGGAATTTAATATAATGATTAATGTATTAATTTATTGTTCTACTGTAAATAATTACAATCCAGTGTTTTGTTAGGGTCTTTGAAAGCTTTTCCTTTTCGTGATAGGCATTTGTAAGTTAAGCTTGCGTGTTAATCACCCCAGTGCTTGAGTGGCTTAAGCTTAAGCTTTTCATTTTGTGTTCAAAGTGCATTTGCTTTGCTAACCTGACGCTTTTTCGAGCTATCATCCAATTTCACATCTGAGAAAGATTTTTCAATGGAAATAGATTTCATATTGTTTCCTTGATATTCAAAAAAGCACCTATTTCAAACCAGGAAAACACATTCGCTACGTCGTCTTTGGAACTTCTCTATAATGATATCTTCATTACACAAGATTTCAAATTTTAATATATATTTAGAAAACGCTTTAGAGTACACAATAAGCAAAAAATTAGATTTAACAGCATAATATATTACATTATCATTATATACATTTGTTTTTTAGTTACATAGGCTTATTTAATCATTTCATCCCTCCAAATATGAAGGTAGCGACAATTGCATAGTCATTTGAGATTATTCTTGAATAAAATAATAAATGATGCATTATACAGAATCAATTAGGATCTAATATTAAGGGTTTTGTATGCATAATCAAGAGGAATCTTAGTTGACTTACAAACTGCAGACAACTGTTGTCATAGGGCAGTGTAAAACTAAGTTTTCAATGTCTTAATTCTCTCGGCAATTTAGATATATTATTAATTTGGTAATTTGGTAAATCAGAATCATAATAAATTGAAAATTAACCAAAGAGACTACTTTCCATAAAGCGTCGTACAGTGTTTGTCGATTTAAATCATTCATTTAAAACGGATTTAAATCATGATTTAAATCAAGGCACATTATTCGTTCAATTATTGATTTAAATCAAGTACACTACAATAGTTACAAGTAGTGTATTATAATTGGTTTCAAGTCATTGCCCTGATATTGGAATGAATTGGCAAATTCTGAAATGTTGTTTGCATGTTTTTTATCTGAAGTTTATTTAAAATTAATTAAATTATTGGATTTCAAAAATAGTAGTATCAGAAGGATTTTTAATAATTACTGCCTATGAAGATTATCTGGGGTAAAATTGAAATTTATATAGAAAAATCCGATTTATATTTAAGAGCCGTTACACCTCTCGAACAACCCATTTTTGACAGAAACCAAAAAAACCAAATCGTCGCAAACTGACGCTTAAATTAAACAATTTGATTGGCTAATATTAATATATAAAATAAACCTGTCGCACGAAGTTCATTTTTGAAAATTTTCATCCAAGCCGAAGTTATGGTAGAATTGTCGTGTAACTGCAGAAAAGGTAGATGTGTCCGTTGTAGTGGGAGTTATAGATGTGGATGCACTTGTGAGAAACTTTTCGAAAAATTAACTTTTTTTAGAATTTCAAATTGTTTCGGGGGTTTTAGATGCATACCTTAAACCTATCAACACGGTTTAGTTCTTACTGACACTTCGATTTAAAATTATCTGTCATCTGGTAGAAAAAATGGGTTGGTCGAGAGGTGCAACGGCTCTTAAAAAAGTCCGATTTTTTTGATTTTTTAATATAAATAGGATTTTTCCCAACACTGGCATCTTATGAATAATGTTTTGCACATTATATCATACTATTAACATGTTCATTAAAATTAAGTTTGCGATCAAAAGTTTTAGTTAGTTTTTTAAGAGCTGTTTCACCACTCAGCCTGGTAATCGTTAGTATGAAAATCGCTGGTTGTATTCTTTTAAGAGCCTGGTTCAATTAATTTAAACATATCAACCGAAAATATTCAATTTTTATTGAAATTGAACAATTTTTGACGAAGTTACACGTACTTTAACTATATTTGCTTGACCTTCTCCGTCTACTGGAAAAATAATGCTACACACTTTTTCCAATACAGATTTTGTTAATTTTACTAAACGAGCTCTTCCATCTTATTCTTCAAAATCTTCCATTTTTACATTATTACGTTTTTCAGTAGCGGGAATTGTTCTTACACTTCTATTATCAATACCAAATGTACGACTTAAAGTAGAAAAAAGGAAATTGTGGTAACGAATCCGGTTGAGGAGGATTTGCTTCTGACATTTGAATTGCTGCACACAAGTGGTTTGCTTTGTTTTCTTCACTTTACGCCGTTTTCTACATATACATGCACATCTGACGCATTTAAAACAATTAATACACAATCCTCTCTTGCATTTATAGCTTGATGGCATTTTTTTGTAATTTTTGTTTCTGGTAATGCTAGACCAAAAATTCCTTTTGGAGGATAATATTTCGAAGTATTTAGTTTAGAAATACTAATTATATACTTTATTTACTAGGTTGCGACACTTTAGCTCTTTTGGGTGTTAAAGAAAAATGTACGGGTTGAACCGCGAAACGGCTTTTAAGAATTGAATGCAAAAAATATTTCTAAGTATCCCACTATCTCTTTATTAGGTTCCAGCAATCCTAAATTTTCTCAATAGGATCGTAAAATTGCATAATTAGAAAACGTTTCTGTATTAAATTACTTTTTACTAATATTTGCATGATTTTAATTAATGCACGATTATCATTCCCAGTAATATAAAGTTAGAGTTTTTCGTAAGTATATTATATTGTTAATGCTTAGTTTTTACTTTAGAAACACCGGATAAAAGCGACTGCACGAGACTCCGTTTGGCTTTCAAAGCACTAGTCGATGGTCAATATTGGACCAACATGATAACCACAAACATTATTTTCGATAAAAGTTAGTAATCAAATACTAAGAAATATGCCACGTGTTTTCAGAGATTTTACATATTAAGGGGTTTCTGCTTAGTTTCGATAGTTATTGAGTGGAGTGAAATACTTTTAGTTACTCAAGTTATTAAGTTCAACAATGTACAGTTGTTTTTTAAAAAGAGGCGATCAATATTGTGTACATTGGCTGGTTAATTTAATCTCATGTTTACTTGCTTAGATATTCCTGTTCGTTTATCTCCTATTAATCATGGATAATACAGCTTATATTTGTATAATTTTTCTCAATTTTAAATTCATCATCATAAGGATTTCGAACTCTTAATGCTGTAAAGATCATTAAATATTAGAAACAATTGATACTTTTAAAAAAGCTGCCAGGAAAAAGGAACCTTATGATCACTATTGGAGGTTTATGAAGACTTGAAAATGATTATAACAGGCATAGTCGTGGTGGATAAAAATAAAAAATTAATATAGTGGTACCAAATAACTGAAATGTGAAAATCATAGGATAAATAGTTGGTGGAGTAAATTGAGTTTATGAAAGCTGAAAATGTCGAAATAGGCTCAGGAGTGATTCCAAGATTTGCTATGAGCGAAAGTTCCAACAATCTACACACATTTTTCATATAGTTGGTAGCATAAGTACTGCTCCAAATCCTTTCCTTATGATTATTTCTGTAAAGTTTTAAATTGGATTATCTTCGGCTGTTTGACGGATTGAAAATTATTCGTGCTTTTCGGTCTTTGCTAATTTCAATAAGTGGTAATGAAAGCTAGTTATCTGATTTTTTCTCTTCAAAATTCCTTGAGAAATATAGTCATATTTTCGCATTTAAACGTCTCTGCCCTCGAATAAATCACTAGAAATTCGAGATGACATTGTCTCTGTTTTCGCTCGAAATTTTGGTACTCGATCGTTAACCAAAGATTAAGCGCCTGACCGTCGTCCAATTAAGTTCAAGTAATTTTATCTCTATATTTGCTTGAAATCGAAAATTAGCATTATAAGATGCGGATTTTTATTGATTTACGGATCAGCTCACCTTACAAGGTTGAATATGTTGATATCCAAACATTATCACACTTCAAGAATTTTTGTTACTATCCTAAGAGAATGTCATTACGTATCACAAATTAAGTACGCATTCCCAATATATTGTGATAAAAGTTGCCCCATTTAAATGCCATTGTGCAAAGACTACATTTAATCGCATCACGCAAGTATTTCTATAAAATTTAACTCCGCTCAATTTTTACGAAGCTGTTCTAATACATTCAACATTAAGGAAGTAAAAACGAATTTGTTGTTAGATAATTATTATAGTTTGACATCACTATATTATTGATGACTCATTTAGTTTTACCTATATATTAAACTCTATTTTATCATGTAAAACAGTCAGGCAATTTTATAGTTACAATCTTAACCGTTGCATAGTTTTAAATTTCTTTTACTTTTGATTGTATAATGATTCGATTACTGGTTTAGGAAGATGCAAAAGACTAATCATCAATCAAATAGATCCGAAAGAATACTCGATGCAGGGAGGAGGAGACCTATATATCTACTGCAATGAAGTTATTGAGTCAGAAAACACTGAAATTTTCTTCGTGGATTCAAATAGCGGATGGATTCGCAAAGTGAAAGTGGTGAAAACGCTTAAGAAAAGGGTACTGTCTTAGATATTACTAATTTCAACATTTGGTTTAATCATTCGAAATCTCGGTTCATGTTTTGTGCGTTTTCACACGTTCAAGAGGCGCATATCTATCAAATTTTTCTTGTTAGACTGTATTTATTAGTGATAGACATACATAAACTGAGAATTTCTTGTATTATTATCAAAACGACGAATACGTTTGAGTACATTATATATATATATATATATATATTGCATGAGGTTATTCAATTGAAAATTTCTAATGAACTTAAATGAAATAAGCAGTTTTAGTTATAGATACTTATAAAAAATTCACGGTTTAGCGTAAATTTTCCTTAAGAAAAATAATATTATGTTGCTAAAAAAAGTCGTGGCCGATTTATTATTTTTAAAATTTTTGACATTTTGCATTTGCATTCGATTTTGTTATCTACTGACTGGTAACGATTAAAACAAAATAGAATAAGGTTATATTAAAATTATGTACAATATTTCTCCACCAGCAAGTTTGTGAATTCTCTTCTTATAAAAATCGTCGATGAAATTTATATGAAGCGTCTAATTTCTGGGTTTTAATCATTTTATTCTTAGTTACAGATTCTAATGCATCCAAAAGGTAAAAATCCGTAGGCGCCAAGTCAGGTGAGATGGATAATGTGGCAAAAATTCCCAATCAATTGCCTAATTTTTTCTCTTGTGTCATATGCAATGTGCGGTCGGGCATTTTTGGGGAGAAAAGGACTAGGTAGAGCAGTTCAACATTGATTTGAATGGATTTAGCTATGCGGGTAGTCCCAAAATGCTTGCATTAATCATTTGTGTCGATTCGAATGAATTCGTTTTAAACATTATAATGTTTTAAATTACTGATTTAAGTGGAATTTATTTCTTTAATTTTTCCTAAATTCATTTGAATTTAATTTGATATTTAACATTTTGATATACCTTGCTAAAATTATGTTTAGAAATGTATAATTGTGAAAATACCGATGTACAATACAAGTGAAATTGTGGAGCTACCAGCGAATGTTAATATATTCGTAAAAAGTGGCGTAATAAAGACTCCACCAGTGCAGTTTACATATAAAGAAGACTCAGGTCTGTAATTCAATATAGTACTTTAGAAATTTATTAAATATTGTAAAAAATGTCTGGTTCTCTTGCTTACTCTGTACATTGATGTACATATTGAAATCACGAAGGGTTCCGAACAAAAATCGTTATCATTTCTTTGCTATACAGTGCAATGTTTATGCATAATAATTAAAAATTAGTGTCCCAAATTTAGTCATATAAGTTTTTTATATAAATTTTTACATTTTATTTTAGAGAGTGTATCTCCAGAATGTAAACGGCGACGATTTATTTCATCCGTTTTTGTACAGGAAACGCATCATGGTAAGCATTATCATTGATTCTTTCAATACTTTATGTGTGATTGTGAGCTTAGACTTTTTTATGTACCTAATACATACCTAGTCTGGAAAGTTACTACGGAGTTTGTAAAATAAAAAAACTGGGATATCGTGGAGTTTGATAGTCTGTAACAAGCATGGAAACCGGCCGACCCATTGGCCGGGCCGAGTTGTATAAAAAATTTTCCGTGTTGAGTCGGGTCGGGTCAACAATTACATGGGTCGGGTTGGATCAGATAAACAATTAGCTGGGTTGGTTCAACAAACCTTCTCGGCGAGTGTGGCCAATATTCAAGATTCAGGATGTACATTCACTGGCATTGAACCCATGTATTTTAGTTTAAATGATCAGATTCTGCGTTAACTTTATTTCAATTGGGTTTGTTATAATTACATTAAATATAACACAAAATAATGAAGAAAAGGACTTATTATTACAATCCGGGTCAAGACAGAAACTATTTGGCCCGTCTCGGGGCCAAAATTGTTTTGCCGCATCGGGTCGGCTTTGAAGTTGTTTGTGTCGGCTAGGGTATGGTCAAGAAAAGTTTACCCGTTTCCAGGCTTGATCGGTAATGACTGCCAATAAAAATCATCGTGATTTCATTTCTGTGGGTTAAGATTACACAATCATAATAATAAATCATAATTAATAAAAACTATTACAAATTTTACACTTTGAAATTTAAGAAATTTCATTGAAGCAAAAGAGATTTGAACGCTTGTATTTTTCTAATATTGGAAAGGGCACTCAAAACAAATTTTAGAGAATTTCGAATGCAAACATATTCAAACGCGAATGGCAGTTGAGAATCCTACTAGCAAAGTTTGTTTGATATTAGCGGAAAAAATTTACATCTGTTTATTTGGTAACTTTGTTATTTTTTAATACTAATTGGGGCTAATTACCACAAAAATGTAAACCATAATAATGATTTATTGTTCGACATTTAGTTTTATATATTTTAGCTATCATAAAATTATAAACTAACTAAAAAAACTGCAGCACTTACAATTTAAATGACAAACTAATTGAAGTTATGCAAAGAATTGATATATAGAAAATATAAAAATTTGTAGTATGTTAGAAATATAGTTATAGTAGTTTAAATGTGCAATATGATTAACTATGTGCTTTCTAGATTAAACAGCTTATATATGTATATATTCATGTACATATATATAGAAATGCAGAGTAAGCACAATGCAAATATAATTTACCGGCTGGTATTAGCTGTTGCCGGGCAATAACCGGACCTGAAATACTCGGGCGGTTCTAACTCAGCTCCAAGTGGACAAGGTTCCAGATGTTATCAAACTCTTTGCAACGGGAAATTTATTTGATGCGCGAAGATGTGGACGGCCAATGGATGAAAGGACTGATGCAATCATTATGTCTTCAGTTGAAGCTGCACCCTAAATCAATTTTCGCAGAACTACTTAATTGTCCGTACCGAAAAGCACACTTTATGAAAAACGTCAAAGTCAAAGGTATCGTGCTTGGATTCACATTTAGTCAATTTCTTACGGAACAAGATATGGCGTTAAGTGTTATGTGCTGCTCAGTTTGCCAAAGGTTTAGCTCCTGGCGAATGTGTTTTGTCTGTATGGTGAGGAAAACTCGTGTTACTGTAAGCAAAGTAAACCCCGCTCTACAAAAAACAAGTCCAACAGCATGCCCTATGGTATGGAATGGGGCGCCATTTCTCATCGCCATATCATTGGACCCTTCTTCATTGAAGGGCGAATGACAGTTATTTCCAGCTTTTTAAGAAAGCTAGGTGCTATGTAGATCTTCTACCTACAATAGGACGAGGCTCCCGCCCATACAGCCATGCAGACTCAAGACCCCGTCAACGACCAAATTAGGAATGGTTGGATTGGCAAGTTTTCTCGTTTTTCAGGCCCACCAAGAAACCTTATTTGTGTCATGCGATAACGTTTCGAAAGTAAAGCATCTCATCTTAGCTTCATCACCTTCCAACCACCATAAAATCAAAGAAGCTGCAAGACAAACTTTTAACAGCAAAGCAAAATGGCAATTCATTAACAGCATACATTTAATTAAACTATGTGAATAACTGCAGCGACATTTTCATAATAAGAATTTAAAGAAAATTTTTTTTGCCCTCACCTCTATTATATAGAATGCTAATAACTGTGGTATTTAGTGTATGTAACACTACAAACCGTTTCTTCTACTTTTTCTAACAATTTTTCAAGGCCACGTCGTTTAGTGAATATGCTTCTATGTAGCGATGTATGTTTCTGCTAAAATTATTTATTTTCCTAAGGTACAGGAAATCTTAACTATTTTTCAATGAAGCATTCGCTTTTGAAAAAAAAGCCTTCAAATTTTCCCATAGCTATTGTCCAGATAATCAGGACGTCTAAGCCTATGAAAGCAATAAATCTATCTTTTCTGATGATATACCAACGAAGCCCGTTGAAGCGTGCCATTCACGGATTCAGAGATCGTGTTTTCAAATTTTGGATGTGTTAATTAGTTCATAAGTTACTATAATTTTAATTTTTTAAGAAATCAATTCCAGATCTTAAAAAATTTTTCGGTAGTTTGGGTTAATGTTTAGTTAGATTTTTCAAATTTTTCTCTGATGATGACGACGGTCACCAACTGCACTGCCATTGTAATGCGACAGCAACAATGGGGTCTAGTCTATGACGCGAAATTTCTCCATCATTAAATTTTCAAATGTTTTTTTTCAAGAAATAACAGAGTTCTGACGTTGATTTTTTACCTAGATTTTTTTCAAACATTAACTTTTACAGTTAACTATTCTTTACGTTGCATTCATTATCTGTTCCTTTAAATATATATATATGTATACATATATGTATATATGTAAAAAAGTATTTTGTTAGACGACTTTTTCGATATTGTTGCAACATTTTTGATTCCATATTCGGTTATTCCTTTTATAAATAGGAAGAAGTTCTTCTGAGTATCAAATGGATTGTGACTGGGTTTTAACTCATGATGCATACACTTTAAGAAATTATCCGATCATATTTATCATTTTAATTTAATGAAAACAAAACAAGTGCTTGTGTTGAAAAAGTTCGTCGTAACTAATTAATTCCAACTTGTGACAAAATTAGTAAGCGATAGTGGGTGGCAGTCTTTTTCTGAAGCATGGACATGTACCATCACTTATTTGATGGTAGTTGGAATTTGAATTTGCTGATTTCTAGCTGCCAACTCCATTCATTTGTTTTGTATGTATTTTTACAAATTTAGTTTATATTTGTACTAGATATGGAAATTGAAGAAGTGTGGATGGGGTATGGTAACAATTTTTGAAAAAAGGTAACATTCAAATTTCAAAGCCTTAGTAGAAAATCTAAATGTTAGTTTGAGTTTAATAAAGCTCTTACCACAAGTATAGTTAATTTAAGATCAAGTTTTAAAGGAGTAAATCCTGTTTCTCGCATTAACTATTAGCTCAAACACATGGTTTCATTTGATTAAGTATCTATTTCAGTGTTAAGTTTGAGATATTTTGAACATTATACAATGAGTGGACTATACATTCACTAGGAATCTAATGCCCTAAAGATCTGGTTCTCTAAAAAATATACATAGACGAGTAATTTCCAACTCCCATGAGAGTGCAATTTGAAATTTTTAAGAATGCATTTGAACTTAACAGGATGTTAAGCTGCATTTCGTCTAACCCAGAATACATTGCAGTCTTCATTCATCTTTAATTCTCATTGATCATACATGCATGCTATTTGAAATTTTTTCCGTTTCTCTTTTTTTTTAGATCATATACAGCGTTTATCACGACGTGATGGACAATCGCTGTTTTTGATGCCAGTAGGTTCAGTATGGAAAAAGGTTAAGAAACACTGACAGACATTTGTAAGTTGAGAAAAAAAATTATTTGAATTTCAATGTAAACAAGTTTCATTTATTTTTTTAACTATTTGCCGTTTTTAGTAGTAGTAGTAGTAAAACGAATTTATTGTGAAAGACTATTATAACAAATGAAAAATAAAAAAATAAATAAAATAATGAAATAATATTGATAGCGACAAAGAGAAGATAAATATTACAAGCATTCAAAAGAAAGAGTAAACAAAATTTAAATGAATGATTACATCTACAGTCGTTACAATTACAAATTCAAAAATAAATACACAAGTTTTCAAATTTGTTGAATGTGTCCCAGAAAATGATCTTTAAGTGATGTTTGACTTTAATACATGCATCAAATATATTATTTTTTGTATCTGGTCACCCTTAATTTCACTTCACCGGTCAAAACGGGTCAATTTGAGATGTGTCTCTGGTGATACCAGTCAGCTAGTTTAGTCTGGGAGTTTCTCAAATCTTAAGTTGCGAAAACACTTGATAATTACCATAATTATATTTACTAAAATATTAATGGAAATACACTGTACACGGTACGGCTGTGCGAAAAAGTTATTTATCAGTTATGCAATTCACTAACGTAGGTCAAGTAGTCTCTTTGAATCAATGCAAAGCATAAAGTAATAGTGACATTAAATATTGAATGTAAATTCAGTGGTATACATTCTGTAAATAAGAGTTCTAAGCATCTAAGTATCTAAGCAATAACGCCATATTTAATTGTAACTTTCCATTTAACATTTACCTTATATATTGCAAATGAATCGTAATAGTAATGATTTAGAAATTATATAGAAACTGTTAGTAATCATGCACATTGTCTATTGTGCATTTAAAGGCACAGACCAATAAGATCCCATAACTCATTATTGGATTATATTTTCAAGTTAACTTCAATTTTAATTAACTTCGAGTGGCGGTTTTTTCCCTTGAAGGGATTTTTTGATTTTCGAAAAACCACCACGAGTGTTAAGCTCTGCTTATTAGTTAGGCTTAAAACTAAACTTCAAAATCAACGTAATCGATGTTTGGAAGTAATCACTGCGTGCCATTAATTATTAAAACCTATCATAGAATAATTATTTATTTACATAAAATTTCCAACATTCAAACAAAACATGTTATTGAAATTTGCAATATTCAAAGCATTGGGTGATTTGTCCCAATTTTTTGGTTTGTGTCTTTAAATGCATAATGAGATTTTGTTTTAATCCGAATACTTAAACGCGTATGCGTTCAGTACTCGTTTATTCAACTGAACAAATGCATTATGTAATGCAAAAAACCGATCGAAACAGCAGCGCCAGTCACAATCAGTCAAAAATAGAATTGAACCTATAAATATCGTGAAACCATGTAACGCGGTCAAAACCGGTACTTAACAATGTGAGGACCGGTCAAAGCCGGTACCCACATGAGGGTAGCGTGGGTACCTCACTGGTCATGGTCGCCAATTGAGGATATCGCTTCCATCTCTGATCCATCGTGAGCATGTTTTCTGAAATTGTATAGATTTCTTATATCAGTTTTATTAGGATACCATATAATTAATCCATAACATATTCTTGACAGAATCAAAGATTTGTATAATTTCAATTTATTAAGATATTGATAATTATAGGGAATATTTCTTTTTAAATATAAAAACAAATGGCTTTGCTTTCTAAGTAATTATTTTTTTACTTTAGTAATCTTGGGGAAAAGTTTTAATTTTCTTCTGAAGTCACTAAATTACAAAAAAGAAGTGTTATTTTAAAAAAAAACTGCACCAAGCCTTGCTATGAGACTAAGATTAGGTTAGGGTAATTTGAATTCTGTTGTTACTTATTAGATTTGGTTGCCTTGCTTCCGTTTGGGACAAATAGAGTAAAAACTTGTTCCTTTGCCGCAACAAGGTATTTTTGCCTAGTATCAAACAAATATAAAGGATTACAATATCTGAGCTACTAGACTGCATATATTGAAATAGGCGATTTTAGCCTTAAAATTCAGCATGTTCAATTTGTTATTGGCATCTTGTAGGGTTGCTAGACGTCCTGATTTAGCAGCACATGTACAGATTCTTTATGGTTTTGTCTTGCGTCCTAAAGCAGCTCTTTGAGGACGCATCGATATCTTGGTTAATGAAAATTTTAATTTTGTATTTTAGCGTACCTTATTACAATGTGTAAATTTGTAATGTTTACCAGAAATTAATTCTAGGCTAAAAATGATGTTTTTTAGATACTAAGCTATCTATGATTAGCTTAGAAATCAGTTATTTTGCATTCTATATGTTCCCTGATTTTGCACGGCTGCGACATTCTCGTGAATTGCTTACAAAGCGTCCTGATTTTTTAATATATTTTGAGGTAATAGTCTGGTAACCCTATCATCTTGAGAATGATGCACTATAGTTCGTGGTTATAAGTATTCCCAAATAATTTAAAACATTGCTAATCAAGCGCAATATGGTGATTGTTTCTATAACTGCGCTTTTAAACATAAAAAATATACAATTAATACGAATATAAATAGGCATGCAATTGAAATGTTTATTGAAATGGTCTGGGCTGTACTGTCATTGGTTGGGTTGGAACGTTAAATTGATTAAAGTATAAGAAGTAACAGGTGCCTGATTTTGCTCATTTTTACTATTATTACTCACAAGAAAGTTAAGTTAAAGATATGTCAATATTCATGAGCTTTGATGTTGATATTTGCCTAATCTTTTTCCTGCAATGAGTAATGTCAGCTCCAGTCCATGATCAAAGATATTTTGACTAAATCTGCCATATCTGAACTTCCGTATTGTCAAGGTTGAATCAGGCTTTCCGTTTATTTTATTGACAATACAATAATGTTGTTGCAATAATTGTATTGTTCAGCAAAAAAGTATTGCAATTATTTATTGTTGAAGAAAAAATATTGACAATTATTGTAACAATTATTGTGACAATTATTGTGACAATTATACATGCAATAGTGTACGTTCGTACACCCAGTTTTTTGTTTTACTTAAGAAAAAAACATCTTCCCACATCAACTCAGAGCCCCTCTTACTAATCCTACAAAACCATGCGCTATTATAGAACTGAGTAAAAAAATGAGGAGGATCGCACAAAGTATTGGTGAATGCTGAACACAGATCGCGTTCATTTTTGCTAGACACTATGGCCAGCCCGCACCCCAGTATGTGTGAGGGATCAAAAAAACCCTCCATGTGGCTATGGCTATAATATCCTATACCGCAATTTCCTATACAAAAAGAGGTATAGCTATACAGTGGTCTCGCGCTAATTAGTACGAATACATGTGGTCGCGAATATATCTCCTTAGAAAACCACCTGCTGACAATGTTACTGTTTCTACAAAAATTTAGATATTAGATATAAAAGGAGTTAAAATATTGCACAATTATAAAAATATTGCACAATTATAGAAATATTGCACAATTATAGAAACATTGCACAATTATAGAAACATTGCACAATTATTGTATATTATTTCAATTATTTATTGTAAAAATTTTCAATATTGCAATATTTTATTTTTCAAATTTTTTGGCAAAAATATTATTGCAATACAATAAGGGGAAACCCTGGGGTGAAGTGGAGTTGCAGAATAGCCGAAAATTTATATCTCAACAAAATACCCTTAATTACACTGACCCCAAGTCGGAGACACTGCAAACAAAATGGGGTACTACTATTATATATTATTATATCTAATATCCCCCAAATTTTGTATACTTGCATTTTTGTGTCTCACTCGATACGTGTTTCCAAAATCGCAAAAAAACGAAAAAGCGCTAAAATGCTGATAGAAGAACACATTGAAATAGAGACAGCGTAAAAACAATTCTTCCCCTCGAATAATCTCTGCGTGGTATCCATATTACGGATTTTGAGTTCTGTCTAAGCGCATTCACTTTTTTTTTATGTAAACTGGTATGATGTGGTGCCTCTGGAGAAAACGCTAAGACGATTATAATATTTTGAGATATACAAAGTTTTCACTGTTGCACAACAAATATAGATAGTCCACTCTCTGCGTTAGCAATTAAAATATAAACAAATAAATGGGACAATGAGATTTTTTGTGAATTTAAGTAAGTGCCATGTTGCGACGTTGCGACGTTTTGATTACAGATAATAAATCCCCTTTTTACCAAATTTGTTTATAGAAATAAAATCTAGTATATTTGTATATTATATAAATTTATATTTTATAATGTCCCAGCGTGTGACTTCCGCCCCCTGTACCAGTTAATATTTAATGTTATTTTTATATATAGGAACTCTTGTAACGCATTCACAATAAAACTATAGATCTCTATATCTCGTTTTTCTCTTTTGCTCTTTCGTTTTTTCTTATCAAATTATATTTAGAAATATTCGCTTTTTTTGGGGGGAGAGGGGGGGAGAGGTCAGAGGGCGCATATGTGCATCGTCCTTGTGATTTTGTGTTCTTTTTTTCCGTGCTCGATTGCTCGATTACATAGATGGTATTGCTTATTGTTAACTTAAATATAATGGCTGTGATGATGCACTCCGGATTCGGCCACAAAGTACTAGTGAAATTCTCTAATCAAGTTTTTTCTTATTTTTGCGTGCTCGATGCTATTAATTATAATTCTCTTGCCGTTCGCTATTAAATTATACTCATGCTAAAGTGTTAGTTGCTTTCGTAGATTTCCTCACTATCGGCTCTTACTCACATGTGCTCACTACCCCTCTTCCTCGCGTATACCCGTTTTTTGTTTTTTTATAACACTATAACACTAAACTAGTCGATATATATATATATATATATATATATATATATATAGCCATTAGTAGAAACTTTCTTCTTATACGTGCAGTCGCCACTTGTCGCTCCGCAATGTTTCTCATACCTCAACGTGTACACATGCAAATCACAAGTGGACCAATTCTTCTTCCGATAATACAACATAGAAAAAAGTAATGTATAGATATACCTTTAAGCGCCATTACCCGTCAATGGACGACTGCTATGACTTCAAAGTTAGATTTGTTACCTCAGCTAAATATGTTTTCAGGATATACTATTCATAGTTATATTATGATATCTTGCTATACAAGTGGTTTCTACATATTAACTCAAAAAAATACACTGTTATAAAAATCTTAGTCTTATATTTTTGCTGCATGTTTCTAATCTTTGGTGCACTATATGAACATAATTACAATTGGTCGACCAAGTTGATACATCTATATTGCAATTTTTATTGTGACATATATATGCTCTAAGAAAACAAAAGAAGTATTTAAAAGCTATTCGACAAAAGAGTTAATACATATAACAGCCTGACACTTCCCACTAACAGGTTTACTACAAATTCTGCACAAATTCACAGTTCTATTTTTTTCACAATCAACATCAATATGACAAGTGACTCGCTTTTGGAGAGTTGGGACAAAAGAGCATTGAGTAGTCTGAATATCACCGTCTTTCATGAGCTCTTTGGACAGTTGTTGCAGAAAAGTGCGTCTACTGATATCAGAATGTTTTTGTTTTTTTATACGGCAACCATTCGTTCACTCCAGCAATATCCAAAATATTAGAAAAACTACCAACGGCCAGCGTCTACAGCCCGATTTTGTCGAATTATTACGACACATGCTGTCTAGTAGATTAACTGCATATTTATTATTATTATTATAAAATATTACACTTTCAGGCTTCTTCTTACCATTTTCTTGATAACAGCACCACTATGCTGTGTAGAAAGTATATGCACAACTCTTTTTGGTTTCGCTTGATATCTATTAAGGTGCAACTTGCCACTTTGGTACATTACAGAATCATGCAGTGCTAAATTTTGGGGAGGAGGAGGAAGTTCGCCACTATTTGAACGCACGGTTCGGAATGGAGCATAAGATGAGCAAGTTGTTTAAAAGTAAAAAAATTATCAATAGTTACATTGTATCCTTTGTTGTTCAGAGGTTCCATAAGTATTTGCACAACATGTGTACCAAATGACACATGTCTGTCTTCATCTTTTCCAAGATCGGGCTTGATATTATAACAATATTTTGATGAAACATCAGCAAATACTCAAAATTTTATCCCAAATTTTTCCGGCTTTGCGGGCATATATTGCGTAAAACGGCAGCGTGTTTTAGTCGGAAATAATTGTTCATCAATAGTCANAAAGAAGTTCCAGCAAGGCAACCACCCACTACTTCAACTAACCGGGTTGAACGAGAAAATCTTAGGCAAGAAAAGCTATACAACTCGTTTATCGACAAAGACAAGTTATTAAATCTCTCTGATATCCTCAATGTATTGCCAAGTCTTCGCATTCCTTCACAACGCTACTACAAGCATGACAGTGAAAATAAATTTCTATGGATNATCAGCAAATACTCAAAATTTTATCCCAAATTTTTCCGGCTTTGCGGGCATATATTGCGTAAAACGGCAGCGTGTTTTAGTCGGAAATAATTGTTCATCAATAGTCAAGAATGATGATGGGTGGTAGCAACGTTGAGAATTGGCTACAAAGTTAAATTAGACAAAACTTGTCATGTTGCAGATTGAGAAACCTTTTTATCTCTCTCATTTTTGGAATGACAGTGTCTTACTGAATATGGGACATCCATATGTCGTTGACCATAGTTTTTCAAATTGATAATTTCGTCGATATGTAATTCCTTTTAGGTACAGTAGGACCACGAATTTTTCTAGTTCGTCTCTTATTAGATTCCAATCATCTATCTTTTCATTAGCAAAAGCATTTGTACAATAAACAATAAAATTCAGCATCCAATTAACAAAGAGAAGATTCCCTGCGTCTAATGGAGTTATGATGCCAGCACAAGCTCGTGTTACATCTTCAGGCTGGCTTACTATATTTTGTCTTTGCATTCTATCACGTCTAGCTCCCTGTGTATTTTCAATTATTGTCCATTCAGTTTCATCTTGCCGCTCAAATTGAATTATTTTCATTGTCAATCTCTTTGTGACTGCTATGTGACAAGAGGTCTAAATCTTCATTACTGCTGCTTGTTGAATATGAAATTTCATGTAATATCTGTTTATCATTAATGTCCTCTACTTCTTCTAAATCTTGTTCAGTGTCATCTACAGATTCATCACTTGGAAGTAGGCCTGTGGCTTGTATTTGAAAATTAGGGGAGCCATGGCCCCGCAAAGTTCAATAAATTAATCATAGTTTTACTCATATAAAACAGTTTCACACTTTTTCATTGAATTTTTAAATAGAATGGCATTAGTATTTTATATATTTCAACTAAAATATATTCACTCTAACTTTGTTACAGAATATTAGAGTTAATACTATAGAGTTTTGTATCCAGGATGTCAAGAGGAAGAGGGGCCAAGTGGCCCAACAGGGAGGGCCAGGGGGCCATGGCCCTCCCCTAGCCACGGCCCTGCTTGGAAGATTTATCATTGTTTGCAGGAAACGTTGAGCTGACATTCGTTGAGACATTACAAATGACAAATGATACTGGTATGCTTTGAAATTTCTACACCTTTGCAGCAAGTCTATTAAACGAAGTTAGAGTATATTTACTAATCAATGATAATTGTTTACAATTAGCTGCGAAACTCTTGCTGCAAAATATTCGCACCTCTTTGAAATATTTACACAAACTATTCATATCCTTTTTATTATTTTAATAAGGCAATACAATCTGTGTACATGAACATTTACATGAATTTATGTTTTAAATATCGTTTATAATATACTAAGCTTTTGGATATATTTGTAGTACTTTACAAAACGTAATATAGAAATCGTCAATTGACTGGTTTTGGCGCTTTTAGGTATATTAAATGTCTGGCGTTCTAGTGTTAATAGTTTATGTACTCAAGAAAGAGGACAAAAATAATTATTTGATTTGATCCTGGATTGTGCAGAATCTACTAATTTCAACTATCGGCCTATTGTTTAGAGTACTCATATTGATCTATAAGCAATGAAGTTAACATCTCAAATGTCTCATATGATACTCTATCATTTTTGCAAAATTTGGGAATCCTTGTCACTGTGAATGATTAAAAACAGTAAAAATCTTTTTGTTGTTTCCACGACTCTCATTAAAGATTTTTTAATTGATCTGCTCATATCTCTGGAACGAAACAACAAATAGTGTTCAGATTCATTGGAGTGCTGATAGCTTACATAGTTTAATTAGTAATTTCTGGAAAAAAAATTATGATTATAACGCAAATACAGTACCCTAATCCGAAGAAATTTTTGTTATGGGTTTAAAAGAGAATCTGAGGACGGTTTATCTTTGATAGGATTATTTAAATATCTCAAAGTTTACTGTTCATTCATCTTTAATTTATTAAAAGTTAACTATAAAAAATAATAATTGTTACTACCCCTGTCTGTAGCATAAAAACTATTCATTCATAAAAACGCATTTTCTGTTGTTAAATACAAATAATGATACGCGGGATGAGCTGAAACACCCTGTATAAGACTTTCAGTAGCAAAATATTTTCAAGTGATAAGGGGGTCACTTACCATGCGAGCAACAAGCAACTTTTCGAAGCATACGTTATATGTGCATATATATATATATATATATATATNGTCGGTCCCTTCAATCAAGTTTCAAACCATGGATCATTTGGCGCCATTTTTGTTTAAATTTAAATTTTGTAATGTGCCACCGCGTGAATTCTGCCACCGGTACCAGTTAATATTTAACGTTATTGTTATATATAGGAAATCTTGTAACGCATTCGCAATAAAACTGTTGACCTCACTTTAATCGGTTGCTCATTCGTTTTCTCTAAGCTAATTATCAACTGATGTCTAGCAAAATTTGCTTCGTTTGGAGGAAGAGCCGGGGGTAGGTCTGAGGGCGCATAAGTGCATCGTCCTCGTGATTTTATGTGCAGTTCTTCCGTGCTCGATTACATAGATGGCATTGCTTATTGTTAACTTAAATATAATGGCTGTGATGATGCACTCCGGATTCGGCCACAAAGTACTAGTGAAATTCTCTAATCAAGGTTTTGCTCATAATTTTTGCCTTACGTGCTCGATGCTATTAATTATAATTCTCTTGCCGTTCGCTATACTAAATTACTCATGCCACATGGTTAGTTGCTTTCGTAGACTTCCTCACCATCGGTGCTTACTCACAGTTGCTTACTACGCCTCGTATAGCCGTTATTTGTGCTTTGCTATTACTATAAGACTAAACTAGTCGATACTACAATATATATATATATATATATATATATATATA
>CABFPE010000113.1:1099387-1126732 GCA_900660155.1 Hofstenia miamia | reverse complement strand
TGTATTGCGCTTTAAGAAAATTTGTTTAACTATGTTTAATATTTTCCACATGTATTAGCGAAATAGTTTTAAAATAGTTTGTTTGCTTAGAAACGATAATGTTGTTTACGTAAATGAGACTATGTATTTTTGAAAACAGGGTGAAGTCATTTTGAAAAAAATTCCCAAAAAGCGAGTTAAACCGAAAAGAGTTGTTATAATACGGTATATATTAACGCGATGTAATGCAAACATTTGCGATATCAAAAATTAGTCATACCAAAAATGGCCTGTGATATTATCAAGGTGAACCCGAAAGGGGTTGTTATAATACGGAATATATTAACATGGCGTAATGCAAACATTTGTGATATCAAAAATTACTCATACCAAAAAGTGTAAACTAAATTTGAACATGAATCATGCAAATAGACCCGAATATGGTACACTAATTAAAAGCTATTAGCAAGCTGTCAGCCAGTTACCCCCGAGCTGTCAAAAAAAATCAATTAGTGAGATCTTAAAAGCACTTAGCGCCAAGTATCAATTAGATGACTCATTAATTAACATTTGCAAACACTCCCTCGATATCACTGAATCACTAGTGAGCTGTCAATCAACTGGTGACTCATTTGTGACCTCTCCTCTGTTCTTCCTACACTACTATTAACAATTTTGAATGAAAATGATTTTTAGCATTTAGATAATGAAATTTCCATAGCCTGAGGGTCGCTAGTAAATGTACAAAATATAGATATTTACAAAACATTGTTAAGCATTAGAGAAGATCTTAGAGTGTAAATTTCTGCTAGTGTGAAGAAATTAGGCGGCGAGATGAGAGGGAGGAAGCATAGGTTATTTGAACGGCTANAACGGCTGTAGTGTGTGTTGAAGGGGTTAATTAGCCCTATTAAACTGATGAGGCGGAAAAAATTATTGCGCTGCCAGTGTTGGAACGTGGCAGTGCAGTGCGGTAATAGCGTTGATTACGGGATTACCTTGGCCACTTTTAGTAAATGTAGGTTCCTTTTGGAATAAAGAATTATATTAGCTAATGCCTACAAGCTGAAAAGCTATGAATGTCCTTCAATAGGCCTATATATGAAAGCTGAACTTAGTCAGATCGCCTAATAGAATTTAGAACTTTTCCATAATGGCACTCAGGTTAAGGTTGTGACTAACGGATGTTACCTGCATATACACGAATTGCCTATGTTTAGTAAATTTGAATATACGTTTGAGTTTACCGCATACAATAGCAAATAATAGTAAAATTTTATGCTTAACTTAAACTTGGATTGATTCTTCAATTAAAGAAAATATTTTCCCTTATTACAACTTTGAAGTCGCAGCTCAAAGTGATCAATAATTTTTGTTTAATCATGGTGGTTGCATTATTCTGTGCGATGATACTATCAAGCATTATAGCATTAATGAAAAATATTTTGACTTCGTCTGCGGAACTATATTTGACTTTGCAACCAACAATATTCAAAAATCTGCTTATTCAACGAAGATTTAACATGAAGCTAATATTAACAAAATTTAAAAATTTATTAGATTCCATCGAAGGCTCTTCCAGTAACAACACTGAATTTTGGTTTTCATAACAGACGGAGTCGTATACATGAAAAAGGCAGTTCGCTTATTTCAATCATTTGCTAAAACTACTACATATTACTTGTTTAGCCCATGCTAAGTGAAGTAAAACCGATTTTTTAAAAAGGTGTGCTGAATAATTATGCATCCTTCCACTAAGAATTTTGATAAGCAGACACAGGTCATTGACGTTGCTGAAAGCTATGAATTCTGAAATCAAACTCAAACTTCCTGACATCGTTCTTCACTTTGAAATGATTAGCCTCTTTTTAAGGACCTCCAACATGAATTTTGGCAGACAACCAAAGCATTTACTGCAGAACGCTCATTTCATACGCCTTTCATAGTAGGTATATGCAATCAATATATATTGCATATTTTTTGTCTAAATGTTCATATTATCCCTCGTTTAGAGCCATGTGTGCTTTGCATAGTTGGTCTTTCTGAGGTGAATACGTTGTTAGTACAGCACATTTATATTTATTGATTCAAGCTCACAATAACTTTAATTTGGCTTGCGCTGTCTACATAACAGAGCAGTTTCACTTTATTTCATATTGTAGTCTCTTATAAGTGGTTAATAGTTACGATTAAAAATCGACTTTGAAACATTTAGTGTAAGTATACCCTTAGCAATGCACTGCAAGAAACGTTCTAAATTCTAAAAAAAACAAACAATTCGGATCATTTATTTTGCAATTTCACCATGTCAAATCTCATTGCAACTCTGTTTGCTATGCTCGTTCCACAAGAAATTTACTAGAGAAAACTATTTTTCGATATTCCGCTTGAGTGCAGCATCTTACATAAATCCTGGAAGGCACGGTATGCCCTGCGGATTTCCTGAAAATAGCTATCAGAGTAGTACTTTTCATCAATTACAGGCCCCCTTGAGAGCTCAAAAACATAAATTGTAAACCAAAAGGTGGATTTGCTTCAACAGTATAGCCTCATGTAGACTGCAATTATTTCGTAAACAAATTTTGTAGCATCCACTACATTTTAAAATTAACTGCGTTTAGGTGCACGAACTGCTCATGCTGACTCTTAGAATTTCCTATTTTTTACTGGGCCAATACCGGCATATAGTTTTTGAGAGTGTTGATAGCGATTGGACCATTTCACTGATTTAAACAAAATTCAACAATTTTGGCTGCTGGTGAAGTGTCTTTACTACAATCAAAGTCTATTCTCTTGCTGGAATAAAAAGGTACTTTAATGATGAAATGTAAACATCGCAATGAAAAAAATTAACAGAGTTACAATTGTGCAGTGTTTTAAAAATTTTTAACTAGCAAAGAGCAATTGCATTTAGACTTTGCCTGAATAGTTACATGTAAAGTTGCGAAAGGGCTTTGAAATTCAGGAGTTGCTCCACTTAATTATTTATTGGTTTTGATGATTAATAATTATAATTTAAGCCAAAGAATACCAAAATAAAATCATTTAATCAAAAAAACTAATACAAAAAGTAAGTTTAAATAAATTGTTTTTATTAGGTTTCTATTTCAAATGGATATTCGTTCTAACCAAAAATTTGTGATTAAATTTAAACAAATTTTTTAAAAAACAAACAAATACAAAATTGCTGGTTTCTACCTTATTGATTTTAATGGGTGACGTCGCCTTAATTCAAAGGCTGAGCATTTGTATTATGGTTTACAAAAGTATAGTAAATTACAGTTGTTTATTAATAGAATACAAATCTGAAATAAATAAAATAAGCGTACAAAACTACTCAAACCATCTACAAACTACAAGCTTCAAAACAGTAAACAAAAGAAATTAATCTTAATTATCCCATAAATAATTAAATAAATGTAAGTAGAAAAAAATGAAGTCCAATGGATTTCTGCTAAAGTGGCTCTGCATGGATGTGTAAACTGTCACAACATGCGCTACTGGGCAAAAGAAAATCCACACTGGGTGTCAGCCTCTTCACAGCCCAAAAGTGATAGTGTGGGCAGGAATATGAAAAGGCGGTGTCATTGCCCATTATTTTTTGATGACTTTCTAACCGAAGCCTCATATCTGGAAATGCTGAAGACATTTGTGGAACCGGAGCTTAAATGATGTCGACTATTCAATAAAGTCTTGTGCAAGAAGGAGCTCTAGCTCATTTTCACAGAGATGTTCACTTGTGGCTAGACACTAAATTTGCACATGTGGATTGGAGGGGGCGGGCCAAGAATGTTGCCTGCACGCAGCCCAGACTTAACAGTATGCAATTTTTTTGTGGGAAAAGCTGAAGCTAGACGTATACAAAACTGCTCCACAAAATTTGGATTATTTGAAAGCAAAAATTTCTGTAGCTTACCAGTCAATATCAAAAATGTGTTAGAAAGTCTTTTTATGAAGCATCAGAAAAGATTGGAATATGTGATTCGAGAGAAGAGACAGGTTAAGAATATATAGTTTGTGTATGTAAATTAAATATTCAATATAAATTTTGGATATTTTGCTATTGTCTGGTAAAATATTTTTTGAAAATTTTCACATTTTCATTGTCTAAAAGCATATTGAAATCCGGCTATTTCACTGACTTACCCTGTATATCGAAAATTTAACGAATACAGCATTGAACTGAAGAAAATGTTGAACCTCATTATATTTCCATTCAGCGATCACTAAGCCATTGTGATAATGATCACAAATGAAATAGCAATGCATAATAGAGGAAACGCCAAATAGGAGATTATCACATTAAAAACGTGGCATGAAAAATATTTATGCATTGGGACATGAAATTAATCTCTGTGAACCAGAATGTGTTCAACAGAATTTTGCACTGTCATTATAAAAAATGTACAATTTGGGAAGATTCTTGTTTGGTTGCAACAAGATAACACCCCTACATACTCTGCCATCAGAATCAAAGATATTTATGGGAAAGAAGCACATTGTTGATGTAAGATCCTCTCTAACTAGTTACCTCGCTCATTAGCATTTTCTGTTTCACAACTTGGAGGAAGTCATCAAAATACCCATTTCAAGCTTAGAAACTCAGTCTTGTTGCATTGATTACATACCTGAAATGTAATATGCTCGCAGTTCATACTAACTTTAAACTGCCTATCGTCTATTTAAAGTACAACCCGTTTTTCCACATTTACAAAGAATTTTCTCCAAGTCTATTAGCAAATTTGAAAATCGTGAGGCATGAGATGGTCTATGGGGGAACATGCTTTAATGCAATGTTGAAAATTTCTATTAAAGCATATTGCTATGGTTGAAGGTGATTAGCAATTTTCATTTGAAAATGTCGAATTTTTGAGAAAGATTTCAATTCTCTCCATACCTAACGTTCAAGTATTTATAAAGTTTTGAGTAAATGGAAGCAGTAAAGAATTTTAAAGGTTTCTCGATATGTACAAAGATATCCCAAACCCATTGAGGAGTGCCGTGTGCAAAGTCAGAGGTTGCGGAGTTGAAAGCGTACCTTGATGGGCCAGAACCGGGTCGCGGATTTAGAGCGAGAAAGACTCACCTCTATCAATGTGTTGCTTTCAGATTGAGCATAGCATTAATAGATTTTGAGCTATATGCGTTTAAAATTTTCTACACAATCATGAAAAACACCCTAAGAAATTTTGAAAATGTTTAATGGTTTTTGACAAATATTTGAACACCTATAACTCACGAACTAACAACGATACTAAAAATCTGAAAGCAACGGATAGAAGTTCGAGTATGCTTCTAAAATATAGCCATGTTCATTAAATTAATAGATAATATAGTCTAATGATGATAAAAACCTATTAATTTTTTTACGAATTTCAAATATAAATTTTAATAATCATTTGAAATCAATTAGATCGATTAAACTTAATAGATTACTAGAGTTAAAAGGTTCAATATGTTTTTACAATTATCACCAGGTTAGTATTTTGAAAATCTACGACAAATATTCAAACAAAACCCATGAAATTAGAAGAGCTGCCGGAAATAATTAATTTTTTGTTGAACATATTATACACACACATACACACACAATGGAGAACGATATGGACATAAGGCACAATACAAACAACAGAAATATAATTGGAAGAAAGCCAAACATGATATCAGAAGAACAACTTGGAATGTAATTGCACAGTGGAACATGAAGAAAAGCAGCCAGAAAAACCAAAAAGCAATGCGCGTACTAATAGCCATTACCACTAATAATAAATACAACATAAAAGACTAGCCAATGAGAATGGATTAAATATCATCTAATATTTCATTTATTATCAAAATACTGCTGATTGGTTAGTTGGATATCGTATAATTCAAATAATGAAGATTGCAGCTTATGCAAGCAAAAGTGGAATGAATACGAAGTTAACAGTATTTACCCTCCGAAATATTGTGGATTTCAATCAGTACAAATGAAATAGGTTCTTATTGACCTTTTGAAGTTATTGAATACACATTTGGAATTTACAAACTGATTCAAACAAGGACAGCGAATATGAAGTACAATACAAGCCATTCTATCAATTATGAAACATGCAATTTCATGAATCTTGCAAAATCTTTTAGTCTATGGGTAGTTACTTATTTAAGATTAATTTCTAACTACAAATATTAAAAACACCTCACACCAGTTAAGACACTCGATACGTTTAATCCTTGAATAGGTCGAATTCCAAAGACAATAAATCCTCCAGTGGAACTTCCTGGTTGTCAGTTGGGATGTCCTCGAACATGTCTTTGAACGCTACAAAAAATAATGCTAGATTAAAATAGCATTAGAATTTATGCTTAGTAATTAGTAAAACATTTATCAATATATTTGCTGCATGATATTTTGTGTGTCACACTCACAAGCGTTGTGCCTTTAAACCCTTATAATTCTAGACCATTTGGCAGCTTTTGATAAAATTTATGCGATCATATAGCAATTTTTTATAAGATTTATTTGGCTCATATTCATTACATTTAGTCCAGAGTCGATGGGTAACATGCGAAGAGTCGGAGTTGCTAAAAGTATTGAAAATATCAATTTACACGAGTTTTGCTAGTAACTTACTATTGCACGTAGAACTAACGTAGTATACTTAAATAATATACTACCTCTACGAGACTCCAAGCTTCCAGCATTATCCATTGGTTCCCATAAATCATACTCACTCCCAGCTGGGACATCGTTAAAGACATCATTTTCAATAGAATCTTCAGCTAAATGAATGTTAATGAACAATGGTGCTACATTAATATAGCAACAAAAAATATTTTTAATAGTTGGAAAAAAGCATTTAATATCTTAACATCGCACTCTAGAAACAACATAATATACCCAAATAATATACTACCTCTACGAAACTCTAAAAAGCTTATAGTTTTATGCATTGGTTCCAATGAACATGTTCAATTTTTATCATGGTCAAGATCTTCAGATTAACAACATTATTAAAAATTTGGTGATAAATTAAATAAAAATATTACTAAGAAATTTGGTTTCAATGATTTTTAACCTAAGTAGAGGCAACTTATTGAAACAACCATATAAACAACATAAATTACATAATTAGCAAAAAAGGGAAATATTTAAAGTATGTTGTAGTATCATGACAATATTTCAATTGAAATAATAATTGAACTATTTGAAAAAAACATATCAGATGGTTTACAAATAAATACGTTATTTTGTACAATCAATAGTATATATGTTCACCAGGAGCTCAAAAACCTCTTTCAAAATGCTTTGTGATGATAGTCACAATTCAAAAGTTTATTTGTAATAAATATTTGACGCTTAAAAAGCTCTTGTTTTAACAGTGATCACACTTTCGATTAAATTGAGGCCTGGAAATTGTGGCGGCATGAATATCATATAAATAATATTTTGTTAACATAATTTTGAATAAAAAGCACACAAAGACACCATTTATATTTCTTAAATGTGGCTGTTGAATTTTATTGTATACTGATCAGCATCGTCTCTGGGAGTACAACTTTACAGGATTTGGCCAAATGTTGCTTTACGAAGAAGATGTAATGTTCAATGGCCCAAATTTATCAAATTGAAAAGCAAATATCAAATTGTAAACATGAAAATAACGAACCTCTGCATGATTACAAGATTTAAAACCTTTAAAAAGAACATTGCGTTGAGACAGATTACTTTCATGATAATCAATGCCTAGCCAATAGCATTTCATCAACAGTGATACCTACATGCTAATGTTAATATGTTAATATGTAGAACACTCCGGGAAGGATATGTTGAAATTATTTAATATTCAGTGTGACAACGCCAGATGTCATTTTTCAATGGCTTAATCTAAAACTTTTTGCGAAAATGGTATGGCTGTAATGGTTTGACTCAGAAATCTCCAAATGTCAAGCTAAATGATAAACAAGAGCTTTGATATACTTACGTCCCTCTCGAATGAACTTTTGAACGCAGTTAGTTGTAAATATATGGAAAATATCCTGAAAAATCTTATTAAAAGAAATTTGCAGTGAATGCCGCTCAGATTTATGGTGGACATACACACTAGTGCTTTTACAGCAATAGAGCATTTGTTGTAAAATATTTCTACATTACACATTTAAATGATTTTTACTTGTATAGCAAAAATTTCTTGGATATATTCTTGCTAGATGCTTATTATATATTGTCTAAGACTATAACTTCTATTGAATTGCATTAAATACTAGTTCGAATAACATGTGTAATTATTTTTCAATATAATTACTAATGGCAGCAATCAGTTTATTCCATCACTTAACCAATTCTTAAAATGCATCAGCAAAACACTGTCCAGGGAGCTGGCAAACCACTTTTCAACAAATTGCTGGAGTTCATGTGATTACTCAAAATGATGCCCAAGTAATGCTTTCTTCATGTACTTGAATAAAAGTAATCGCTTGGACCAAGATTCCTGATGTACGGTTGATGTCTTAGAAGTGTCTTAGAAGTGCAATATTATTTACATGGATGGGAGCACTACAAACAACGAGCCAAATGGAACATTTCTTGATTTCTGTTTCTTCTTACGCTATTCCTCAACCAATTTGGCATAGTATTGACCATTTATTGTTTGTCCATTAGGCAAGAAGTCTAAGTGATTGATTCCAACTTAATCACAAAACACTGAGAGCATCATTTGTTTTTGATGTGAGGTGCCACTTCTCATCTTCAAAGGACGTTTTTCTTCTCATGTCTCCATTCAGGTAATTGTAATGAAAGAGATGCCTCGTCCTGCTTATATATAAAGCATCACCATGCTGATTTAAGCATTTGTAAATTCGATATAGACTTATCACGATTCCGTATTCTAGCTTTTCCCTATGTGACAAAAACTAAATTTGTGCGTATTATTCGTATACTGCAGGCAATAACATTAATTTACTGTATGCATATAAACAAACATAGGGTCAGTTTTCAAAAGCAATTGGTTTGATTGAATTATTTTGTTTCTTTCTTAGCTAGTTCGAGTCATTATTGAACGAGCCACGTATAATTATATCATTAAATGTGCCCCATGCCTCATCTAGGGGAGAACGGGTGAGGTGCAACAGTAGTACGTTGCGACACCTGAATTTATGCATCTGTTAATGAATCCTTTGGGTTACTTGCTCCATCTAGTCAAGTCTGTCATGTTTTAAACAAATTGTTTTAAACAAACTCATAAACATGTTTTAAATAATTTTGTACTATTTCTGATAGAAGTTATGGCTGGCAGGTCATTTATTGAAAGGATGAATCCCAATGGCCTTCCTGGCCTCAGTAAATATATGGTGAAGCATTCTACGTATGCTTAAAAATGGTTTGATAATGGTGTATATCAGCAGAAAAATGGCCTTTTGAAAAGAACTTTCCTTTCGTGCCGTGAGTCTCGTATCATTTATTGAGCTTACAGCCGGCGTTATGGACGAGTTATGGAATAATTTTATCAAGTTGGGGTGTCGAGAAGGCAGAAAAATTGGCCTTCTTTTACCGCTAGCTCTATGGTAAAAATAAGCAGAATCTTGCTTTTTCATTAAAATAATTTCTGTATAAGCATTGTTGAACTTTCAATATTTTACAAATACATGTTTTCCTAAAGAAGGCTCTTTTGCACCATGTTTCACCTTGAGAGTAATTATAAAAAACACTTTCTGTATTATTTGATAAAAAACGTTTTACACTACAGTCCTGCATCTAGTATTAGAAAAATGAAAATTATCTTAATCTCTGTGTATTTCATTCAATTGGAGTGGTCTTTTCTCGAGCATTAGAAAATTTTCTGTTATTATTAATTTCTATGTGATTTACATACATTGTTTTATTGCGTAAATATTTTAATATATTTTTAACTTTGATACTAATTAAATAAACTCTTGTATCACTTTAGTAGGTTTTTATACATTTACTTAAATTCATTCATTTAATTTATTAAAATTATACAAAGTCTCAGCTAAATAATGATGGGGTAAGTTACAATATTCTCATTAGGACAGGTTGCATCATGTTGTAAAATATCTCGAAGTATTCTAAATCCAAAATTTTCGAATGGGTCATTTCTTAAATGCGATATTATGAGAAAAACCAACGCGTGGGCAGACATCCTCATCAATACCTGGACGAGTTTTAATAGAAGTGGCAAAAATAATAAACCATGTAGACGTGTGGCAAAAGATTTCGATATGAATTATAGTACGCTAGTATGTTAGAAGGTACTGTAAAAAAGCAGCTGTGTTGGATTTTTGCAAAAATGAAGAGGAAACCTCAGAGCAATACTTAAAGAGTTGTGTAAATGTATTTTTTGGATTGTCACCAAAAAAATACGATGACTTGCATATCAGTTATGTATTATAAATGGAAAAAGATGCCTCAAACGTGGAGACAAAATGAGATGCCAGGGTCAGATTGGTTAAGTAATTTATGATATATCAACAGCGGCTTTCTATACGAAGGCCTAAAACAGCATCATTGTCCAGCACAAGTCACAGATGGACCCTACTTTAACTAGTTCAATCAACGTCCAACTGTCCTAAAAAAGTATCCAACACATTGTAAAAAAGAATTTGATTCACCAATAATTTCTCATCCGTTATGTTCGAGGGAATATTCTATAATCAGAAAACGTTGGAACAGTATAGAATCCAAAAGAACATTATATAAATCTTTCTAAACGTAGTCATTCCTTACAGGACATTTTCATTAGGTGACCTACATTTTACGCGCTTCAACAATGCCTGAAACTGTAGAATTGTCTGAATCAACTAGAAAATCAATTATTCAGCTGCACAGAAATGGTTTGGGATATAGAAAAAATTCATCTGTTAAATATTCCAATTTCGAGTGTTGGTGATACTGTTCGCAAGTGGAAATCCTTCCATCTTTCGACTATTCTGTCTCGTTCAGGGCGTCCTAAAAAAATTTCTGACAGTACAGCTAGGAATTTAGTTCAAAAAGTACAAAATAATCCTCGACTGACTGGCTCTGAACTTCAAAAGGACTTGCAGTAATCTGGGACGAATTTCTGGAAAATAAATTAGCGCAGTTCTTCGAAAGAGAGGATTCCACTCTCAGTCACCAAGAAAAACCCCTCTCTTGAAGGAAACTCACGTAAGGAACCGCCGGAACTTTGCCGAAGAACACGTGAATAAACCTTCAAGCTTTTGGGATAACATATTATTGTCAGATGAGAGTAAAATAAAGTTGTTTGGTCAAAACTGTGTCAGTCGTGTTTGTAGACAGGAGACCTCTGCGTTTCACCCGAAGAATACTTTCCAATAGTGAAGTTTGGAGGTGGCAGCGTAATGCTTTGGGGTTGTTTCTTTTCTACAGGCCCTGGGGAATTGGAAATTATAGAAGGAAGGATGAACTCCGAAATGTATCAAAACATTCTTGCGAGATGTCTTGTGAAGTCAGCCGAAAAATTGAACATTCCTCGAGGTTGGATATTCCAACAAGACAATGACCCAAGCACACGGTTAGCGCCACTAGTGCATGGTTTCAGGAGAGGGACATTGAGGTATTGGAATGGCCAAGCCAATTACCTGACCTCAATTCGATTGAAAATCTGTGGAGGGAATTGAAATTGAAGGTACAGGAGAGTGATTCAAGAAATCTTATCCAATTGCAAGAAATATGCAAGGAAGAGTGGACTAAAATTCCTGTTAGCATATGTGCTAATCTTGTGAACAAGTATTCTAATCGCTTAGAAGCAGTTTTGGTTGCTAAAGGTCACATGACGAAGTACTAAGAAAATATTTTTACGATGTGTTGGATACTTTTTAAACCTTAACTTTTACAAAATTGCAATTATCAAGTCAACATTTTATAATATTGTTGTTTTGATACGATATTTGTATTTCCCATGTAAAATTAAATTAGAATACTGTTTGTTTATATTATTTTTTGAATTGGCATTAGTTAAAGTTTTTCCTTTGTGTNATATATATATATATATATATATATATATATACATATAACAGGCTGTTCCAAAAGTAACCGAACCGCAAAGTTAAATAAAAATTGTACATCAAGAACAACAAATTTAATAGGTATATTTAGTATTTACAAATGTTTAAATGTCAATTTAGAACAACCACATGTCATTTCTTCTTTTTTGTCATTTTACGTTATCCTCGTTACTATTAATGTGCGCTTTGGGACCCTCATTCTTGAAAATGCAGGGAAGGAATTTAGATTTAAACGAACGTGTCTTTCTTATTAAGAATTACTATGCAAGGAATAGCTACAAGCATGTTGAAGAAAGATGGGAAGTTAATTTCAGAAAACATGTAACGAGTAAATCGACAATGTTCAATCGTGTATCGAAATTTGAAGTAACTGGAAGTGTGTTAAATGCTCCTCAAGAAGGTCGTACAAGAACAGCCTGTTCACCTGCAAACAAGGATATAGTGGCAGCTGCATTTCTTCATTCCCCTAAAAAATCTATTCGCCAGGCATCGAAGAAGCTGAACATTTCTCAAACCTCACTACGCCGAATATTTCATGACATAGGTCAAAACCATACAGACCTCATCTTCTTCACGCTCGAAATGAGGATGACCCGGATAAACGATTAGAATTTTGTGAAAATTTTGTAACATTTTATGAAGAATCACCAGATTTTCCAGATTGCATCTTATGGAGTGATGAAGCTTGCTTCAAACTGAACGGGCATATTGACAGACACAATTGTGTTTATTGGGACGATGAGAACCTCCCATCGTATACTTGAAACGGAAGTCAATGTTCCTGGAGTGACAGTGAGCTGGAATCGACAGCACTGGTCTAGTTGGCCCATTCTTCTTTGAAGGAACTGTTAATGGTGAACTTTATTTTGATAAGCTGAAAACAAAGTGTTTCCTATTGTTAATGAGTTCCCCCATTTCCGTGAACTTCATTTTCAACAAGATGGAACACCTGCGCACTACACCAAAGATGTTCGACAATGGCTTGATGAAACATTTCCGGGATGTTGAATTGGTCGCCGAGGACCAATCGAATGGCCTGCCAGATCCACGGATCTGACCCCGCCTGATTTTTTTCAATGGGGAGATCTAAAAAACGCGGTTTATGCTAAAAAGCCCAGAAAAATTGATCAACTAAAAAAGTATTCAGCACGAATGGAACCAAATTTCAGAGGAAACTTGCCAGAAAGTATGTCGCAGTGTTGTCAAAAGATGTAGTGATTCTGTTGAAGTTCAAGGTAAACACTTTGAATATTTGTAAATACTAAATATACCTATTAAATTTGTTGTTTTTGATGTACAATTTGTATTTATATACATTCATATTAAACGTAGTTCAGATCGAACAGTTAAATTGCGTGGCTTGACAGTGCACGTGCATATGTACAATGCTAATTACTAAGTAGATCTACTTTTTGTAATCCCTCTTATCTATTTTGGGTATTATATTCTGCAATCACATCCTCCGAAACCTATTTCGACCGAATAAACTCGTGGTAACAAAATTCCTTTCCAATTCAATACCGAGATATTTTATGGAATTGGTGTTAATAATCACCAGTATATTTTCTGAAGCTTTTAGTTGGATATTTGCTAGCATTTCCTTTGATTCATTTGCTATCATTGATAAATTGAATTTTTTCATTATTTATTGTTATTCATTTCGAAAAAGATACTTAATTTGATTTATATTATGTTTTAGATTAATTACTGCTATTATTGGACTTGGATGTAGCGTTCTTGCGGCCAAGGCAAAATAAACTTTGATCCTAGCCGGTCGTTGGGCGTAATGTTTTAGTTGTAGCCGGCCGTTAGCCGTGATTTTTTGACACTAGTCGGCGCTTTTTACTACTACTAATAATTTTGAATGCCTGGCTTTCACTTTTTACGGAATTTCTGCAAATACTATATGACTCGTTGCTCTCAAAGGCCAAAGTTGGAACCTGTTCGACCCGGCCGGCCGGTTGGCAAGCTGGTCAACCGGTCGGGTCAGGATTTTCATCCTACCAGTTGACACTATTCACTTGGCCTACTAGCACTGAGCACTGTAAGTAGACCGGAAGCCTACTGTGATTCTCTCTCTCTCTCTCTCGTTGATGATAGCTAGACAATTTTAACTTTCGTTAAAAAGTAATCATGAACTTTTCAGAATATGCATGCAAATAATACTAAAATTGCTGACACTATTTTGAAAGACATTTTCATTTTAAAAAGTTAATGAGAATGCGAAGACTAAATTGCACACTGACTTGGCCCGCTCATTGGCCAATGGTGGTCGGTTAAAGCATGATTTTCTATTTTTAACTGCATTTTGCGACTCAGAATTATTTTTGATGTCCAAATCTCTGTGTTTTAATTTTGTCAACGTTTGCAACACAATTGTTTCATGTTTTCACATTATTTTTGTAATATAAGTAGTAATACTTCTACTATATTAGGTTGGCGATATACGAGAATTTGCTTTTGCAATCCAATTACATGTATATATAGCGCCCTAAATTACCGAATTTTGATAGCTACATCCAAATTCCTGCTGAAATTTATTAGCCTCCAAATGGCATTGCCTATAAACTAGTCCTACCAGCCGGCTATGAATTTTTTGAAACAGGTAATATTTTGATTTTACCAAAATGTATATCCCTACACAATGCATAGCACATTGTTCTACATTTAATTTTTTGTAATATAGATACGTACAGTCTTTCAGATTCTGAAAATCTAAATCATTCCAGTCCAGTTTCCGCATCTCAGCTGAATTTCCCGCAAAGTATTTGTGATACCAGCCTCAGAAGTCGAGTCTAAGCTCAACTTCTCTACGGCAGCACAGTTTGTTCATGAAAATCGTACTCTTTTAAAAGGAGATGTTGTTGAAGCAATTGCGGTCTTAAAAGAAGCAAAACTTTACAAACTTAGCTCGATTCTGAATCCGTACTAATGAGTTGCATAATTTGCAAATTTGAAAAACAGTATAACTTGAAAATATAATTACCGTATATGTTCTTTTCACTTAACTTTGAGAAAATATTCCCATCGAGTCTCAAATATCGAAAAGTGGAAGCTGGTCGAAACCGGTCAAAATTCGGGAAAAACAGACCAGTTCGGGCTACAATCAGTTCAGATAAAACTTAGCCGGTTCAGTCGGGTCGGCAAAATTCCTGATCGGTTCCAACTCTGTCAACGCTTTTTTAAGTTATTAAAATGAAAGGCCTTATCACTAATTATTAACTTGCTATTAAATTTCTTTGATAATTTCTTTGAATTAAATTGACGAATGGCTGTAAAAAGTATTATTATATCGTGTTGCTTAATATTATTTTATGCATGCTAATTAAATGTTTCTACTATTCAATCCAAAGCATAGGAAGAAATTAAGTTCACATAATTATCTGAGAAATATCTGCAAATTTTTGCGTATGAAATTCGCAATGTTGATATATTAGTGGGAAAATCAAATATAAAATTATGAAGTTTTATTATCACTTACAAAAGCATCTATAATCACCTTCCTTTCAGGAATGATTTTATCTGAATTTTTATTCTTTCGTATTATGTCATGGACAGGGTTTGGCATGTTTTAAACAAGACTTGTTTAAAACATATTTTAAACACTGTTTAAAACAAATGTTTCTGCAGTGTTTTTTTTAAATGTTTTTTAAATTTATGTAGGAAAGTTTGGAAAAAATTTTTTGGGTTTCATCCATTCGTACATTATAACCGATTTTTTACCGAAAAAATAGCAAAACTTGCGTTTTGTTTGTGTGTATGAAATGAAAAATGAATGTTGATAACTTTATCATAATTCAATATTTGCTACTATATGTGCTTTTAGCAAAATTTTCTTACCTTGAATTGGATATGTCCAAAGCAAAAAACATTTTTTTTAAAGTTTAAAACATTTTAAAAGCTTAGTAAAACGTTTTTTTAGCCAGCCCTGGTCATGGATAGCAAAGATTTTCAGTGGTTTTCAAATACAATTATTCTCAACGTCGATTAATAAAAAGAAAAATTGAATGTCTCTATTTGAAACACGTTTTACACTATATCAAGTCAATCTATAAAAATTTATTGCTGAATAGCCTTCTTGTTTGAATCACGCTATTTCACTTTGTAGTAAATTATGCATTGAACTTGCAATTTGAATTTTCGCACAACAATTACACACCTTTTTTATAAGAATTACAAAAATCGAGCAAGCCTTAATGTTTCAGTCAATATGAGCCTAAAACATTTTTACATTATTCTTAAATTTCTAAAGTGTCAAATAGTATTTATAAGAGCAAAATTTAAAAGGAAGTTATTATGAAACAAAATATAAATATAAACAAGTATATATTTTAGGTTCAAATGACACACACTTCAATCATATCTTTAACTTTGAACGTTAGAATGAGCGAAAAACATGGAAAAACTATTGTTAGTATATAAAAAAAATTGAAAATTTATCAACATTTAAGCATATAAAATTTTCAGAAATTTCGAAATAAATATGTTAGGCCTCCGGTTGATTTTTAAATAATTTTGCATATTTTAAGCATTGTGACTTCTATAAAAAGAATTTTTTAAAAAAACAAAGAATGCTTAGTGGTGTGCATTTAAAATGATTCAAATTACTTGAGATGCTTGTTAACTTGCTATCTAACAACTCAAAGCCTAAACTATCAAACGCTACATTACAGTTTTTCTGTAAGCAATCGTATAGCATTGCATGTGGGAGGTGATGAAATTAAAAATTTATTTCAGAAGAACCGAAAACTTCAACAATAATCTTTCACAATTCCTGACAAAAAGTTATAGAACTTTACAAATCGTCGCTTGAACTACGGATTTTCTACCATTTTTAATGAGTCATAAAGTGAAGGCTATAACAAAAGGGCGCTTTATTTTTCGCCTATCACGTCTCGCAGCCCACGTACTTTCTCAGAATTGGTTCGACACGGTTGACAGACCATGTAGTTTTTCAAAAATCGGCTTAGCCCGGCCCGCTTATTTATTCTAATAAGCATTATGTTAACGCAAACAGAAACAAAGCACTAGAAAAAGAGAGAGTGTATGGGAAAGGCAGCAAAATCAATACAAAATTAAGAGTCTAGAATAGTGTGCTGAACACAAGCTGCAAAACAAATTGATAATATATGTGAAATTCCTTAAAATCGAGGACTTCGTGATTACGTAATCACGAAGCCCTCACTTAAAATATACTGTTTTGAAAGAATGACTAAAAATTTTATTCCGCGCTTCAACCCGCAATTAATTTATTTTTGGCCCGACCCGCATCAATATTTTTTCGACCTTGCCTAGTAAGCCTTGTGCTATGCGCTGAATATATATGAATAGTATAATTGAAATCAAAACTTTTAATGCAGAAATAGTTCACTGAGTTTAGATTAAATTCCCCATAATCTGCTAATTAGCAAAAAAAGTAATCTAATAAATAAATTATGTCGATTCAAATTCACATCTAATTAAGATAGCATCGAATATAATTTAGATACTTTGAAAAGCACCTAATGGGGCTGGTCAAGCAGTAACGGAATTTCATTTTCACCGTTAAAATGGCTGCTACTTATTCAATAATGATTTATTTGTATATTGAAATGTGTCATGTGTGATTCCTTAGTAAGCTCATCAATGAGAAAGTATGTTGTTTTAGAGAACGGTCAAGGAATTTCAAAAAGTTAACATCGCTTTTACAAGTACAGACCGTTTACATCATAACATACTGTTCCTCTATAAAATTCGTATATGATAAATATTATGTTTCTTTAAGGTTAGTCCACCATCTTTACACCGTTAGTAGTTAAGAAACCAATTGGTTCTAGATTGTAATGGAATTTCATGATAACGGAATTTCAATGGCCCTTTTACCATGCATAGGTTCTACTTTTTACTAATTTTTACCATTATTGCATTAATATCACTAAAATTTAAGTATTAGGTGCATATAAATATGTGTATATAAAGAACAGCATGACTTAAATTTTAATTTTTCCCTCTAAATGCTAACTGTCGCGTGACCAAGCTCTAATCTACTAATTAATTCAGTCAGACATTGCCTTGCTCTAAGCAATTGCGCATGCTTCGTTTGAAAATGTAATTATATTGATGCCTTGTGGATTGTAGTAAAAATTTTCGCATTATTCAAGTAACTTTACAATTAGTTTTTGATTGGGCTAAACCTAAATTGCTCCTTTGTGGCTCTACTTAAAACTATTGCGGAAATTGAAGATGAGCTTTATAACTTTTATAGCTTTGAAAAAATAATAAAGAAAGAAATTGAAGAAACTTGATTTTAAATTATTGTTGAAATAAACTTTTTATTGCTTGGTCAAATAATAAGTTAGGTAAACATATCGGTGATACATTTAACTCGTGCTTTGTTTTCATTCTGATTGGTCGCTAGGTGTTATATTGCGTTTAGCCACGCGATAATATCATCTGTTGAATTTCATGTAAATTTATCTCTGTATATTCTGACAATTTGTCTTACAAGTATTTGTTTGATATTTTTTGATAATTGCATTTTTATATTTTGGTCAATGCAGCCAATTTGTAACATCTATTGTTCAGATTGATTTCTTACTGATAAATTTCCCATTAACTATCAATTTGCTAAATTGCCTCTGCTATTTTTGATCTTGGTACTTTTGCGTTAGCTTAAAGTTAGAGTTGTGTTTAGGGTTATGTATTGGGTTAGGGTTAATGTTTATTATCGGTTGATAAAACTTAGCTTATTTTTACAAAAAATTGAGTTGGGGGAGATAACGCAAATGTACCTTGATCTTTTTACATTGAAATTAACCGTGGAAAAATATGTTTCATAAAATCAATTAATATAATGGCAAAAATCAGTTCTCTAATTCTAAATATTATCAGACGAATATTGTATAAAATTCACTCGATACAAATTGCGCAATTTGAGAAATCGACTAGAGTGCAGATGAATTCGCCCAATGATATTAAAGCAAGAGCATCCATTTTGGTGACTCAATGTTGCGCAAGCCATGAAAATATATGCATTTGCTGATCATTGTAATCTCTCGATAAAAATATTTTAACGACATTCAATTATTAAAAATAGCTGCATGACTATCTCTGCAATTACATAATGTAATGTATAATAATTTAAATCAAAGAAATTATTTGCTGGTAAACTTTAATGCATTAGTGTTTACAAACTTCTAACTAATGTGAAAAATTTTCGAATGAGATTAGTAAAAATTCTTTCCTGGAGGTAAATCTATTATTTAATGCACATAGTAGGTAAAGTACAATAAAAAATATTTTCGTTATTTTATTTGGACTGTGATCTACTTGTAGCTCAGTGTTGAAATTTAATAGGGACTTTTTTAAACTAAGATCTATCTCGAGATTGTTTAGTAACGATTCATTCTGATTATAGGCAGCCAAATATACGAAGGCAAAACAATATTTTTAAAGGCGAATTGTTTTAATTGTTTAAATAAAGAAATAATCTTTCTAAGACATATTGAATAAGAAAACAAAATTAAATGTGTGGAGAAAATTTTAGGTTTGCCGAATTTCACTGCATCAATTCATTTCAAAAACAAAAACTGAAATGAAAAAGCTTTTTCAATAAATCAACAATTTCAGAGCAAAGTAAACAATTAAAGAAACTATTCATTTAATTTTCTAAGGAGCTTGACATTTGCGTTTCCTAGAATGATTAACGCTTAATTCTTTAGTATTAGAAAAAAGTAAAAAACTTTCAAACGTCTGATCATGCGGGTCAAAATTATCGACATTTTATCGCCTCCTTAAAAGCAAAAGTTTGTAATTACAATAATGGTAATGGGGGAAACGTTAAATATGTTTTTGAGCTTGATAGCAAAACAGCAAATCATTTATAGCTACCTAATAAATTAGAGTTTGAATAAAACAGATTTTGCTTACCGAAGATAAGTTTAGTAGAGCATTTTGATGTACTAATCTTGTTTTTGTAAAAAATGTAGTTACTCCCTTTTTTCTAAAGGGAGGACTTAAACACTTGAGATTATGCATAAAAACCTAGTTTTGTCTGTTTTCATTTATTAAGTGTACATCGAATTTAATTGTTTAAAAAAAATTAGCCGAGGAATATGTGTGGCAAAGAAACCCAGTCATTCAAAATATATTCTGTATCTTTCAAAGAGAGACATTTCTAATCAGTTATTGGTGCCACTGACTTCAGTTCCCTCATTATAAAGACACATAAAAAGAAGACTGAATTTGGGTAGCAAAAAGGCAAGAAAACTCCAGAAATTTACGGAAAAATGGAGGACAACACTATGTACATATAAGTTATCAATCATTTGTCTTAAAATTGTTCTAAGCGCTTAAAACAAGATTGGAAACATAGGCATGAGCACGTTGCATCAAGTTTTCGCCCCATACTCGACCAATGCGGTTTATTTGATAGAAGAGGAGTTAAAATCACTTCTTTCGAACCATCTCATTCAGAAAATACTGCTGCATCCCAAATCTTAATTTCAATTAAAACATTTCATACAAATGTATATTGTGAACTCAAATAACACTGTAAATTCACAAAACTTTACTATTAAGAAAAACAGAAGTGATTACGGCAACTTTGGAAACGGATCGACTTTTTTTGACCCTATCCGACCCGGCCCAACAAATTCAGACCCGACCCAACCAAAACAGTTTCTGACCCGAACCGACCCGAGTTATAATATATATTTATTATAATTATAACAAATCCAACTGAAATAAGGTTAACGTAGAATCCGGATCACTTAAACTAAAATATATGCATTCAACTTCATTGAATGTACATCATGAATCTTGAGTTTTGGCCTGATCTGTTAAGAGTGTTTGTCTATCCAACCCCGTACCATTTCCTGGTCTGATTACGACTATACGAAAACAGCAGTTCCAAATTGTGTTTTTGTTTTCAAGCAGAAACTAGATAACTGGTCTAAGTGTGGGGCCTGTTCTTCAGACTAAAACTATGAATTTCCTTTAAAAAAATAATAAGGCAATTTTATACTAAGAATAAACATGCTTTACGACTGGAGGTCTAAATTGACTTGATATAAGTCAGTGAATAAAATCCATGCATAGGGGTAGGATTTTACTTATGGGGCGTACGAGTAACGGGGCGAAAATATCTATAGTATAGGCAAATTTTATTCATTAATACATTGCGCATTTATTAAACGCTTAGATTATAAAACACTCAAATATTTTTATTAAAAAATCTTTTTAAACTTTTAAATTTCAAATAAAATCAATTTTAAGCAGTATTAAAATTTTGGTTTTTTCGTATATTGATTAAGTGTAAATTTGGCTGCGCTATGAATATTTTGTGTAGATGCTTTGATCAAAGTTTAGTTCCTTTTGATGTAGAGATATGTGGCACACAAGGTGTACGTCAGAACACTCAAGGGTCTGAAACAAAGTAGATGAAATTCGATATTGGAAACGCAATGGTCTGGGCTATATGAATGAAGTAGGCAGAATAATCAGGGTAATCAAGTATGAATTCACACACCCAAAACGTACTATAATAATTTACTAGAGAAGAACAATGCTCTTCAATTTGATACCTGATGATATTTTTCAACAAGGAATTTGGATAAATTTTTCTAAACATGGATTAACCCCCTCCCCTCGACACGAGTTCATATAACACTGTATTTCCACATGTTAGAAAATTTTAGAAATTATTCATGAGTGGAGGTCAAGGCTACTTTTAAAGTGTGTATGAATCCATAGCCTACTGAATTAATACGGCCCAGAACTGAATTGCAGCATGCACTTGAAAACCAAGGCCACATTGTTATTGAGATCAAGGGTAAAACAAGACAATGCCTTAAGTGGTAGCGAACTGTATTCATAAAATTGCAACAATGTAAACAGCTAATTCTTGTTTTCTAGGGTAACATTCATTGTTACACGAATTGCGCTTATATTGGTGAACAAGTATTCAGCATCTTAATGTAAATTTGGTGGTTATGCATCTAACCAGGAAACTAAACTACTCAATTTAAGTTCCCTGCAAACAACAATCTTGAAGATGGATGGGTGAAAGGAATAAATTGAAAAAATTTCATACCTACTATAATTTCCGTAGCATGCATGTCAAGCAATAAAATGCTAGTCCAATGTAAAAATGAAATGCATGGGACTTAGAGGAGAAACTGAGCATGAGAAATTATCACCTCATGCTTCATAGTGTGCTTGTTGTAAGGCATGTTCGTGAAAGTCTAACAATATTGAATTACTTTCGCACCGGCCATTTATAATCTACAGTGAATTTACTTGTCTTAACTGTTAGTATACATTATTTTTTTCCAATATAAACATGAAATTCAAAATGTAAATTATAGTAATAATTTTCGACAGCCTTGTGTCCTTTTAAAAGCATAAACCGTATTTACAAGAAACTTTCTCCATTCCTATATGGAAATTTTGAATCGTGAAACAAGGGAACATCGTTGAGAATTAGCACTAAATTGTATTGCTGTGTCCAAAGTACTTGAAAAGATTAACAATTTTTCTTTGAAAATTCCGATTTATTTAAAAAAATTTAATTCTCCACATACCTAATGTTCAGAGGTAAACATAAGGCCTAAAGCCCATGGGATCAAATGCAAACTGACGATTTTTCTATATGTAAACAGACCTAAACCCATTGATGTGTGAGAAATGTCATCGTGATGCTTTAATGGGAAAGCACCAGGTCACGATTTACGAATGAAAATGAAAGAGGAGGCACTCCTCTATCTGGTAAAAAAATTATGGAAGCAGACATTTCACTCTGTGAATTGATCGCAATTACCTAACCTTCTAATTTTACAGCAAATACAACCAACTTTGGGAAATGTCTGTAAGCAGAACGTCATAGCGTGGCAATTCAATTTCTTCAGATCGAATCTCATTGGCCAATTCACGTTGTTCTTATTTGAATTGTTAATGACGAAAATCCGTTATTCAAAGTTGGCGTGTAACACTAAACGCTTTGGATAATTCAGAATTGCACAATAGCTTTTGTCTTGGCACTGGACTACAGCAAAAATATTGTGATCGTTTCTGATTTACGATCAAATGGATTTTAAACAAAATGTATTTGATGAAAATAATTTAGAGCAAAAGCGGGTCTCATTTTAATTGGATCTTCTGTGAACACTTCATACTGAGTTATGTTCAATTTTGCTAACCTCTGGTAGTTTCATGAATCCTTCATTGTGTGATACATTTCTTTGTATATCCATAGAAGTGGAAATGAACGTTCTCACAAGAGATTTGAGTAAATCCACTCAGTGAAATGGCATACATTACAGGAAATCATATGAATCTTATGTGAAAGTCAGTAAGATAACATAATTGTGCAGAAAGGGAAACATATTCGAAGAATATACATTGCCATATCAAAGAGAATTAACAGCTTACATAAACTGTTGAAATCCAACATAAATGGCAAAGTTGAACTTTGTTTATTGCAATTGTTTGTGGTTTACAATGTTTACAGAAAGGCATCCACAGTTAAGTAGTTAACCTTTTTCAAGAAGCGAAAAATTACAATTCCATAGGTAAAGGACAAATTATCTATGAGGATACTGAATCCACCATTAAGTTGTTTAAAGGAGTCAACTCGATGAAGCTTCATAAATGCATTTAAAAAGTTGCCAAAAAAGGAACATTGTCAAAGTAAATTTAGATTTGATAAGTTAAATATTAATGAAAAGTGTTCAATGTATTAATATAGTGGGCTAAAACGCCTGCTGGAATTGAAAGGAAATGTAGTAAGAAATATTTCAGACTTCAATAAATTGTGGTGTGTTATAAATTGCAATCCCAATGGAAATTTAGGTAAAAGCTTCAAAATTGTTTACTAAACAATATAATGGTGCCTCGGAATGTTTTTCTAAAAGAAACTAGTATTTACCTTAATCTGTGAAAAGCTGTTCATATTAATATGACAATTGTAAGAATGAATGAATTAGTAAATTTCAAAACAGAAGGCTGCACCAATTTAAAGAAAATTCTTCTTTTTGATAAATCTCTTCGTGCTCTACAGACAATTGAAACGACATTTTGAATTTAGAAATAGGACATTTTGGTTGGTTTCTTTATCACTTCTTCTGAAAAACTCTAAGTAATTTTACCGAATTAAATCCAGGTCTGTGAACAATTTGCTTCATTCTATTCAAAGTACACCCTCACAGTGCAGTGGTATAAATTTAAATTATATACATAAATGCTACGACAATAAAGTGGAAGGAATGCGGATCTACTCACACACTCATTTAGTTTGCTAGTATAATATTAAACATAGGCTAATGTAAACAGACCCTAGTAACATGAAGCTGCCTTTTGGACGTCTTTAAGTCGCCATTTATAGCCATCCAAAAGACGTCAATATCTGTACGCCTAGGGGACTAAAAAACGAAATGATTTGCTAATAAATATAATATAATACATGATTTGCCAAAAAGCCTTTTACATGAAGTGGTGATATCTTCCTCCGCATGTGATTTTGATAAGCAGGTGCCTGAAATTTACACACAATCACTCTGATTACTCAGTTTACTTGCAAACATAATCATTAACATTTTTTATAAAGAAGTTTTTTTATAATTGAAATTTTGGCACTTTAATATCACTTTTGGAAGGGTTCTAAATTTTTTATAAATTTGCTTTTTCATTAACTGTACAAGTATGCTTCTATTCGCTTTTTATTAATATTTACATTTTGAGGTATTGCTTAAGCCATATATATTTGCAAAATCCTTCCAACCTGTGTAAAATATTTATGTTTAAAATTAATGCATGGTTAACTTAAAATTATGGAATAATTTATGCAACCATAAATTTTGTTTTCAAAATTATGCGAAATTATAAAAAAATAATTAAACTTTGTTTAGAAACATTAATATTTTTAAGAAAAAATATTCAACCGTTACAAAAGTGATATTAGATGCTTCAAAATAAAGCTATTAAATACTTCTTTATAAATAATCACTTGTAAAAAAACTACTAGATGTTTGCTTATGTTTAAATAATCAAAAGTTTAGTAACAGCAAATACTAATTGTCAAAGTTATCAGATTAAGTTACTTTATTTCATGTGAAATGATTTGGAAAGTGATGAATAATATTTTATTTATTAGCAAATTCGGTCATTTTTGTGTACATTAGGTGGACAGATATTGACGTCTTTTGGACGGCCATAAATGTTGACTTAAACACGTCCAAAAGACAACTTCATGTTACTGGGGGATATATTTTTGGGCATAGCAGTTTTACACTTCGTTATGAAGAAATTTGGCTATGATTAATTAAATAGAGCAGTTAATATTGAAGTAATCATAATTATGCATTCAACAAGCACATGTTTTAAACGAACGGAAAACAAACCCAAATTCTGTAAATTTACTGTACTAAAAGGCCAAAAATAAATTGAACATACTTAAATTTTTAATTGATTGATTTGCAAAACGCAATTCATGAAATGTCCTTGCATAGTCATGACTATATGCTTTATTGGTCTCTTTCTATTTGTCTGTCAAATACATCTTTTTTGCAGGTGATTGGTTGATTTTGATATTTATGAATTGATGGGAGAGGGCACATATTTGCTTTGGACCCATGGTCACATGATTGTGGTTAGACTACAGAGTTTGTTGATAAAATATGTGACAGTGATAATGAAATAAAAATAATTGCTGGGCAACAAACTCCTTGCTGTTGATAAGATTCATTTTATAATCATAGTCACAATTTGTTTAGATTTTTTTGAAAACACGTTTCACTCGTGGTTACTGAAATTTCGCGTCGTGAAGTCCACTCTTGTTATTCCCTGCTCTTCAACAGACATTATGCTTTATTATTAGTGTTTTTTATGTTAAATTATTTGTATTTATATTTGATTTGTCTTATTGGGAAAAAACCATGTTACGTTAATAGTGTTTAAGCAACAAATTCCCAGACACTAAAAACTAAACAAGGAGATTTTTGTTGAGTACTGTGAAGAATATGGAATGTCTATCAATTATGATAAAACAAAACTGATGGTAATAAATGCATCGCAGGTCTATGACAGAGTATCAATTCCCGTAGATCAAGTCAATAACATTACCTACTCGTCATCCTATACATACCTTGGTGTCATTTTCAGTGATGCAGGACGAACGATTTCCGATGTGTCACAGCACATCGAATATACGAAGCAAAAATGTAATCAGATATGCTGCTTTCGCAAATGAGAATCCGGACATGCCGTTCACTATGAAGAAAATGGTAGACGAGTCGGCCATATTGTAGTCTGTATTGTACGGTTCGAATCTTGGTTATCGGGTGCATGCCACAAGAAGGCGGAAAGAGTATATATGAACATAGTAATGCTAATTTTATCCGAATTTCCCTTGCCTTGTGGAAGCGGGTTTCCCCTCATGCCGCAAGCCTATTGTCACAAGACAACACAAGTGGTGGATGGACCAGCTTCAACGCCCAAACACCCATGCTTCACTCCTATTTTCACTAGAGTTATGTCGAACCGTTCGGTCTCCAGCATCTGTGTTTCTTGACAATATAGTCTCAGGAGAAGTTCCAGTGTTAGACAACTTCAAGGAAAGCACATCAAACTCAAATATGTAAGAAATTATTACATACGCTCAATTCAACCCGTCTGAAACAGCCCAGTTTCTACAACGACAATTTGGTTCAAGAGTATGCTAGAATCAGCACCACAAGAATGCGTCTTTCGTCGCATCGATTACGAGTTAAAACAGGTTGATGGTCGAGGTTGTAGATGCACTAAAGAGTGTGGACCTGCGACAACTCGTCTGTCCAGGACGAATTCCATTTCCGGTGCCGAAGACCCAACTAGTTAACCAACAGTTGCGGAATTCCACCTCTAACCTCGGATCCCTTTTCGATGATTTTCCCTTAAGTGTCACTACAACAGCTATTCACAATGTGCTAAAAGCCCTTGATGCATAATTTCTTATTAGTACAACACATTATGGACCGTTGGATCTTACCTTTGTAAAGTACATATAAGCATGCATATAATATAATGCTTACCATGGCTATCCTGTACAAAAACGGAGTTGATATGTCGCGGACGTTTGCAATCAGGTCCTTCGAACGTCTTCATTTCTAAAATACAATGTAAATATTTTCTTCTGGAATAGCATTGTAACCAGTAAACCTAAAAACTATTTGCATTTATTGAAGGATTTGCTTAAGGGTGTTAGTGGTTATCCCCTTATAATAACTAGTTTTGAAAAAAATCTTAACACAATATATGGTTTTGCCTAATATTGATCAATTACATGCTCTTGTACACACACACACACATATATATATATATATATATATATATATATAGATATATATATAT
>CABFPE010000113.1:1071837-1094829 GCA_900660155.1 Hofstenia miamia | reverse complement strand
ATATATATATATATATTAATTAATTTAAGTGAAATGAAACAAGGTCTGAGTAACATTTTTTAAATACTCGCTTGGCCTACTTATATGTAGTTATTTTTATCACAATATTTCGAGCTTGTTTACTTAATTTGCGAAATGCAAACAAGGTCAAATATTCGAATTACAATTTGACTGTTATTTGAAACCCAATCTTTAAAATCCAGAAGATCAAAATAACTCAAGATCAAATGTTGATGCACCCATTAACAATGATAAAGTTGAATTTAATGACATCTTTGAAAGAATTAACGCAGATTATAATACAGATGATGCAAAGTGATAATGATGTTTGCAATGATGATGAGGTGTTTGTTAAATCATTGAGATAGACTTCGCCAGTGTCTACTACACATAATTGATGGAGCGGAGTTTCGAAGACAAAATATCAAAACTACTAAAGCGAACGTCCTGTTAGCCAAAATCCAAGAATTCCCCTTTAATATTTAACAAATGGCTACTAAATGACCCATTGTTGAAACCACTATCTGGCACTCTCTATGATTCTTTTTCAGCTTTTAATACTATTCTTCAGTGTAAGCTCTGCATCAATCAATCAAGATTTCTTATCGATTATGAATTGGCTTAAATAACATAACTACAACTTGCAAAAAGATGCACCTCTTTAGAAAATATTAAGTATAAATTCGAAAGGAAAAAGAGCTCTCCCTGCCAATACCCTGAAGTCCAAAGACGTTGAGCTTCTGTATTACCCGAACACACAGAGAATTGTCGAAATTCATTAAATTTATAGTTTTGTGAAAATGATATCAAATTGATGAAAGAAGGAGATATATTGTGTGACATTTCGCTTATTGTAAACGTTGAATAATAAATTATTTAGTGTAAATAATACAAGCATGCAACATATACCGATTTTCATTGAAACTTAATAACTTGATAACAACCAAGCAGAAATTATTCAATAAGTTATATTCAGATAATAAAGTGCATATGTATTTATTAGGCTACGGCTAGATTATTTGATGGTCACACGTGGTCTGTCAGATTTGAAAGCATCACACGTCTAACCACCCGAGATAATTAGCGATGTGACGTGTTTTGTAATTGCTCCTTCGACCAATCACATAGTCTAACCGTAGCCTTAGCATTTTCTTACTCACTTTTATCAAAAATAGGTTCAGTAATAATCGTATTCGTCCAATATTGATTGTCTACTCGTGCTATGAAGGCCAAACGAACTTTTGTTCGGTCACTGCTTCTCGGGTTTGCTAAAATAAAAATTTCACAATTACAGGACTGGCAAATATCGGGTATTTTTGTAAAAAAAACAAAAATGTTAAAAACGATTCATGCTGCTTCTAGATATGTTGCACAGTTGACCAAGTGTGAGCATGGATCAATTTCTCGTAACCCATATCAAAGAAATTTTGACTTTTTAATTTGTATGTGTTTTTAATTTATTGTTACTTTATTATTCAAAATTTAGGAATAGACATTTGAAAAATTACTCGTCATTCTAAATATTGCAAATTGGAATCATAAATGATTTGAGACTCAAGCATGCACTCCATTACTGCAGCAAGGCGTGAAAAGATACAATATAGTAGTTGACGTTCAGTATTTCGCGTCCATGAGCTTCCACAGTTGATTAGCATTCATGGAGCAGAAATGAGAGACCTTTATGGTATATCAAGGCAACAAAGTTTAAAAATATTATAAGTAAAAATGCCCAATTTGATTTCAATTAGTAAAAAACACCCTGGTGATTTGAATATATCCGTAATAAGCAAATTAAAAAAGAAAAAATCTATATTCAAATTTAAAATTGCAGCTAGTCTTTGTAACCAAAGCAGTTTTGGAGTGAAGGGCGACATATCAGCAGGAATATGCAAAATGAATTAGTAAAACCTCCAGACAGAGAGCAAATAAATAATTTTTGCTTTCAATATTGGTTATTTACATTGACAGTTCTACACATTTAAAATAAAAGTCCAAGTCTATAGGAAAATTTCTAACAATATACTACAGGTTTGCTGAACATGCGTCTATTAAATAACATGCAAACAATTATTAAAAATGTTAACTTGGTTAGGAAATTGCTTCTTGTCTTTTTTCAACAATCTTCATTGTCAAAAAATATGCATACATACATGCAGGTGGCACTTCATTTTCCTTTATCTTTACTATAAGATATACAAAAGCCAGAAAAACATTATATGAAAACTTATGCTAAAAACTTACGCAATTTATTTTTGTACATTTACATAAAAAAATATAAATTTTGCAAAAGCTTAGAATCTACCTGGCGCAGAATTTCGCATCTAGATCCAAATTTTGTGAATTCATTCAGTATGCAGTACACATTTTATAAACACAACATATGCATATGGTTTAAGTCCGTGGAAAAGTAGAATAATTTTTGAACCACTAAATAAGCAATTTCCCAATTACAAGCGTCTTAATGTGAAGGAGGTCATATTACAGTATCAATTGACGAGGCACCAATATATTTGGATTCCCTTCGACGAAAACAATTATCTTTTAAGGTTGACGATGCAAGTAATTTGCTCTAACAAATATTGCAGCATTTTCCTTTCTGTGGAATGTACTCAGGAGGAAAACTTTAATCGTATGTGTGAGATAGTGTGTTTGATTTCTAAATCTAAGTGTCCGGAACAACATTATTAAATCATAAGGAAGGAAGTGTGTGCAGCTGTACAAAATTGCTTTTACTAATATATGTATTGCGTACTTGAAGTGAGATGTATAGTATATATATATATATATATATATGAAAAGCATTACATAATAAATTTTTTATTCAAATATAGCGAAGTTGCATTAGTTTGATCCCAGCTGTTCCGGACGACACATTATGCATTAAAATGCGATATGGACAACAAAAATGTGCAATTCAAGCTCAAGCAAAAGCTTAACTTACAAAAGAATTCCTTAAAGATCTAAAAAAGTAGTTTTAAGCTCTTAGTATGATTAAACCAAAAAGTTGTTTCACACACACACACACTAACGAAAACAAATCAAGACACACAACTAAAATTTAATTGCATACAAAACAGTACGAAAACCAAGTTTATTCCTTATATTAGTAGATCTCAGGAGCTAACTGTTAGAGTTATAGCTTTATAGCTTTAATATATTTCTGAATACAAGATACTCTGAAAGCATTAAGATAGAATACAAGAGAACTAGGCGCGGTATTACGATTCCTAAAAGAAAGGGACACATTCCAGTTTGTTACGAAAAAACTTAAAAATATATTGTAACTTAAACAATAATAAATCTTACAGAAAATTATATTGTAAAATGTCACCCTCTATTCACTCCATTAAGGAAATTTCGATGATTTGGTCATTTGAAAGAGTTCTATGGGATTATTTCCGTTTAGGAAAGTTTTATTTACATAGGTATGCAAAATGACACTATTTACATCAGCATATATTTACAAGTAATGAGAGGTTTGAATATCCAGCAAATGTTCATGTTCGCGACTAAAATTTTCAAATCATAATTTGAGTTCAACTTCTAAAAACATTTTAGTTGCATCACATCTATCAATCTGTGTCAAATTTGGTACCAATAATAAAAGTGGCAACGCAAAGCATTGGCTACTATGTGTAGCGGAGAGGCAACCAAGGGTTGTAAATCAGGGTCAGTTTTGAAAAAAATAGACAAGAACTGGGTCACGAGAAGAGAAATTATTTTAATTTAAACAGCAATTTGCAAGATTTGTAGCAAGCCTATTATTGAGATTTATTACTACAACAGCAAAAACAGTTTAGTAACATATACATGTAATTGCGTTGAATTTTATTTCCAGAAGTCTCATTTTGCTGCTAAGCTCTATATTATAAATTTTGATATAGGGTGTTCATCTAATCATAGGTTATTATTATATCACAAAAGCGATTTTTTTGCATTGTGGAATTTACTGTATTCCAAGTCGTAAAACATGAACCTTATCAAATAAACATCCACTTTCACTCATTAAGTTATTTACAACTACAAGCGTATTAATGAAAACTGAAAAGGTAAAAATAGCAATAAAACGAATAATATATACAGTACTAATAATTTGTATTCGACCACCTTGCTATTTTGAATAAATAATGGATATTCACTGGATAGAGTGTGCCTAAAATTATCAATGAGTGTTACTTTGATTAAGAAAGGAAAATCTGTATGTCTAATACAATACAATAAGTAGAATAAAAATTGGCTATTAATTTTTAATCAAAATTAGAAAACTTGTATTGGAAAAATGTATTGGGCCACCTGAAAAAAATTAACAAATGAGCAAATCCAAGCAAATAAAATTCAAAATAAGATACATAAATTAATAATTGACGCAATATATGCACTTATCAGCAAAATTCTTTCTTCTAATATTTTGTAGGGTGTCCCTTTGAGCGAATAACATCTTCAAGGCGATCACGGATTGAAGCGAAAAGTCTTTCAATAAAACTATTGACAATTGCATAGAATTTTTTCTTTATTATGCTCGTCTTCAGTGTGAAGAGTATGCTGTCCAATTCGATATTTGACTTCCTTCCACATATTTTCGATAATGTTAAGGTTTGGAGATTGGCCAGGCCAGTCAGCAAGGATAGCAACCCCATTATTGTGGAGGAAATTTTTCATTTCTTTTGAGGTATGACATGAAGTACCATCTTGCTGAAATTTTGATCACTTGTAAGGAGTGGCAAGAGTTCCTTTTCTAGAATCCGAGCATATTGAGAACATCGGAAAGCACCAGTGGTGTGAACAATCTTGCGAAGGCCACACTTCCATATTGCACTTCATACCATGACAGACTTCCCACCATACTTCATGGTTAAGAATGGCTTTCTGTTTGCCACAAAAGTCCCAATTGAGTACTTCTTCAGGATGTTTCGCACAGTTCTTGCTGTCACGTGGTGATCATCAGCCCAGTCCTTGCAAAATTCCTCTGAAGTTTTTTGGGATTTCGTTTTGAAAGGCAAATAAGAGCTGATTCGGAGGTTTTGGAGGTCTTCTTTGGTCTTCCGGACTTTGGCTTGGGACAATGATGTTTTCAGAAGTGAAACGTCTAATGATATTCGTTGGCTATATTTCGTTGACTCATCAGTTTTAAATGTTTGGAGATAATCAACTCGCGGATGGNAATGTTAAGGTTTGGAGATTGGCCAGGCCAGTCAGCAAGGATAGCAACCCCATTATTGTGGAGGAAATTTTTCATTTCTTTTGAGGTATGACATGAAGTACCATCTTGCTGAAATTTTGATCACTTGTAAGGAGTGGCAAGAGTTCCTTTTCTAGAATCCGAGCATATTGAGAACATCGGAAAGCACCAGTGGTGTGAACAATCTTGCGAAGGCCACACTTCCATATTGCACTTCATACCATGACAGACTTCCCACCATACTTCATGGTTAAGAATGGCTTTCTGTTTGCCACAAAAGTCCCAATTGAGTACTTCTTCAGGATGTTTCGCACAGTTCTTGCTGTCACGTGGTGATCATCAGCCCAGTCCTTGCAAAATTCCTCTGAAGTTTTTTGGGATTTCGTTTTGAAAGGCAAATAAGAGCTGATTCGGAGGTTTTGGAGGTCTTCTTTGGTCTTCCGGACTTTGGCTTGGGACAATGATGTTTTCAGAAGTGAAACGTCTAATGATATTCGTTGGCTATATTTCGTTGACTCATCAGTTTTAAATGTTTGGAGATAATCAACTCGCGGATGGCAAGAGGTACGTAACCAGGCATCATATATGGCGACGAAAGACTGTTATTAGACATTTGCAACATAAGTAGACTAAACAAGGCTCAACCAATGAATTTTTTTTACAGATTCTATGATTTGGTCTGAAGTGGCCGAATGCACTTTTCCAAGAAAATATTAGCTAAGTACAAGCATTCTAGCATTTCTCCTTGAGATTTAAAATAAACAGTGATAATTATGTCTGAACATTGATGAATTCCTCTTTCTGCAACCCCAAATCTAATTAAAATATAACTATCTATGACATTATTGGCGTCCATTTCTTAGAAATAGTTATGCCAAATCATGGGTGGCCGAATTCTTTTTTCCAGTAATGTATATATATATATATATAACCATTTTATTTTTTCAATTCTGACTTTAAAAGGCCACGGTATGAAACTGTATTTAAGATAATTTACAGAACTTAAGTTACCAAATAAAGAGATGATTATGTGAAGCAGCTAAGACACAGTTATTGTGATGAGTGAATGATTACATACACTAAAATGTTGAATTAAAAACATACTGAGTGTCATTCTAATGAAGTACGCTAACTTACCTTAGCTCTAAATGTATACATAAACAATTAAGAAATGAAATTCTGAAGAAAAAATTAAATGTCTGTGAAGTTGTTTAATATAGACCAAGGAAACTACTTTCAGTAATGAAAACAGTGAAACTGGGACCACCCACGCTCACAACAAAAATTACCCAATATTACAACTTGGTGGTTATTTTAGATAAATTGATTTAAATAGTATAGTAAATTCACATTGTGAGTTCATATATTTTATACAATAAGTAGTATATATAAACAAGCTACGAACCATCTACATGAACAGGGAATATATGATGCTGTTGAACATATTGTTCACGTTTTCGTTCCCAATTATCATGAACGTCATCTTTCACAACTTTTAAAATGGCTTTTTCTAGGCTAAACGATTAATATATAGTCTTTATGTATAATTAAATCTGAAAGAATTATTCTGATTGATGAAAATCACACTNTAAAACCTCATATTTAGATGCCATTAAGAGGATCATTAACTTTTTTTGAAAAAAAATATACCTGAAGTACCGTACCAGAAAATGGTGCTTTGTAACATACAAAATTCACATTTCTGGTGTTTTGTAATCGCAATTTCACATTAGTATGTTACAAATCACCAATATATATATATATATATATATATATATATATTAATCTCAACAAATTTGACAGATAAGAAATAACGATTAACAATAATAACGCTATACGCAAGAATTTATTTGTTAAAGATCTCGATTCCATAGAATTTCAATTAGAAGAAATGTTAAAAATTGAACTTCATCATTGGAAAAGGATTAAAGCTAAAACGAATAGTTCTGTAATGGTGATTATATGATATACTGGATCAGTGATGACCAATTTAAACTTCCGATTAAACTAAGTTTAAACTTTAGGTTAAATAATAGTTTATATAAATGTGGCAATGATTTAAACTGCAAAGTTTATATTTTAGCCTCAATTCAAACTATTAGCGTCTAATTGATGTCATTATTTTTCGCGTGGGAGTAACTGGCAAATTGTTTAGAAAGACTGGTAACAGGCAGATTTTTTCATATTTTGCGAGTGTGGCCGAATTTTTTTGGATATTTTACCATCTTTCGCAAATTGCAAAAGGGCATTTTCCACCGCCAAATGTCTACCAGAAAAACCGCCAAATACGCATCTCTATGAAAACCATTTGCAATCGTCTGATTATGAGTTCTTAAACGGCCCAAATTTTATATGTTTAAGCTACAGTTTAAATAAATGTGTTCAGTTAAATTTTTCCTTAAAGTTTATATAGGTTTAAACTGGTCATCACTGTATTGGATATAACGCAAAGATATTAACTCCTTTATCTACTGTTTCGTATGTTAACGACGGTTTTTTACGGCTTTGCTAAATAACAACAGTTAAAAATAATTGTTTTCTAGTTTACACTCAATTCAAGAAAAGCTAAAATTGTTTATTAATAAATGATACAATTACAATCCACACTGAAGAGATTACAATTCCAACAGTCAATTCTGAAATGCGCCCTCCTTTGACATCTAAAAAAATAAAGAATTAATTAGCTTGCTTATGCTATACAACGACGCATTCAACTTCGGAACAATTGGTGTTGGACAAGCAGTAGGTGAATGCTATCTCATCAAAAGAACTTCAAATAAACTGATTAGACAACAAGTTCATCATGTTCCAGAATACCACAAGGACGAATATCTAAAAACAATTACGGAATTATTAAATAACGACATTATGCGTAAAAGCGAAGGCCATACGCATCTTCCACAGTTTTTGTACACAAGGAATAAAAGTCGGGTATGCATTGATTTTCATAAACTTAATGACATTACTGTCAAAGATGCCTATCCATTACCAATAATCGATGATATTCTTTATAATGTCAGTAAATTTAAAATATTCTCAAGCCTTGAATTATGTAAAGCTTCCTGACAGGTTCCTATGCATCGCGATGACATTGAATAAACGGTTTTCATTACGCCATACGGCTTATTTGAATGGTTATATATGGCATTCGGCTTGTCAAATGCACCTGCCACGTTTCAATGTTACATAATGAAAGTTCTCATGACTGGAAATAATAAATTAGATAGCATTGCCGCTTACATTGATGATATTTTAATATCATCCACAACGTTTCAAGAACATTTAGAAAAACTAGAACAAGTTTTAAAAATTTAAATAAAAGCAGACTAAAAATTAATGGCAACAAATGTAATTTGGCTAAAACATTCAACTGTATTCCTTGGCATAAAAATCGAACATAAGAAAATAATTGATTCAATTCGATGCCCAAAAAACCGAAAAGATGTTCAAAGACTACTTGAATTCTTAAATTACTACCAAAGCATTATCCCTGACCAAAGCATCGAAAAAGACCATTAATATGTCAAATTTATTAAAATCTAAAAACGAGTTTCAATGGCAGTTGAAACATCAAGAAGAATTTGATTTACTTCACTAAATTGCTCTAACTATTCTAAAGAATTTATTGTTGATTGCGACGCGAGCACTGTGGCTATTGGGACCTGTTAAGGGCAAAATGTTAACGGTAAAGAACTTTCAATTAAAATTTCCAGTAGAAAATTAAAAAATTCGGAACTAAACAACGGAAGCACTAAGTTAGTTGAAGCATTAAAGAAATTTCGATATTTTCTAACTGGTGAAAAACATTTTACAGTACGCACAGATAACAATGGGTTATCCTGGTTGAAAAATTTTTTTGGCGATAATCCAACATTGTTGCATGTTAAACGTACTATCAAAGATATCCACAATGTTCAATTAGATAATTTTAACGAATTGAAATGTATTGACAACGGTATTGATAACTTTTGTGATGTTTCTGATATTGAAAGTATATTAGAAGAACCGTTTGATGAACAGGCTCATTACGATGTAAATATACCCACTAGAGTTTTACCAAAACGTTCTACTAGAAATCCCAAACCCAATAATATTCCCTAAGATTGGGAATTAGATATTTAAAATGTATTTAGGTATGAAACGTCATCGCATACCAACGAATGCAAATGAGACAAACTCGTCTCTATCACGGGGCCGTATTAAACGTCTAAAAGCACACCAGTTCCATACATTTTATGATGCAGGTTCTGGGAGCACTGAATCGAACGGTTCTCAGTTTAAGAAGAGCCTCAAATGGCTTCTATTTTTACTGAGACTGTGATGGCCACACAGCACCATGATGAAGGAGGGACGAGCATTCAGTCAACCTCGTTTCCACCTGTTCAAATGGTAGACGCTGTTCAAGAACCGCAAGGATGGTCGTTAAACGTACAAATCTGGATTCCCCGTACAGATGATCAGAGTCTTTTATAAATAGAACCCGCTTAGATTATGACTCGTCTGCATCTTCTGCTACTTCTCAATCTAATAAAAACATTCGGCGATTGGAAAAATTTATTTGTACTGAAGGCAAATTACTTCATCCGTATTTGAAACCTACGAAAAAAGCTCTGTACATTGTGGATAGAAATACTTCAGCAGATATTAAGGAACGTATACAAACTTTATTATCGTACAAAACCGATCCTTCCTCAAACGTTTTACCCTTCACAATAGACTCTTATAAACGAGCTCATTGCAATACGATTTTATTTTACGAAAATAGTGTGGTCGAAAACTTTGAACGGACTTGTTTAACGCTAAAATTCACCCCTCTTTTGATGAAAACTTTAACATTAAAAACTTACGATTGCTATTACTCAATCTCAGTAAACTAAAAACGATTGATTGTCTTAATATTGAATACAATTCACTCAACATTGTTTACTTCATTCGTGACAAAGACATTGTTTTGAAAAATGTCCAAAAACACCTGAAAAAGTTAGTACTGCAGCTGTTCAAAACAATGCTTCACTAAGTTTCATATTTATATCAAAAGTTAAGAACTTATTACACCTCCTTTCTTTGAACTTCTTGAAAAAACTATCGAAAATTTCATTGTGCTTCACTTTGAAGATTATGTTGTTCTTAATAATGATTACAGTGACACAAGTATATCAAAAATATTATGCGCTGATATCCTCATGAACTACAAATTACCTGCAATACGTCCCATAGTCGATACTCGTTTAGTAATTGATTTATGTTTATTCGCACAAATAGTAGAAATCCTCAATGAAACGAACAATCTTACCAACTTAGGCAAAATATCAATTGGACTCACAAAGCAATTGTCTGATTCCACCGTTAGAGAACTAAATAATTACTGGAATGAAATTACGGGATAGATGAAACATGGCCTGGTATAGAAATTAAATCACCATCACTTAAATACCACAATTCAGTTGAAGAAGCTATATAAAAAAAATGCAAATCTCCTTTAACTTAAAAGACAAACGTGATATTAAAAAAGTGTTATTTTCAGAAAATAAATCACCTTCATTCAATACCAAATCTGCAATGTGGATATTGTCTTGAAATGTTATCACTACCAATAGATAAAAAACTTCGTCATACAATATCAAAAACTAAAAAATTTGAAACTGCAAAAATATTTATCCCCAAACCTGTTCAGAAAAGACTATGACAACATGGTTTGAGTAATGATTTTTGGTCTTCAATTGATAAATCCCAACACAATTTTCCTGTAACCTATGGAGTGACTTGGTTAACTTCAAAATTATTAGAAGATGAGTCTTTAGAAAAACATTAAAACTGAAAATCAATCCACCACCTCACAGTATTTGATTACCTGCTATCATGCCTGCATGGAAAGGATTAAAATCGGTTAATGATGGCGTTAAAAGATTGGATAACGATAATTACCACAACAACTTAACAACTTTAACAAACTATGTTAAATTAGAGAAATACAAATCCGCTGTCGAAAAGATAAAAAGACACAACAACGATTGGAGACTCTACGTCGGTTCATCTCATACACTGTCTCAACTACTAAAAATGGAAAACCAATTCATAAACAAATTACAATGATTAAACGTTATTTTCAGGAGGAATGGACATGGTTTGGCCTAACTTAACAAAAGAAGACTAAAATTCTCCAATGTTGCATACCGTATTGAGATAAAAATAATGATACTTTCCGGTAAAACAAGCTTAAGCAACATTACAGAAGAAGATGTAAAAATCATATTTCAATGTTTTTCAAAGAAATTAAAGAAACAAGAAATTTAGTAACAACTTTTCAAGAATTTTTTCCTTCTTCATCAATTGATACAACGTTAGCACACAACTATGATTTTCACTTAAAACTTACTCTGATCGTACTTAAAGGTTTACAACTATATCAGATATTTTCATCTATTATCAATGAAAAAAATCAATTTCTTTAGGAACTCTCACGTTATATCACATAGACTAAAACAACATAAGAACATTCTTTTCAAAAATCGTCACACAACGGAACTGGAAACTATGTGTAAACTTCAATACAACAGTAGAACGTTTGCAAATATCTCATGGACTGATCCCGAAGCTGGTGCTATAGTTACTAAATCTCACGCACTTATTCAAAAGGAAGCTGACATGCGCATCATGGATCCTAGTCTGAGCTGGGTGGGAGTGTAGTATAATTTCATCCCTATTTGTAAACCAACATTTAGTGTCTAATTAATAATACTTTGGATACTCATTACTGTAGAATTATTGATAATTATCCATTTGTAATCTGATTGGTTGCTAGTAGAGAAATCCATATTTGTGCGAAATTTGAATAGCAGACATCGTTTGCTCAATTTCTTCTGTTATTACTCATTGCTTTATAACAAGTGAGCTACGTTATTTGTTAATATTTGTAAACATTCAGAATGTGAATTTCTGTCAATTTAAGTTTTTCTACCCTAGCTTACAGTTGCTCTTTGCTTCACTATTATAGATTTCCCCAACCGTCGATTTAATTAACCTTTTATTTTAGCATTTTTCAAATAACTACTTTTTATAAATTGCGCCATTTCTTTATATTTATTTTCTTTATTTTTTAATGTTTTTGATCGCTTCAACTGGAGGCCTTCGTTCTGTAAGAAGAAGTTTGGATAAACTTTTTCTCTGAATATCTGTTATTGTAATTTATGGAATGAACATGCTTATGTTTTCTCAATGGATAGATGTACATAACAGACTTTTCAACGAGCTGACATTTTTAAGCTCGCATCGGCTCATTTTACTTGAGTATTTTCGGCTCGGGTCGCCACATGGAACCGTTCAATGAGGCTCGTTTTAGCTCGATATTTTTTCAAACAAATACTGGATTCTCAGAAATTTTTAAATAGCTCTTCCTAATTATTTAATAAACATTTTAAAATATTATTATAAAAAAAGGTATTTTGAATAAAAAAATAAGAAAAATCTGCATAGGCAAATTAAAAAGCAGAACTATAAATTGGCTCAGCTTAATAAAGGCTCGTTGTATATCAAATACTCTGCTCAAGCTCGGTTCGTTGACAAGTCTGGTACATAACTAATCAGTAGTTTCATTGGTTCTTTATTATTTGTTAAATAGAATGCTTGCTGAGTATGACACGCGTCACTACCACAAATCCAGAATTATACTATATATATATATATATATATATATACATATAATGACGTTGGAAACCAGTGAATGGCATTTATTAGATTACATCTGTTCGTTGGAGTGAATACAAAAATATGCACTAATGTAAAAGCTTGTGGGATTCAAAAAAGAGCAGCCCATTTTTTACAGCGACTATGACATGTGAGAGATTTGAGGAAATTCTACGATTTTTCAGAACAGACAAGCTACAAAGGGAATGACGGGATAGACTTACATCAGTTCGCTATTGTTTTGAGAATAAAATGAAGAAATTTCAAGACATTTATCGCTCTAGGCAAAATTTGACAATTGACAAACAACTGCTTGGCTTTCATGGGCGCATTGTATTTCGACAGTACATTCTGAATAAACCTGAAAATACGGTATAAAAATCGTGTGGCTGGTAAACAATGAAACGACATATGCAATAAACGGATTGGTGCATCCCGGTGAAAGTACATTTCAAGAGAAGCCATTCGAAGATATCCAATGCAAACGCGACAGAACAACAATTGTTACTTGCGAACTAATATTCAATCAATGGGTGAAGATTACAGTGGAAAATTGGTTCACTTCGGTTCCTCTAATCAATCTCTTCCATGAGAGAAAAACAACTCTATTTGGAACTGTTTGACACAATGCAAAATAAATTCCTCCCAAGCAAAAGGTACTCGTGAACAAACAAAAGGTGATCCCAAGGTGTACATAGAAGAAGGTCATGACTTCCAAAATACACTAAAAAAATTTTATTAAGCAAGAACATTAAAACCATAAAAGCGTCATTTACAAAAAAATATAGACGCTGATTTTACAAAAAACTAAGCAAACTGTTCTTGCACCGTTAAATGACGTTTTGGAAACATTGGACTTGCATAAATGGGAAAAAATGTATTTATTAACTTCTTGATATGAACTGTCGACAAATTTAGATTTGGTAAATAGATAGACTTTATCATGTCAAATAAGATAGAGAACATGCGACGACAGTAGTTTTATTAGTCCTGAAAAAATATAGCAAAGAATGCAAAAAAGGACAAAATCATTACTTGGAATACCAAGACCACCTCAGGATAAGTAATCAATTAAGCCAAGATTATAATCGAATTTTTTCATGGTAATTTTCAAATGGTGTTCTTTTTTGGCAAGGTATCCAGCAATATATGTGAAAGATTCCCTTTCAAGACTGTTAAGACTGGACGCACTTGACATTAAGTTGTCCAACAAATTGAGTTCTTTATCCAATGGATTACAATGGTAACACATGTGAGTGTTTGTAGTCAGGTAATCAGGCAATAGCGACAAAGCACAAGCAAAACTTGCAACATCAAGCTTGGGTGTTTCTAAGACTTGGCAAGCTGAAACGTAAGTTACCTCCGGCAGATTGGCAGACATGCCTAAAATAGTTTTGTAATGCATCACTTTCATAGAATCATAGACATGCCCATGAATGTTGCAATGATTCATTAGTGTTAAAAAAATATCTAGACAAAGACACCAGAGCAGAAAAGGTAAACCAGAATTTGTTTCTCTGGAAAGAGATAATCGTCGTTGTTTAGAATTAACAGGTGCCATATGACGGGCAAATGAAGACATATTAGTAAAAAATGTTAAAATTAGGTGTTGTTCACTATCAATAACAGACCGATCAATGTCACTAGGCCTTGTAGATGAAGAAAGTGTTTTATTATTGACGATTTTCCAGAACTTTACAATAATCGAGATAACTTTTAGGCAAGGACTCATGCTTTGTATTTGAATTTTTAAAGGAAAAACAACAACTATTTAAAGATGAAATCTTCAGAATAGAATTCTGTTCAGATTTAAACAAACGAATGATGTCATTTTAATCTACACACTTTGGTTCTCGAGAATTTCTGCTCCCTTCAACGACATCTAAAGTTATCCACAATTTTGTGAGATTTGGGATTGCAAACAATTGTGCAAATAAGACTGTTGTTATCAGTAATAATGCAATAAACGGCTCAACCAACCTTTGTAATTGTTGAAATTATGTCCTTAGTTATGGAAAAGTGATAATTGGAATCAATGTTATGCACGGGACCATGTGAACAACAATCTTTAGCTTCGTGAAAGACATTTCAATCATGAAAATTTTGTCGTTAATTTGTCCAAATTTTCACTATTTCCGTAAGGAATTCCACCATGATAAGATAGATGAGCACTAATATAAACATCATCGTTTATCATTGCGTGCAGTATTTGGATCGTTCTGCTTGAGATTTGAATAATATGCGCAATAAGGATTTTATCCCCATATTATGAATAGATGATGCCAAGCGTTGAAGCGTCCTAATAGAAGGCAGTTGCAATACACTTCACAAAATTGCATATAACTTCCGTGAATGCAAAAATAAATTTCGCCTTGCGATAGAAACGTGAATTCTTTGATTAGTTAAGCAATTGTTATTGGTGATATATAAATTTAAAGTGTTTGCTTATACTGTCACCCGCATGCAGGGGCCCAGCTAATCGGGGGTGATGCACCCCCGAATATTTTTTCCCAACGGGCAGCAAAATTGCAGATGTTGAAATAGATTCATTTTATTTCCCATTCATTTTCTAAATTTACAATGCAGACATTAAAAAGTCCATCTCTTTCTACATTTTTCCAACATAAAAATTGAATATCTCATTGGATTCTTTGTAAATACTACATGTAAATACATGTAAATAGTATTCTTGAATCTCAGCCATTAAAATGACAAAATTCATTTTTTATATTTCTGAACTACTGATTTGTTCTATTCTTTTAAATAAAGGACTAGCATTAATGTAGTCTAATTCGTTTTAGAAGGAAGTCTTTTATTACGCCTAAGTAATACTATCGTTATGTAGACGACATTTTTACAATCTTTGAAGATCTAAGTGATATAGATACATTCAACAGTTTCCTGAATAACTGTCTAGAAGAATTGAAATTTACAATAGAAATAATTCAATAAATTTTCTTGACATAACGATAAAAGTTTTCAAATACCACTATGAAACAAAGATGTACAGAAAACCTACTAATACTGACCAATGTTCCATTCCAATCATACTGCAACATCAAATATAAAACAAATACAATACAGTGCTTGCTAGATAGAATTATGAAAATATCTTCGAATTATAACAATTTAATTAATTCAATATCAAACCTTTATACGATCTTAGAACAAAATGGCTATCCACATAAATTAATAAAGATATTCGTTGACAAAGCATTAACTTCAAAAAGTATTGTATGTAACCAAGTAATAACAGATGATCGGAAGCCAATATATTGGAAATTACCCTAGTTTGAAAACTTGGATAATTTTGAAAAGTTCTTGAATCAATCTTGATTCTTGGATTCCTTGCAAAGATCTTCCAAGTTTCTTAGAAGAACTTGATAAGAAATATATTCTTGGATTTCTTGCAAAAATCTTGAATATTTCTTAAAGGGTTTAAGTAAAAATATTTTTTTTGGATTTTTTTTCAAAAATATTGAATGATTTTTAAAAAAAAATGATTAGAAATAAGAGTTTCTAATTCTAACACACTATCAGGTAAATGAAATTTTTACAGCATATATAAAAATATAATATGTATTGAAACTTACAAGTACTGCTTAATATTTCGTATATAGCACAAGTATTGCAGCATAACATGTAAGGTCATTAATAGTTTCTTGTAAGCTTTACGATTCTTTGAGGCATTACAAAACATTCACGTTGTACTTATTGAATGGTTTTGAAACTCATGTAAATTGGACAAAGAATAAATAATATGCTAATAAATATTATAGTTTATTTAAATAAAATAATGTTGGGAACAGGGCAATAAAGGGGGTCAAGATCACTACGTCAAGAACCCCCTCTGGATTCGGCTCTCATTTATAAGTGTTTATTTAAAATGAAATCTGAAATCAAAAGTGGTATGCACTAGAATTTTTATAGAATCCGATAGAGAACGGTGGAATTGCAGACATGTTGTTGAACTCAAAATCATTTTGCATGATGTTCTCTAAAATTCCCGCTATTTCGTAAATTCCTATTGCATTGAAATGTTCGTGTAGAGTGTAGATCAAAATTTCGCAGTTATGAAGTTTTGCATTATAGAAAAGTAAATAAAGGCTAGAAATATATAATTTCGAAGTTTGATGGTGGCTAATGAAAACTTTCAGCAGTTCAGAATTTGTCACTAGTTAATTTTCTTGCAAATACATAATACTGTTTGGCAGGGGGATCTTAAACTCGATTTTTCAATAATACTTTTCATTCTAAATTTGATTAAGTTTTTAATAAGGTTAAGTTTTTTTAAATGTTATGATAAGAATTTGAAAGTTCTTGCTGATGTTCTAGTCGAATTTTCTACTATGGCGTTTTAATTTATATTTATATAAAGATAATCTTCGAACTTTCTACTATGGCGTTTTAATTTATATTTATATAAAGATAATCTATTTGTGCTAAAATTATGAATATAATAGCAAATATTAATTCAAATTGCGCCCAGTCTCAGTTTGAAATTGAAAATTTAGTTTTTTATATAAAGATAATCTATTTGTGCTAAAATTATGCATTATTAACATAATAGAATATTGAATAGAGATACAGTATTACAGACAATTTTTAGTTTAACAAGTAAATATAATAGCAAATATTAATTCAAATTGCTCCCAGTCTCAGTTTGAAATTGAAAATTTAGTTTTGGTTTCATACTGATCCTATCCTATATCTTGTGGGTTTGGTATCAGGACCAGTAATTGCGAATAATAGGTATCATATTAATAATTTTGATGAAATCTGTCAAGAAAAGGAGACATTTCTGAGAATTGAATGATATTAGCAGAATATAAAAGTTCCATGTAGTAATGAAGTCGCATTTTTGTAGGTTTAGGATCGAAACTTCTACCACGTAAAATAACATTAAGATGAATGAAATGGTGAATCCCTAATAGTACTAGGTTTTTAAATGAAATGGGGAATTATTTTGTACAACTTGAATGATATTAGCAGAATATAAAAGTTCCATGTAGTAATGAAGTCGCATTTTTGTAGGTTTAGGATCGCTAAAATTTTAAACAATTATAAAAATCAATAGTATTATGAATACATTTTGAACATCATTTGAAGTATGTGATAAAGTGAATGTAATATGTGTACAACATAATCCGAACAATTAATGCAAAACAGCGTTCAAATTTTCAGAAATTCTTAAAAAATTTTTAAAAAATTGCTAAAATTTTAAACAATTATAAAAATCAATAGTATTATGAATACATTTTGAACATCATTTGAAGTATGTGATATAGTGAATGTAATATGTTGATGGAGGGATTTCAGAAGCCCCCTCTCATAGATCCACCAGTTCTGAGTATCTGAATTTAAAATTTGTAGTTTTTTAAGACATGCTGAATTTTTCATTCAGAATGCTGATGTACTTGTACATACTCATCTTAGCAATAATGATGACTAAGGCAACCCACGCCATTATGTTTGGATGATGTTTGATTGCTGTTGCGGTGTAGTGTGATTGAATCTTGATGATTCTATAGGGCGTCTAACAAATACATTGGGTTTAAAGAACATCTGAAATATACTTAGCAGTTTAAATTGATCTAGTGTAAAGATTTTTTTAATTCATACAAAGGGCCAGTTTCATTGAGTACTTTGATTGTGTATAATATAGTATTTGAGAAATATCTAAATTGTGCTGACTTCATTAGGTGCTGATGGCCAGTGACAAACATCTGGGGATTAAAATAACTCGTTAGGAATCTATGTTTTTTTCTAGGATTTTAGTTTAGCTTTCATAGTTAGGGACTTATTCAGCTATTTTTGCAAAAAAATGAGAAAGCTTTTTTTTATTTCTCATAAGATAAAAGAACCAGTATTTTTAGGTAGAGACTTGTAGTTTTTCGAGAAAAATGAGGATTCAACCTCCTGTGGTCTACATTACTCAACAAATATGTCATAATTAACATCTGCAGTGAAACTGTGCGCAGATTTTTGCATAATGTGGAAGCAGTTCTTTCAACTGCACTTATAATTTATTAGATACAAAATTTGCTGGATTGTAGATGAAAGACCTAATATTGGAATATGTTTGATATATTCTTAAGAATGTGTAATATTATTTGAAAAAAAAGTTGGAAATTCGGACAAATATTTGCCAAATATTTGCAAGGTTTGTTAAATTTTAGGGCCATATATTTTACAAATATTTGCCACCTCTTGGATCGTTTTGCAATACAAAATGTTGGCACTAATTTAGAATATCTATCAAGGTTGCAAAAATTAACCTCCGTTTTGCTCCTCATGAGGAGACTGCAGTCTCAAAGTCCCCCTTACATCCGCTACTGCTGTTTGGAATAGGAGATGGAAAGTTCTAAATTTGTGAAGTGTGAATTTATTTGGAAGATCTAACACTGACCATCAGCGTTCAAATGTAGGTTATTAGTGCTTTGTTATGCGTAACATTTATTATTAGCTAATTAACTAATTATTTACCGAACTGTAACTCAACTGAATATTATTATTGAAAACTTTAGTTTTTAAATATTTTAAAATTAGCCTTTAATAATGCAACCCAAACGGCAAAAAATAGTTTCTTAGCGGTCCCCGAAATGCTTTATTCGTAGATTAATGTGTATTTTTATTGCTGTTAGAAAATAACTGAAGAATTTGCAATAAAATATCGAACATAATTCGAATTTATTATGTGATAATGATTTCAATATTTTATTTATAATTTATTTTTTAAATAAATCGTATTTAGAGCATAAAGTTTGCGCAATGGAATTAAGCGTAACCGCACATCACTAATTGCCATTTTAAATACAGGTATCAGGTGGGTACAAATATGAATCTAAATAAGAAGGACAGGTAGCTTTAGCAAAATTAGCTAATCAACACATCAATAATTTAGAATTATTATTACAATAGTTCTTAAAATTGAGCCAACAGGGATTCGGGCGTGTATGAATAAGATATTTACGGGTATGGGTAACTATGAACCTTTCCGAGGAGGGGGTTAAGGGTCTCATAAATACCTTACCGTAATACATATATTTATATATATATATATATAATATATATATATATATATCAGAGATGGAAGTGGGGCAGATTTTGCTAACTGTCCTGTACCGCCCCAAAGAAAGTGTGCCCTGCCCCCATTTCCACGTGTTGAAATCTGCCCCACATTGCCACATGTTCTACATTCAACCACCCTAAATTAGCCAAAACTACTTACGATATTTTATTGTCCCATATTTGCTCTATAACAGTTTTCATTGCACTACACCACACCACTACCCAAATATTTTGAATTCTTACTTCCTAGAAAATACCAAATCAGTCTTTAAAGTGTCATTTCTACTACTACTACAAAATGGAATCTAATAACAAGCGTGCCGCTAATGCATATTCATAGCAAAATGAAATTTAATTTCAACTCTATAAAGCTTTTTATAAAGCTAATAGTTTATGTAATACATTTATCCATGGACAATTAAACTCCTTCCAATTTCAAAGCCTATTGGCTAAAAATCAAATTAACATGATCTTGCTGATATCATTGATTAGAATTAAATTTCACCAAGAGCTAAAATGCAAGGTAATTAGTTTTTCAAAATGCGACCAATTTCCACTAAAACAAAAATTTTTACGCAGGGAACTTTGATGTAAGAAAATAATTTTACGATCTCTTACTTCATTCTTTCTTAAATAAAAACTGTTCTTCCCCCACTTTTGCTCCATGGGTACCCATTTTAGTAAAGTCTTGACCCATACCCGCCCCACTCCCATTTCTTATTTATATAATATATACTCAACTGAAACTGAAGCAAAGTGTACTGAAATGAATTTTTCAAAACTGAAATTGAATCGCAAAATTGCATTAAATAAGAAATGTAAAACTGAATAAAAACTGAAGGTGAAACAAATTTTTATTTTGTTTGCAGATATTCAATTAATTTTATGCATTTTTGTGTAAAGAAATTGTAAATCCGTAGGGCAATCTCGTGAAATCTCACTAAAACAATATTTTCTTGATCTTGATAGCTCAGACATTCTGATTCTTGACCACTTTTAAAATTAAAGTAAAACTCTTAGATCTTCTATTGCAAAGAGAAATTATGAAAATTCTGTTATAATTAATCAAATTTTGAATTAATGATATACCTTCTTTTTATACATATATAATTTTCTTATTTTAGGAGCGGTTTTTGCAAGATGTGGAGAAAGTCCGCAAATATGGATGGAAGCTACCCAAACAGACTCAAACAATTGAAATATATGAAATATGAATATATAGTCTTGAAAGAGTCGATGTAGACAATCTTATTAACATTTACATATATTTGTTTTTTTATGTGACATCAAATAACTTTAAATAAAATCATGATTATGTTACGCATTTGTTCTGTACATTGCTTCCAAATTACATTTTAGATTTTTGGCGACTTCTTAAAACTTCTTGCATTTTGATTTTATGACTATTGGAATTTCTTGCGAAATTTCAAGTTTACTCAACGAAAAATTTAAGAAACTTCCAAGAACTTTTGAAGAATTTTAATGATTCTTGGAATTTTTTTTGAAATTTTTTTCAAGATTCTTGTAATATCGTAAAAATTTCTTGCCAAGTTCTTGCAAGTTTTTTCGAAGAATATCTAAGAAACGTCCAAGATCTTCGCAAGATTTTCCACTTTTGATTAACTTGAGTACCTTATATTGAAGAAAGAAAACAATTTTTTAAAATCAAAAATTAAGAAGATCAATAAAAGACTTGAAGTAACAAAGATTGTTCCAATACTGACATCTAAGAAAACATCTGAATTTTTTAGCAACAAATATCTTATCAACAAAATGCTGGTTTCCTCCATTATTTAAAAATACCAATGCGAAGAATGTAATCTTTCTTACATCGGAGAAACCAAGAGACATTTTGAAATCAGGATAAATGAACACCTAAGAGGGCATTTAGAAAGTGAAATATTTTTGCATAGACATCAAGCAATTAAAGATAATTTCGAAATCTTATTAAGAACCAAGAATACTAAATATGCCGAAGCCTTGTTTATAAAATACGCTAATAAGAACGGACTAATGAACAATCAACTAAGCTATAACAACTTACTGAACATATTTTAAGTGCATGCATATTTTAACACCATTTAATGTAGTAAGTGTAGAATTTAATTCCCACGTATTTGTACTGAAGATGATTGAAAAATCGAAACCGGTAATTATATATATATATATATATATATAATTAATAGTGAACAGAAGTGTGCAATGTCTATTAAAATTTATAATGAATTGTTTATCTCATTGAGAGATAAACTCTTTCTTACACATTTTTATTTTTGATTCCGAAAAAATTGAATAGATATCATGCAATTTATAAAGCCACCATAATAAACATCACCAAATATAAATAATGCGTACAATTAAACAACTAAATTTTGTACGAATATCCTTTTTATTGAATTAGTCTCTCAAAGGCTATTTATATTGAATAAATAATGAAGTTAATCACGTTGGAAAATGATCGAAATTTTTAATCTTAAATCGTTAATATATCACTTGGATTAAAATATGAATATATTTTAAAAAACAATATTTATTCACTGAATTTTGTTGTAAAAATTACGCACTACAACACATTTAGAAAAATAGCAATAAAGATATACCAAATGGACTGAAAAATTTTTCCTTCCATAACTTCAACTGGTTCATTTAAGTTATTTTGAATGTTAATGAAAGGATGCAAACGGTCCTCGGCAAAATCCAAAACATGGACATATATTGAAACTGTAGTAGCCTGACGAGGACAGAGTATCCCTGGTGTTACCTAAGTTTCTATTTTATATAATATAATTATATTCGACAACTTACGTTGAAGTGAATGGTTTTTTTATTTTTGTCCATTATATAATAGCACGGCGACAATTTTTCCGAATTATAATGGAACCTTACTAAATGGGACGGATGCTCGAACATATCTATGAAGAATTATAAAAGCTATATAGGCAATCAAACACTTACATAATTTAAAATGGTGCATAGTCGATCTAAAATCATTCATAGCCAATCTAAAAATATACAAGAATTATAATATATATATATATATATATATATATATATAAATA
>CABFPE010000113.1:1013010-1038107 GCA_900660155.1 Hofstenia miamia | reverse complement strand
AGTTCTAATATATCTAATCATCTAAATAAATGCGGACTAAATTTTGAAACAAAAATATTACATCAGACGTCAAGATCAAGTAATTTAAAGATTATTGAGAGTATTTTTATAAAATCCTTGCAACCAAGTTTAAACACAAAAGAAGACTATATTTATAAATTAAATTTGCCACTTTTTAAAATTTAAGAAATTATAATTATTATTGTAGAATCTAGTAAATTTAGAGGGAATAATTTGTAAAACTGACGATGACTTGGTAAGTCAAAATATATCTTGCATGTTCTTATTAAAGTTAATTAAGCTCATAAAAAACGATAAATGAGTTGTTGTATCAATGAACTTCTCATAAATGTCTAAACATTTCTTCTAACGTTTCTTTTAACGTTGGACATAAATCATGTTTTTGTATTTCAAGTACATGAATCATATGTTATCTATTGTAACATTTTTTATTTCAATACTGACTTTTGGAACACCGGGTATATACATGTATATATATTTATTATATTTGTAAATAGCATTTTGTAGTTTATAGTTTTTGTACCTTTTTTTGTAGCAATAAATTGCTTTGAATCTTATTTGTAAATACATGTATTAATTGTTATATTTCATTTTATTTTGGTTTATTTCTTTCAGAATTTTTATCAGTATTTTTTAATGTTCAAACAATTGCTGAACAAAGATTTTTCTTGTTCTCCTATAAATGTTGAGGTTTTTTTATAAGATACTTATACACCTGTGTTATACACGTATCGTATCTATTATTATAATAACCTTAAATGAGTATTATGCTACCATCCATAAAGCCCACACTAATTTAAATTCCTAGATAGACATTTGAAATATCTAGGTTTCTTTTTAATGACCCATTCGAGGCGCATCTAATTATATGGTATGTATTTGATCATATTTCGAAATTTCACACGAATATTGTAACTAAAAACGTTTTACAACAAAATTTCTTCCATCATTTTGAAAATAAATATTGATTAACAAATTTAAAACAATTAGCAAGAAAATCTAATGATAACAATAATGGAAAATGACAAATTGGCAAGCAAAATTTCAAAAATTCTAAATCTAAAATTTTAAACTGTTGGCTTATCCCAGCTCATGCCTAGAATTCGTTCACCAACGCCAATGTAATAGACTGCTTGTGCTATACCAAAAAGCGGTGCTATTACCATTGTACGAGCAGTTGCGCCAGCAAAGAATGCTCTAATGCCTTCACTTTGCCAAATTGTCCTAAACAAAAATCATTGTTACAAAATAATTGGTAAATTAGAAAACCAAAGTCATTTATTGCTACAAAACCACGGAGCATCAGTATGACAAACATGAAGATGCCAATTAATGCCTATGATTCTAACACACCTCTTGCTTAAGAAAAGACCATTGCCGAATTTACAGATATATTGCAAATTCACAATTCACAACATAGTTGTAAAAATAAGGTTGTGTCGAGGTAGTTTAAGGCATTAAATGCCTAATTTTGGCTGAAGATATTACGGGGTTAAGAAGTAAATATTGTCACACGTATATGACCAGAGAGTTATCTCTTCATTGATGATCAACAGACACTTAAATCCCTTTTATTTACAATTTACAATTAAATTGAAAAAATTCACAAATATATTAAAAACTTCACTGATAAATTTAATATTATTAAATTCGGGAAACAAATTACACTTAATCACAAATGATAATTTACTAAAATACAAGAGAAGCTTCATAAAATCAATAACTTTGAAATTAATGGTGTTCAGTGTCTTGCAATAGGTTTAGCAACCCTTTGACAGGGTCGACCACAACATAGTAAGTAATAAAGCAAGATCTATTGTTATGATCAAATCTTAAATTTGTTGCAGTTATTTCAAATCTCAGCAAGGCCAGAGTCATGCATGGAATCAAATAAACTGTTTTTTTATAAATGAACACAGGATGCTCTCAGATGACAGTTGGATGACAAAATATATTAAATATATTCTCCGAAATTCTTCAATTTTCTTCATTAGATTCTCCCTATAATGAAGGATGCAGATGATACACAGATATGAAGTCCCTGTAAAATGGCACTCAACTATAATAATGAATTCATTTTAAAATATAAGTAAATCGAAACAAACAGGAAAATATACTGTTTTCATCTTCAAATATCACATTTGAGGTTTTTGAGTGGCTTAATTCTTCAAAATAAGCTAAGAATTATATGATTTTAATTATTCTTTGTAGAGCTTATAATACAGCTTGTTTGTTGTATTTAATTTGGAGGATTTCAACAAAAGTTGAAAAATTAGATTATGATGAAGGGATTAGTTCGGGCCGACATTGGGAAGAGTTTGGCTCCATTTCTGCTATGGATTCACTGACAGTTATACTAAAATCCATCATTCAATTTATAAAAACTGAAAGAACTTTGCAGTAAATGAAAATTTTGAGAAAGAACTACAGCAACCCAATATATAGAGTAGGCCTGTAAATTAATGCGAAATTTAAAACTTTTATTTTTAAGCACACTTTTGTTGAAATACACAACAGGACATTACAACAGAATTACAGGTACAGTAATGGAAATATGTATTCGACCACTTTGCTATTTTGAATAAATAATGAACAGTCATTGGATAAAGTGCATGAGATTATAAATAAGCGTTAATTTGATTGAGAAAGGAAAATGTGTATGTCTAATACCATAAAACATGTAGAATAACAATTGGCTATTAATTTTTAATCAAAATTAGAAAATTGGAAAAATGTATTGGGCCACCTGAAAAAATTAACAAATGAGCAAATCCAACCAAATTAAATTCAAAATAAGATACATAAATTAATAATTGACGCAATATATGCACTTAGCAGCAAAATTCTTTCTTCTAATATTTTGTAGGCTGTCCCTTTCAGCGAATAACAGCTTCAAGCGGTCAGGGATTGAAGCGAAAAGTCTTTCAGTAAAAATTTTGACAATTGCATAGAATTCTTTCTTTATTATGCTCGTCTTCAGTGTGAAGAGTATGCTGTCCAATTCGATATTCGACTTCTTTCCACATATTTTCGATAATGTTAAGGTCTGGAGATTGGCCAGGCCAGTCAGCAAGGATAGCAACCCCATTACCGTGGAGGAAATTTTTCATTTCTTTTGAGGTATGACATGGAGTACCATCCTGCTGATATATTGAATTACTTGTAAGGAGTGGCAAGAGTTCCTTCTCTAGAATCCGAGCATATTGAGAGCATCGGAAAGCACCAGTGGTGTGAACAATCTTGCGAAGGCCACACTTCCATATTGCACTTCATACCATGACAGACTTCCCACCATACTTCATGGTCCCCCGTGTAAATTGAGGCAAGAATCTGAACTCCTGCTCAGTTGCTCAACATTCTTTTTGATGAGTATAGCTCAAACCTTGACTCATCTGAAAATATAACATTAGACCAACGTTCAAACGAATTGTCTCTCATCAACTTTGCCCACCCCAGCCGGTGTAATCTTTGCTTTGAGGTTAAGAATGGCTTTCTGGGTCCACAAAAGTCCCAATTGAGTACTTCTTCAGAATGTTTCGCACAGTTCCTGCCATTACGAAGTGACCGTAATTATGTTTCAACATTGATGAATTCCTCTTTCTGCAACACCAAATCTAATTGAAAATTACCTATGACATTCTTGTAGTCAATTTCTTGGAAATATTTATGACAAATTATGGGTGGCCGAATTCTTTTTTCCAGTACTATATGATTGCTCTGTAACTAATAAATTATATAATATCTATCAACTAGAAAAATTCCACAAGAGATCCTTTAAAATGCTTTGATTATCAACAAAAACTGATCACAGCTACAACCTCGGAATAATCCAGGTGTCAGAAGAAAGGAAAACAATATTTTCGCTTCATACAACTGTGATTTTACGGAATAATGACAAACGCTAATATCCATACGTTTTTAGAAAATTAATTTTTTGATTCGTGATTCGCTATGATTATAGTTTTTCAACATTTCTCTTAATCCTAATCCTCACAACATTTTTTATGTACGATATGTTCGGTATAACTATATATCTACGTTGAGCATTTGAAATCAGTGATCTGATAAGAGGAAAGTTGGCGTTAACCCCAATCCTCACAACCTTTTTATGTACGCTGGTTTCACAATGGGGGAAGGGGTAAAAATACCCCCAGGTTTATTTTTGATATATGAATGCTATTGTCATGAAGTTTGGCACAAAGATAATATGGGATATAAAGTTTGAAAAAATTTCAAATATAAAACTTTTAACCAAATATTTTTGCTGACGTCAGCACTTTTTTGCAAAAAAAATTGTTAAAAATGCTAAGAGGTGTCTTATGTCAAAATGGTTATTATTTTTGGTCAACTTTCAATAATTTTCTATTCAAATCACAAATTATGTCTAGTAATAAACTAAGGAATATTAATTTGTAGTTATTAATGTTGATGTCAGCATTTTTTGTTTTTGTCTAGTCGTTTTTATATTTCTATATTAAAATAAATATCAATCACTACTGACAAAAGTTATAATTCCCTGACCAAAAAACGCTTTTAGCCTAAAATTTTCACAGAATGTGTAAAACTAAATGTAATGTGGTGAAAAGTTCAGCCAACTTTTCAAATTTGATTTAAAAAAGTTATTAATAAAAATTCGTCTGGGAGGCAAATTTACCCCTTTTGTAAAGAATAGGGTTAAATACTGATTACATCGCAGAAACTAAATTTTTTTCAGTTAGATATTGCCGAATTGGCACGGGTTCCAAATGAAAATTGCTAAAACAAATTATCAAGAAATAAGCACTTTACCAAAGATGAATTATAAATAAACCATAAAATCTACTATCAATAGCATGAGAGTAAAAAATAATATCGACAATTTTCCAATGGAAAATTTAAAAAAAGCCTGTTAAACACAATTTTCAAACATATAATTCAACTTAAATATTCAAATAATTGTGATGACAAAAACGGGCTTTTCAGTGCATTTATTACAGGGATTCGTAAAAAAAGCATATGTGAAGCTTATACAAGATCACAAATACGTCGTTCTTGCGTAATGTGCATGTTTGAAAAATGTTTGTTGTGCGGAACCAGGGCCTTCTATATAACGTCGGCCCTGGCGGAACAATAAATACAATTTTTCCATTCGTGTCACACTTCTAACTGACGTATCAGTCTGAGTAAATAAGCTTTTCATGCACACATGATCCCTTATACACTTGAACAGTTCATGATTCTAATCTGCGAACTGGAAAAGCGTTTGGATTCACATCATTCTCGTTAAATATTCTGAAAGACGGATTACATTTTCAATTTCGAGATACTCTTTATACACTAGTTCATTGTCGTTCCAAAATGTACAACATTATAATCATTGTTTCAAATATTATCAGCTATTTATTCTCAATATTGTACGGGTATTTCAATAATACATCAGCAAGAAAACAGTTACTCTCAAAACCAGTCTGCACAGTACTGATAAATACTAAATTTCAAGTGAAATATTAAAATTTTAAGCGAAATGACCCACAAAGCTAAACTAATTTGCTACTAACGTTATTAATCTTCAAGACATACATGAATGTCAGGAAACCGCAGTTGGTAAGCATGTACAAAATATTTCATAACAGTAAAAACAGTGGCTCATTTTGATATCCATGATATTAAAATATTTAAAGAAATACACGAACGCAGATATCTATTACTTTAATCTTAAACCAGGGTTTATTATTTGAACCAAATCATTCAAAATTTTATTTGAATTGCACGTGAATTAAAAAATTAATATAATTATATCTTTACAAATTAGACTGCAAAATACAAACGCAGAAATGTTAAGTTAGCAACCGACATGCAACAGTGCTGAAGATTTTGTAATGAATTCATATTCGAATTCATTAATCAAATCAACATATTTTATATGAACAAATGGCGAAATATTCAATTATTTAGAACACTGCTGGAATCCAATAAAAATGATTGAATTTATGATGTTATTTATCACAAAGCTCTCCTGTCTGCGTTTGATAAAATTAATCAATATTGTTTTTCTGTAGTTTGATGCCCAAAGATGCATAACAAAGGCGTATACTAAATTTCCTAGTATAAGCCCTTGTCTTAATATTTTCAAATATTATTTCATTTTAAATTTTAGCAAACATATTTTTTCAAAAGTGATGATGATATATTAGTGTAGGGCCCGTATCGGGCAAGGAAAAAGTTTTAAGTTTAACATGATTATTCTTAAAATCATCTACTTGTAGTACATTAGGCCTATTGACTGATAAGAATTTTCTCTCATTCTCTCTATCTATTCTTTTCATTTATCCATGAATATTTATTTCGTTAAAAACTAATCTTTATGTAGATTTCCAACAGAAATTACAACATAGCGCCAAAAATATTAAAGAAAATTAACTGTATTTCTCAATATCAAAGAGTTCCCTTTTGAAATTGGGTTGATAAAAATATCGGTCCTTAAGTACATTACATTGTAAGCTAAGAATCGTAAGTTGTGAACTTCAGAAGACGATCAAAATCGATTGAATTGACACAAGGAAATTTATTTATTTCACAAATTTTTAAAAGCGGTGTACTGACCTTGAGATAACTAAGAAAACAAGATTCATCAAGAAACCATATACAGTACTTTCATGCTATTTGATGTGTTGGCAACTAGTTGTGAATTGACGAAACGTTTTGATACACATTCTGCTGGAAACAGGAATTAACTATGACTTCATAGTTGTAACATTAAGTATCTCAGTAATTCGGTTTTTAACGTGAACTGCATTGATAATAGTTTTGACGATTTAAGTATAATAGCACACTAGCAGGTTTTCTTGTTACATCAAGCTATTTTAGTTAAACAACCTTTAGTTACAGGGTTTAGGGCTTAGGATATGGCCACGGAGAACCCAACGGACTTATTGTTATAAATACGTGCTGGGGACCAGGCACGGACCCCACCCCAGATGACACCTGCAAATCACTAAGTATAACGATTCAAATGGCGTTTTCTTTGATCAGAGAAAATCTCAACTCAAACAAATGTGATTTTATTTAAATTATTATTTTAAATTTCGGGTCAATCCATCCAAACTTATGTACAAAATGTTAAAAAAGTTTGTTGAGGAATTTTTACAACAATCCCAACAGCTTTTAAAATTATGATTTCCATGGATTCATTTGCTCAAGCACATACTAAATTTCTGTATTCAAATTTAAGTTTTTATGAAAAGAAGTGCATTTGTGTGGCATCTGATTCATTCAATTTACGACTAGTAATAGATGAGAACGTCTATGGCCTTGAAATCACTCTGTTGTAGCTTTCGTTAGGGACAAAAATCTACAATGAAAAGTTTCTCTGAAGCAATTAAACGTTAGAATTTTTATCAAATTTGTTAGTGAAAATTATGATATTTTACACGTTTCGTATGAAAAAACTTAATTTAAATAATTAAGTTTGGCAATATCTATTAAACAAAATTAAAGTTTCTAGCTGGTGCACATTTCTTACTAACTCTATTAAATTTGCAAATTGAATTCCTCTGTGTAATGAGCCGTATACTTTCGAAAACGTTCTTACTAAAACTATTCAATTGCGTCTCAATGTTACTGCTTTCTTAAGAGACACAAAACCGCTTAAACACCAATAATGATATACATGCATTTAGCTAAAGCAGAAATGGCCTTTAGACAACGATATGAGAGTTCAACTGAGATATTTATATTTGTAGTTGTGCTTTGAAATGCTAATTTTCTAAATAATGTTTCGATGCAATTCAAAAAAAGTTGTCCAAATACGAATTTGTTGGTATTTCTAGTCTAAGAACCCATTTTGACAATTTAAAAAAACACTAGTTTTTTAAGGTACACCTTCCTTTCCTTCACTAGCAGTGCCAAAATATTTTGACATCGCAATTTTAGTGATAATGAAGCAGTTAGGAATGTGAAATTTTCACTAGCATACACAACTTGTTACCTAAAAAATGCTGCACGAAATTTTGTAAACCGAACCAAAGATTTTTACTATACCCTACACGCACGCTAAAAGCGGGGGATGATCTGCAAATAATAACATAAACCACAACAATATTTTGGACCCTTTAAAGAGCAAAGCTTATTATTCTATTATATTGACTGTCTTTAGTAGAAGAGAAAAATTATTAAAAAATAATTACCTAATGCATTGCGATATCCCAAGAGAAATACCATCTGAGCGATTGGCCTGAATTCGAGTCTTTACGACTAAATTACAAATAGTGAGGGAAATTAAACAAGGTTTAGTAGATGTAATGAAAATACCAAAGAAAGTAAAAAATGTAAATCAATTGTAACATTTTGAGTAAATTTGCATGCTAGGTGTATTGTTATGTAAAAATAAATATCTCAGTTTGACTTTGAAAGTGAACAATGACTAATTCAAACACAAATTACCATTTAGTTTTACGTTTTGTATCTATTTATTTGACAAGAATTTGTTTGTGGAGAATTGGTCAAAAATCATGAAATAGATAAAAAATTTAGATTTATATATATATATATATATATATATATATATATATAATTTCATGCACTTAATAAATATGTACATAAAGCGTGGCGTAAACGGAAATTTTTACTAAAATTAAAATGTAGATGCAGCTGCGTGGATGGATTGGAGGAATACGAAGGAATGCAATAATGGAAAAATAATTTGTAATAAATGAATTGGAAAACGAGATTTGGAAAAGTGAAAATCAATCAAAAAATGAGATGACGTCATCAGATAATGCATTAGTCGTACTATCCAAAGGAAATGCATGGGGAATTCTTGTAAAACAAAATCATTAAAACGCTACTTCTATAAAAATGCAGTGCTTGAAATTAGAAAGGCATCTAGATTTCAAACAGTATCCGTTAATAAAACAAGAAAATGTAAAAAGGAAGGAACACACACACACGTTTTCACTAATTAGTTTAATATGTTTGACAAAACTAGCAAGTTGAAGTAAAACTTTGAATTTAAACATGTATAAGTATGATAACTGAAAACAGTTATTGTTGGTATAGTAATACAGGGAAAATAATGTACATCATTTGCGCCAATTCCTCGTCACTATCTTAAGTGTTTCCTGTAGCCAGTGGACATTGTGGAGTGTCCCCCAGTCAGGTTGTCAAATTTAATTTTTACTGGGCTAAATAAAATATTTTTCTGTAAAAAATGGAAAAATTTAAAATCTAAGATCGTGAAATTCAGTTATTAGGGAAAACTTTCTCAATATTTTTTAGATGTCCTCCGTCAGAAAATCCTGCGTACGTCCCTACCTGCAGCCAAATGTGGATTTCGCAATTCAACATTAAAAATTATTGTAATCAACCATTCTTATGCTAAAATGGCTTAGGAAACGTGATGGAGAAATACAAAAAGCGTTCACTGAATCGACAAAATAACTCAGACGACGTCGCATTAGTTTCTATATCGTTAAAACAAGATTAAATTTATTATCAAATACAACTTGAAAATTTGGATTTAGTACAGACATATTCCAATGGATATAATAGCTTACAACTCCCAGTGCCATTACTTCGTCCAGTAAATTTGCGAGAGTGATTTTACGTTTATCATGCCGAGTGCACACATTGCCAAACTTTATCCGACGATAACAATAATAACAAATAACAACTGAAGTTCTTAAGAATATGCATAAGCAGTGGGGTAGCGTGAGAAATTTTGGACCAGGGACCATCTGATATAAAATTTACATAAAATATTCTTATATACAACATTAACGTTTGCACGGCCACTCTTCAGAGGTCGTGTTTCATGTTAATTCAATATTATTTTATGTACACTTATGTTGATTTTACAACGTGGAATCAATATATGGTTATAAGACATGTACATTTTCATTTTCTACATGGCCACTTCAGTGAGCCGCACGTGCTTTGCACTGTTAAATTTGACTCATTGATATTCAAAAGTTATGGTGGGGGTTTTTGGTAAAAGTGTTGTAGGTCTAATTTATACCAATATCACAAATCCTCTCAATTAATAGCAATATCCATAATTCGATTTTTAAGCATTTACAGACAACAATTTGTGCATTTTGATTTCCAAGCATTTTAGCATGATGAACCTCCGCTATTCCACCTTCAAAATTACACAAAAGATTAAGATGTAATAGATTGACCAAATTAATCATCTGTTCTTGAAAATCATAGTGAAATTTTAGCTGTATTCTGGAGATGCTTATAGAAATAGCAAGCAAGATTATAGAATCGAGGAACTTGAGAAATCTTTGGTCAGCAGTAGATATGTCTATCTATTCAAGAATGCATGCAAGCAGGGGTTTGCAATGAATGATTTTCAAAACAATGACCTGCCAAAATTTCAAAAAATTCTAATTATTAGGGAAAAAATCTATTTAAAATAATTTCGTCATACTAAGATAGAATTGCACATGCGCATTTTACTGCTTACCAGAAGAACCTACTCCAAATAACTCTGAACATACAGATATTATTTTAAACAAAGAGATCTGATCTATTAAAATTTCATTCAGAAATAATTTCTTTATTATTTAGAAACAAACTTAAACACTCTATTTCTCAGGAAAAAAGTGTAAATAATTTTTTTTGCTAAAAAATTACAATACAAAATACAATATTATGCATCCCTACATGCAAGCTACGAAAAGAGACTTTACAAAAAAATGATTTTTTAGATGAAAATCAAAATATATTTTAATTTTTTCATTCAAATAATGTTATGAAGGCCTAATTTTATTTAAGCCAAAACATTTTATATAAATGCAACATTAAATAGGCGGCAGTTGAATGAATTCTAAATCAATATGATCTTACAAACAGCGGAGTAAACAAAACGCGGAGTTTTGAATTTTAGCATTGTTAGTGAATAATATTTCGCAAAGAGCCCATTGCTAAAGGCCCCACGAAAAGCAAATATTTTCACGCAGATTGATTTCATCACGTGTCGCGTTAGTACGAAGAAATCTTTAACAAAATTCACATTATTAGCGGGCCAACCATCGACTCTTTGTTGATTAGCTATTTAATGAATACGTAGCAATTCAAGAAAACATTATTAAATATCTAGATTGATTGTGTGCTTGAGACGTCCGTAGTATTTTATTAATTAATATGCAACTTTTAATGTTAAACGGAATATTTAAGTCCAATCACTTCAAAATATGGACATTTGTATTCTCTTCAAATATTTAGAGCTTTAGATATATTTTTTAAGATTCTCTAGTGGGGCCTAGCCCCATTGCCACTAAAGACGCGACGTCACTGTGCATGAGAGTCAATAAACCTTAACCCTTTATTAGTAGAGACTGCCTGAAAGCATTATACCGAGATTTTTTATTTACAAAGCATTAGAAGAAAATTAATGCTTAAAGAACTATGCAGGTGTAACAGAGAGTACTTAAAGTCAAACAATGTCAGCGTTGGAAAAATTATCATAAAAGTTCATTTTCATGGACATAGAAGTGAAATGCATGGAAAATGAATGGTTACCTGAGTAAAACCCACGCAGTGCACTGGTACGATAAATTTTGATAAATGCATCGCTGATTCCTGTATAAAGTCGGCGACCGACGTTGGCTTGTTGATTCTGAAGTTGTGTTTTCACTAGATCCAAAGGAAATGTACTTGCTACACCAACTACACCTCCAACTGCACCATTAATCAGCTTCACCTGCAGCACCCTAACAAAACAGAAGATTTTAAAGATATAAACCTCAAAGTAATTTCTAGAACTAAGTCACGTTTATAACAGCACGTTCTACAAATTGCACATAACCAACAAGAATTCACTACATGCCACATTTGTCATTGTTACCCACTTACAAACTTCCTTACAAAATACACCACATTTCATTTTAGCTTGTACTAAACTAAGCCAACGTAACCAGATGGCATAGGTGAAAGCTTCAAAATAAATTCGGTAAGGATGGAAGGTAGCAATAGTACCGTAAAAAACCCTTCTGTATATAGCATTACTAAATCTTGCAAACTCATTTTTAAAAAATTCCAGTGATCATTTGACAGACTGTTTAGATTTAAGCCAATGTGCCATTGAAAGAATCATTTAGATGATATGATGATTAAATTCTTCCAAACACTATTTTGAATTAAATAAATTGTTGCGTCACACCTTATTAAAAAACAATACCCAATCTAGACAAGCAAATAATTCTTACTTTATCTATTAGCATAAAAAACTCTCCCAATAGAAGTTCAGTAGGATTGCTTTAGGGACCATACTAGGGAACCATCAAAATGGTTGTTATAAAAATAGTCAGCAGAAACTTCTTTTAGACTAGAGTTTGATTTCGCAGATCGTAAAAAACCGACAAAAATATTTTGAAACAAGACGTTTGTGTAATTAACAAATACATCTAATAAAAAGTTATTTAAAGAACTACAGTGTTCAGTGGTGCGTGCACACTAATCTGAAAAGCAAATATGAATAGAATTTAATGTTCGCCATGCTAAATGTTGTTACAAAAGTATGTTTTTCTTCCCCATATTTGGTAGTTATAAAAAAGGCCTTAAAAATGGTGGCTATAAAGGTTGCGATTGTGCCGGAGAATTCATTTTGGGTCGTTATAAAGAATTCTATTGTATATTTTTTGGAAATAAAGTTGCGATTTAAGTGGCTTAAAAATACCTTTAAATACATTTTGACAAACTAGCTTCAATTTAAATCTTTATCTGGAACATTGCAACACTATAACAGTAGATGCATACGTCTCTCACATTCAATTTCACAAATACTAGTTACCCTTACGTACTTACGACAAGCTTAATACCTTAGAAAAAAACAAAAACACAGACAACATTTATTTTCTAAGGAGGCTCATCTCCAAACACTGAAATAATCAACTTCGACTGTTGCAAAATTTTTATAAATTATTGAATTGATAACAGCTTACAATAGCAGNCGTCTCTCACATTCAATTTCACAAATACTAGTTACCCTTACGTACTTACGACAAGCTTAATACCTTAGAAAAAAACAAAAACCCAGACAACATTTATTTTCTAAGGAGGCTCATCTCCAAACACTGAAATAATCAACTTCGACTGTTGCAAAATTTTTATAAATTATTGAATTGATAACAGCTTACAATAGCAGCTAGCTATATTATTGTTTGTAGAATTAGATATATATTAAACATTTAAAACATTTAAACATTGAAATACAATGCATATTAAAGATAAACACTTTACTGTGCAAACGAATAACTCAAAAGCGATTTAACAAAAGTTTAAAGCAATATTTTCTTCTATTATTATAAATAATTTCAATGAATATACACAATGAATGAAACACATAGACACAATCAAAATCGTGAAAGAAGTGATCAACAATCACCATCAACTATGATAACAGTCGAAAAGCAAATTAATTTTGTAAATAGCTAAAAACTTACAACAGCAAGTAGCATAAGTTCTAAACACAAATATTCGCAAAATCGAACATATTTATTCAAAAGGGCACGACAACATTATAAGATAAAGAAACCCTTCACAGTGCTTCAGAAATCAATTGACACTAGAAAAGCGAAAATAGGTCGAAATGATCCCTGAGCCTTTTTTGTTTTTCTTCATTATTCATTCAGCAGGTACATATACTTCCAATTATGTGATAATCTGATTGAATTTTTGTTTCTATTCCATAATTTTCGTATTTGAAACATTAGATGTAAATTTAATCTCAAGGAGTAATCGCGGTTCCAGTGTAAAAAATATCAATTAGGCAAAAACACATAAAGATAAAATAGCTTGAAAAATCTATCAGGTATAATGTCTTACACCTTACAGTACCAATGCATAAAGCAAATTTTAACTAAGAATTACCAAAAGAATAACTGGGATAAATTGTTTTGTTTTTGAAAAATACTACAATAACATTTATGAAATTTTTGGAAGATAGTGAGTGTAAACTATTCTCCTGGAAAAAAGCAGGAGAATGATCAGTAACACAATTAGAAATCTTTTATGTTAAGTTCTGGTTTATGATCCAAGTTAACAAACGTATAATATCTTCTTAGATAAAATGCAATAGGTGACAAAACATATTACAGGGTTCGAGGTTCCTCAAAAGATTTGCTAAAATAACGTCTACTAAAAAACTAAAATTAATGTTAAAAATAAAAGAGTAAAATATACAGTAAAATAGCAACAAATAAAAAAGAAGTTCAAGGAAATATTAGGATTTTTTCTTTTTAAGAGTCGTCAAACAAATATAGTAGTTAAATTCTAGTTGTGTGGATGGTTAACGACAATAATTATCAAAATTGAAATGATGACCAAATAAGAGAGTGATTTTACAATCTACTCTCAAGTAAAAATAAATTGTAATGCTGATTTTTAGATATGATTGCTTGTCTTTTGTGAGACAAAATAAGAACTCAAAAAAACATGGTTGAATTTAGACGAATATTTCAGCGAAGTTTATCAAGTAAATGTGGATCAACCAAGCATAAGACTTCTATAAAGTTACAATCATTATTAGCAATGATTAAGAGCAAGTAGATTAAAAGAAAAGTTAGTGGATTAAAACAGTTAACTCACATCTGCACTTCAGGTTGTCTTGAGCACCACTCAGGTGCAAAGGCAGTCACTAAAACAAAACACCACTTATATCAATGTAAATTTTGGAAATGTTGACTTAAAAAGAAATTATGTACACTTAGTGGCGTCAAACCCTTCAAAATCAGGAATAATAGAGGCATGAAAAATTTGAGACGAGATTAAAAACATCAAATTTTCATAACACAAAAAGTAGTTTGAGTACCTAACCCCAGGGTTTAACGCCAGTGTGCACACTTCATTTATCCTTAATTAAGATAGGTAATTTTTAGAAGAAATATATTAATGATATTAATATACTAGAGAAAATTGCGTGTTTTAGAAAAATTCAAAAACAATAATTACATGCAACTTATTAAAAGAAAATATTTAATGGGTAGGAGGGACAGCACTGTATTGGATTTCAGCCTCACATGTAGAAAAGTGAAAGGGGAATGGAATTTATGGAGGAAAATGTAGGAAGGGAAAGATACATTATAAGAGACAAACGCTGCATATTGATAAAAATAATGAGATTTAAAAAATCAAGTGGAATGAAACGTAAAAAAGGATTTCGTACAAACCTTAGCTCATCGGATTTCATATTCTAGCCGCCATTCTAAAACAGACCCGAGAACGTTACTAAAGCAGCGATTCCGTCAAATAAATTGAATTTAAAGCAATCTCCCTGGTAACGCAGTAACTGCTACCAAAATACCATGATTTATTACGGCAAAAATAAATGTATAATCATTTGAAAACCTCCCGAACCGTCACGACCAACTAACTCAATTGTTCGATCAATTATTGGCAGCTGGTAAAACACACAAAACAATTACATTTGCCAACAAATATTTATTGGGAATGAGAGGCGCGATCTGGAAGGAAAAGTTGCAATTCCACGATGTGCTTCCCATTCTTACTTCATAAACTATTCAGCGAGAGAAAATTTCAGTGTACAGAATGCGACTTAAAAAATAATTATTGCGCAATAAAATTAATAACATTAGCTAAACAAATAAACAATAGTGCCGTGTCGCGCAAATAACGTGCTCAGGAAACAACGACAACAGGACTGTTAACCAAACAAACAATATATTTATAACCGGACACTTTTAATTTAAAAAATTATAAAATGGGTTTTAAATTATTCCTAATTTCAAATAATCAAAGCTAAACCCATTACAATAAGTGCGGACCCCGCGCTTAAGGTAACGGAAAGAACACATGTTGAGAAAATCGAACGCTTGAATTTTCTCTGAATGGATAAAAAATAATTTCCCTGAGAATGGAGCGAATAAATTTTTCCATAAGAACTGATTAGCGAGGAAAATGATTGAAGGACTTTAAGTACTGTTCAAAATGCCCATGATAAATTTTTTTGAGGCAATAAAATTCCATACTGTAGTGTGGTCTAATAAGGTATCTTGGAACACCATAAAGAGATGCAAATTTCTTAAAACGTTCCCAAAGCCGCCATGAACCTATTTATCAAATTATGATAACTAGACATTGTGGAATCAAAGAAGTGAAACATTTCTTGGTCACCGGAACTATTTGATTTAAAAACAGAAAAATATCAATTATTGACATTTCTAAGAATACATGTTGTCCTGATTCTAAAAAATGTGTACATTAAAAGCATAGAATGCATAATCCTAATAGACCTGATCTATTATGGGGTATTTCAACTAATAGATTAGTAGCGTCAAATTTAAAAATCAAATCTTCATTCTATGTAAAAATGAAGATCTTTTCAAAGATTTGGTGTAAACTCCTATCTTATCAACAGTGCTATATTGCCAGAGTTTTAGGCGAGGAGCTCAATTTACTGAATATTGAATACGTATTACCTTGAAAAATTCCAAGGCCATTTGGCCAATGAACACTACAGGATGTAAAATGAGTTTAGTCACAAAACACAAATTTAATGAACTATTGCTATTATTCTAAATATCAACAATGAATAAAACTGAACATATTTTTCAGTTTATACACATTAATAAAGCGTAACATTAACAACAGCCTCGCTGCAAAAATAAAATGTAACAATTTGTGAAAAAATGTGAATACATAAATGGTAAATGTTTGAAAAGCTTTTAGCAGCACAAATGTACAAGTTTATTAATGACAATCAAATTTTATCAAGTAATTGATTTGGATTTCGATCTACATATATTATTCAGCACATCTGATGCGATTTTATCAATCACAGAAAAAATTAAATTAAATTTAAATCAAAATTTTTTCACAGCGGTAGCTTTACTTGATTTAAGTAACGCATTTAATTCAATGAATTTCGATATTTTAAAAGTAAACTTAATGCGACAAGGTTTTAGTTTCAACACAATGTATATATATATTATTATAAGGTTTCTAAGCAATCGTAAACAAAGAGCAAAAATTGACAACATTTTTTCGGAATATACTATTACAAGTTTAAGTGTACCCTAAGGAAATGTATTAGGCCCATTCTATTTGCATTATACGTCGTATGTTCAACTGAATTAAAATACAAACAATTTCAGTTTCAGTTTTAAATTGGATTTCGATTAATTTCCGTTTCAGTTAAAAAAGTCCGCCTATTTCAGTTTTACACCTAAACTGTTTCATCAAGGGCGGTGAACATTTTGTTAAACGTGTTTGTTATGTTCAATTATTAACGGCAATGACAAATTAGTTTTATTTCATTAGCATATGTAACAATGTTAATGTTACATGCAGGGTTAAATTTTTAAGGATAGTAATTAATATAGTATAACGTAAACTGAATATTACATTTATTCAAAATTTGATAAATATATAATAAATAAATAATGATTGCTACAAACAGAGAAATGAAATCAACTCTGTAGAAAGTTAATAATTTTTTTTTCAGTTTCAGTTTTAATTCAGTTTACATTTCCTTTTGAATTCAGTTTCAGTTTTGATCAATTCATTTCAGTACACATAATTTCAGTTTCAGTTTTAATTTCAGTTTCAGTTGAACACACTAATTATACGTAAATTATATTTCAAGATCCTTGGAAGCAGAACTATTTATCAATACGCAGATAATACTTGCATATTACGAACAGCAAAAAACCCCTTTGAAGCAACCAAGCCTCTGACAAACGATATTAAAAATCTCGCAGCGTATTTCAATCGTAATAAACTAAAAAAAATTACGACAAAACTCAATTTATCACTTTTTTATCTAAAGAACAAAGAAAGTTTACTGAAAATACTAAAATTAATGTTTCTGATACTGAAATTATTCAAAGCACATGTGTAATTTACTTTGGTGTACGAATAGACAATGACATAAAATTAGATAATTTTCTTCACAAAAATGTTTGTACAATTTGCGTTATTTAGGAAACACGTTTCATGTAGAATTAATTAATTCATTTGTGCATTTAGAACACTGAATTATATTGAAAAGCATGAGTTATAACGCAGTAAGATCATCATATAATATCTTGGCGCAGAGTTACTATATTCAAAATCAATCTCTGTATATGATTTTATAAATTTCTTCATGAATTAAGTTCACTAAGTTTTCTCAATAATTACGTCAAAATAAAAACTTGATAATATCAATAATCGTCAAGATGCATTTTCTTTTAGTCATTTAATCTTATGGAATGAATTAAGTATCCCAATAAAATGTGAGAAGAATTATACACTTCATGAAAAAAATCAAACAAATTTTATTGAATAAATAAAAATTATTGGGCACAAATAACAAACTCAATACATGGTCGAATTATTTTTAGATCTGCCCTTTAACTAATAATGCATATGTAAATAGTTTTGTAAGAATTTTTTATGTAGTAACTCTTATATATCAAATTAAGAAATTTATACAGAAAACTAAAAAAGGACATAATCTATCACCCCAAGAGATCATTTTACATTAAAATGTATAAAAACATTAAATACACGGTCTTGGGTTGAAGATGTTAAAATTTGCTTAACCGGTTATCCAATTCAAACCATTATTTCATGATAATTTTTTAAAAAATATTGGCCTTTCTGCCTTTGCTCAGCGTATCATCATAAAATGCCTAAAATGCTCTGATCATGAGTAGAGAGTAGCGTTTTCAAATATACATGATATAAAAAGAAAATGAAAGGTAAATTAAAATTGCAGATTAACCGGTTGAAATTGTCAAATATACAGTCCTCCACAAATTATTACGAACACCTTAGAATTTATATTATATCTTACTTTTTAAAGCACAAGGTTTGATTAAATCTTCAAATTTATTGTCAATATTAATTACATATATGTCTGAATATATTTTAGTAACTTAATAAATGGCTATAAATTTTTACATGTAAAATACCGCCTTAAAACTAGTCATAGTGCCAACAATTTTTATGAATAAAAAATTGTTAGAAATTAAAGATATGGTATACGTGTAACTTATGTGTCTACCCTTTGCTAAGATTACTTCAAATTTGGACTGCTTTCAATGTAAATAATTATTAAAGCTTTCAAATCTTCATTTTCTTCCCTTTCGATTTGTTTCTAAACTATATTTGAAATGTAATCATTTGGATTCTCTCATGGTTTTTATTCCTCCCCTTGTGCAAATTCTATTCAAGTTGCCAATTGATCTAAATGTACGCATGGTTTTGGGCTTTCGGGACATTGGAAAAGGTTTGTCTGCTATGGAAAAGATATGTGCAGCACTAAATATACCAATATCACTGTCATCCAAAGAATTTGATGACTTGAATGAAAAACTAAAAGATGCTACTCAAACTGTTGAAGAGGAATATATAGCACGAGCAGCAAAAGAACTTACCCCAATGAATACAAAATCACAGGACAATGGAGTTGATACAGTTGCAATATTTGATGGTACGTGGCAAAAACGTAGACACTCATCACTAACTAGTACTGTCATATGTACTTCTCCTATCAACAAAAAGATCATTGACTACCATGTGATGAACAAAACTTGTCGTGCTTGTTTGGCAAAAAAAGAGATAGACTCAGATGAGTACAAGCAATGACTTATAAAACATTCTCCCAAATTCTCAAAAAACTATGCCGGATCAACACCAGCAATGGAACTAGAGATTGTTATTACCATGCTCAAAAGATCAGCAGAAAATCGAGGTCTTACATGATATCGGTGATGGTAAGACAAAATCCTATAAAACCTTTAGGTCAGGCATTGCGTGACCCTAAAAATCAAAAGAACAGATATACCTAAAACGCATGTAAGAACGCTAATTCAGTTGTGTGACAAAGGTGTCCAAAAGAGTAATAAAGCACTAAGGGCCGCTATAACAATGAGAGTAATCACATATAACAATGAACAGAGAGGTTTGCTATCACGAGGACAGCTTATCACAAGCAGGACTCCAATAGAGTAAAACAAAGTGTTCAAGGAGCACGAAACTCGACAAAAAGAAGCGAATAGCAAACAGAGAGCGAAGGAAAATAGAAGAAGCAAACATTTAAAAAGAGTGTGTTACCTATTACCAGGTGGATTTTAATTCAACTTGACTTTAAAAGAATCATGTTTTACAATGTGTAATTCTTGTATCTTGCTTAAAATTGTAAGTTAAATATGGACACAATCTTTATGTGCGATTTTCTCAATATTGGTATTTCTCCCAGTAAAATCAATATTGCTCTGGAACTCTTTATGCATTAACTTCATTTTTGACTCAAATATGTATTTCAATAAGATCTATGTCAATGCAGAGCTATTCCTGAAGGATACACATTTTGACGAAAATGGTTCTGCAGTCACATAGATGATCCGAACAGTTATCTGTCAGCAGCTTTACTTTTACAGCATGACTTTTTATTGTTGAGAAAAATTGGTTTTTGTAAAACCTAATAAAATTCAAAATGGCCTGATTTCCATTACTACAATGGCCGTCAAATATTTTTTGTCAATTTTTTAAAGTCTTCATATATCATTTACACATTTTGATACTTTTTGATTTGATTATTAATTACAACATGGAAAGTAATCTTCTTGGCAAAGAAGCCCTTTAAGAGAGAGAAAATCCAGGAAAATTTAGGTTCGAAATGCTCAAGCTTAGTAATTACGTTACAAGATTACAATATTGACTCCTTCACAACAATTGTTGTTGTGTATCTACGAACTTTGTGACAAGCCCAACTTGGAATTTGTCAATAAAGAACTCCAATCAGATTAAATGTTAATATACTTAAAGACCAGAATAGATTATGATACATACTCTTTCAAAAGATTTTGGACCATAATATGCTTATCTATCCATTCATTTCTTCATTTAAATCTAAATCTCAAAAGAAGATTACATATCTAGATGTTTTAAAAATTCAACAAAATCACTTTTCCTAATGCCGGAGATTACATATATCTGATGAAAAATTTGCAGTCATTCAAGAAAAAAACAAAACATTTAAATAAAAACACTGGAAGAGTTTATAAGGAAAGCATGGTAGAATTTTAATAGATGTATTGTGAGTACTGTAGATAACTACAATAAGATAAAAAATAAACTAGCAGAGAGGAAAAGAGAATTGAAAGACAGAGAAAAAAAGATTTAAGCACTTGCTAACAGAGATGGAAATTTATTCACAAAATCCTCAAAGGATTAAGCAACAATGCTGAGTGCTTGTATTGTGTATGAATAGAAATATATTTCAATGAAGCCTTTGAGAAGCTTAGGATATTTGAAGGAAGTGCAATCCAACAGAAACAGTACAAACTTAAAACTTAAGCTTAGCTTTTAGTTTGAAATCAAATTCAATCTGCTAAATGTAGTATAAAATTGGAAACTAGGAACTCAAGTATAATTTCAGAATTGCTACTTTGATTATAATCGCAATTATTCATACTTTCTCAAAACATTTCTTTGTGAACAGAATATATTTCATAAAGGCGTCTGTTGTAGCCTTATTAAATATAACAGAAAATATTGGGTAATAATTTAATAATAAAATATGTAACGCAGTTGCTCCTCTAGACCTAAGTAAGGCTTTTGAGAACCTAAATTTTAAGACAGTATATAGAAAAATGCAAGTCTATGGATTTTCTGACGATTTCCAGAAAACCCTAAGAAACGAGCAAAATAGGAAAGACGTTCTCTAAATATATAGATAAGATTTTTCATCATCTGAATATCAAGATTCAAATACAAATAAATTTATTACATTCTAATGACTCCATACTGCAATCAAAGTACAAACCGTATTTAGGAGTGGCAATAAACCAGCAACTAAAGATAAAGATTTCATATGCAACAGTAGCGTCACAGAAGGGGTGCGGATGCACCGGGCCTCCAAATGGTAAAAATTATTTATTCTTCAAGAATAAAAATAAAGCTTATATCAAGCAAATTTAAACAAATTAATGGAATTTTGGATTCTTTAGGATCCCAAAATATCAAATTAACAAAGTAATTATACAAATACAGCAAAACACTGGGGACCAAATTTAGAAAAATATATCATTAATAAACATTTTATACAACGTTGGAGGCCCAATAGTAATACAGATACAAAATATTAAAAAGTATCTAGTACACACCAAAACGGTTACTGGAAATTTAATACTTTAAGTTGGGGGTGTGGGACCGCATTGACATCTACTGACCCCTAAAATTTCATTTACCCACTGATATTCAATAAAATAAAGATGGCAGCAGGTGCCCACTACATTCGAGAAATAAATTAAACATTGAAAGAATGTTTTACTGGTCACTGTCTACTTTACTTAACACAACAAACTAGTGACAAACAACAAAATACATGAACTACAAATGTTATCACCGCAATACTGCACTCAATATACTAGCCCTATAGCTGTATACATTTACATCAAAAACAAACGAACTAAATAGAATTCTTTACAATAAATAAGTAAACAAAAATGTATAAATAGAAGCACAATAGATAGTTGACAATGGAATATGTTGATTTCATAAGTAGTGTGCAATTTGAGGAATGATCTTCTTCAAGAGCTAAGAAAAGGAAGAAAAATATTCAGAATAGAACTTAAGCAGAATCTCGCTCATCAAGCTATATTAGGAAGCAATAAAAAATTAATGTATGGGAGAACCTCAAAATCTAAGGGTATGCGTTTAATATTTCTGTTGTGTTTTTTAATCTTTAAAACAGATTCTCAATAGGTTAGTTTTCCCTTTGGAAGTTTTTGCAAATATTGAATTATATTACATTAATTCCATTGACTAAAGGGGTCCTCGACAAGAATATTTATTAGTGAATTTGTATGGCAGATATTTATTATATTATCTAAATAAATATTTCAATATTGTTATAATGGCCAGAAATTACACTAGCTTAAAGGAAATGAGACCCTATCAAGTGTTTAATGACCTGAGTGGTGCAAGCAATCAAGCATTTTCCATTTGAAAACAGAATGCATGTTCTTCAAAAGTACTAAATGTCTTAAAATAATCCTGCTAAGAATAAATATATATAAAGTAGAACATTAAAGAAACTCAATGGAATTTTCAATATTATAAATTGAGAAGCTATTTATTAAAAATGTTTCGATCTCGAAAGTGCAAATCTCAATTAAGTAAAATCTATAAAACTGTAAAATATATTCATTGCAAATTTTGGTCAACTAGAATTTAGTGTTAAACAATTATAATGGAAAATATAAATTTGTAAGTTAAACACTTCTTTACTACAAGACCATCAAATGTATTTGCAGAGAGCAGAGAAAAACGCCGACCTATTCGGAATTGTGGCTGTAGCTCGATATTCAAATTCAAGCAAAACTTATAAAACGTCTGAAATTATAATTTATAATTGATAAACAAGAAAGCAGCAATTAATATAATTGTTTTTGAAATGTTTAAAATTTCTAATTACTTTAAGAGTGACAAGGGACCAATACTTAGTGTAGCATCGGCCGGTAGTTGTTATTATTTATCGACCAGACCTCGCGCTTTTCTTGGTGACTGGTTGTTGTCATATTTGTACATATTGTAAATAGCAGTGTATATAAAGAACGAAGCATTTGTAAATATTAAATAGTTTGAACTGTATTCTCTTATTGTTCGCTAGAATCACCCCACTGATTCTACATTAGAATTATACATATTAAATTTTATTGTACATTAAGAAAGTAAAAACAACTGCACGTATTTACAAAGTTAGATTAAATATTGAATTCACTTATTTTGTTATTAATATTCAACGTATCTTAAAATATTTTTTGTACGATTTCTAAGTATTTTTGGTCTTCGATCATTTTTAAAGTGATTTGCAATTTAGATTATAATAAGTTCAAATTCCAAATAATTACCGAATTCTTGTATATTTATTAAAATTATAATATATAAATTCGATTTTTTATAAATGTTGCTAGTTTGAACAGTGAGCTGATCGCGAATTTTGAGCTTCAGTCACAACGCCACATATCCGGGGATGTGAGTGCACCTCGAAATTCAAATGCAAGCAAATTTTGGAATATTTATATTAGATTTTAAAAATTTATTAATTAAACATGAATACGGTGATTACTTGCCAATTAAGAATAGCTTACGATAATCCAAATTTTTTGTTTTTCAAATAAATTGCAAAAATGAAACATTTCATATCTAAATCTCAAAACCAGAAAACATCATGTAAATCATGATTGGCTAACTTATAGCAGTTGCTATGGTATAAATAAACTTTATACGGTTGGTTCTTAAATCTGTCAATTCATAATCTTATGGCTGTCAGAATTAATCTTACATCTGTCAGAAAAAGTCGTTTTTGTTTAAAATGAGCTTAATTGGGACATTGCTTAAGAGACATCTAGTTAAAATAGTAACTATATGAGAAATGCATAAATATAACATTTCACATGCTTCCTATTTATATAATATTCTAAATTTTTCAAAGGTTTAACTTTAATTAATTACCTAAACTTCAAAAGTTATTTTAATATTTTTAAGTATTTTACTATTTACCATATTGATAATGTTTTTTGATAAATGCTATTGGATAAGAGTTATTTCCATAGTTACATCTTTTCTGACAGCTGTAAGATAAATTCTGACAGCCATAAGATTATGAATTGACAGATTTGATAACCAACCAATGGTTGGTACTTGAAATGAATTCTGAATATATAGTTTGTACAGATGTAAATGGGACATAGTTTAAAGAGACAATCATAATATTATTGTAAATGTTTTTATTTTTAATAGACAATTAATTACCATATTCTTGTTTAGTTAAAAATTTTTGAAATCCAATTTAAATTTTCTAAATTTGCTTTATATTTGAATACCAAGCTGCAAACACAATCCCCAAAAAATTACAATTTTTAATTCTGTGTCTAAATTTCATAACCATATGATTTCATAGCAATTGCTATTGGTTGAAATCTAAGAAAGGTTTCCAGAGTTACATTTTCTCAGTATCCGTTTTAAAATATTTGGTATTTTTTTCAAGTACCAACCTGAAAGGACAGTAATAGTTAAATGTCAAATAGCCATAATATATGTTATCATGGTTAATTTTTGAATTTTACCTTAATGAATGC
>CABFPE010000113.1:968957-996819 GCA_900660155.1 Hofstenia miamia | reverse complement strand
TCAACAATTTTAATGCCATAAATTCTCAAAATCGCATTAACAACAGTGATTTAATTATATTTGAAATTACTACTGAAATTTCAAGCAAATTTCAGAAATATAATATTCGTAAAATCGATGCAAGAATAACACGTATGTACAAGATGAAGAAAACTAAATATTTAGAAAGCAGTTGCATAACTTAATAGTATAGTGGAAGATTCAATTTTGGGCTCCAAAGAATGGTCAGTGTTCCTCAGAAACTAATTGGTATTCTTCAACCTACAAATATACCAGTTTAGATTTTTCAAATCCTTTGAATTTTTAATATTAAAATAGCTAAGCTTACAAATATAAATTAATGAATACATGCTTTTCATTTAAGTGCCCCTTCATACAAGGGTAGCTGTAAATCTAATGTAAAATATTTAGATTTTCTTGTCAATCTGCATATATTTAAAATTGTGTTAATAAGTCTATGCTCTATTTATATTTATTTGAATGTATACAATTGTAACGATGTAATTCAAGTTGGAAATGACGAAAAAATAAACATATATAGAAATATATTTTAGCTGCTCAAAAACATTAATAGGGCACATTTTATAAAAACTCACAGAACGTTGTTACAGGTATTATGAAATATTTCAATATATAAAATAATAAACTAATATGATTTAACTCATTACTTCATTGTACTGCTATGGTTGCAAAGTAGAGAAAAAGATGAGCGCCTTACTATGATTTTCCTCAAAACATGCTTTGTAGTCAATATAAATTGACAATTTGCTCAATCAAATAAACGTGAAATCAAAGCTGTTTAAATATAAATATAGACTTTAGATATCAGTCTATCAGATTCCGAGAGTGAAGCATTAATACCTTTTCTTCTCGAATGTCTGTGCTATGAAATTCAAAAATTTTAATGGAATTTCCCTTGTTTGAAAGGGTGAATTCAATGCAATTTTGCTCAATTAATTTTTGAAGTTTTTCTAAATTTCAGTAGTTATATAGAATCAGTAGCTTTCGAATTTCAACAATCCGAGAGTGAAGGAACATTATATGATATTGCTTGCCCATTAAAGCCAAAAATAAATTTTATCAATGTATTAAGATAGCTAATAAATCACATTTTAAAGCACCATCTATCGACAAGGAAAATCTTACTACAAAAATATTTCGTCTAATGAGGAGAAACTATTGTTGACACAGCAATACAAATATCACTGAAAATACAATCCAAACTGGAACAAGTTATGAATGAAAAATTGTCATCTACAGTGATAATTTCAAACCCAAAATGGATAATGGCAGAGAACCAAAACTTACTCTTAGATAAAAACTTGACAGTAACAAAGATCAACCAAAATTAAATCAATACAGCGCATGATAGAAAAATATCAGATTTGGAACTAATCAAAATGAATCTATTTGCAGAAGCCTTCTCTAAAGAAGAGATAGAAATACTTATCTGTTCAAATCAGCAAGTAGCATTTGAATATATTATGTGCAAGTTCCAGATTCATGATAACTTGAAAAGTAAAGCTGTATCTACAAAAAATTTCAATTGGAAATATTACTGGAAATTGATCACAAACAACTAAATCATCTCATAAATTTCAGAACTGTACAAATACATTAAATGAATTGGAAAATCAGATAACAAAATCAAATGCCTTTTGAATTCCACCTCTCATAAAGACAAACAAACCAAACCTGTTAAACTTGGAAAATTCTGCAACAACATTTACTACAATAATGTACAGGGTATGATGAACCTTAAAAATACAAAACTATTCAAAGACACCACCACTACTAAGATATTGTGAGCAGGGATACCATCTAGTGGTTAACACAAAATCCCACCAGAGGATATATACAGAAAAGTTTGTCAAAAAAACTCAAATAGAAAACTTAAAGACAAATTTAGCTAGCAAAATAGTTAAATATCTTCTTTTCAGAAGGTAACAATATCATATGGGTAAACCTCATCAAAACAGATTTACAATACTATGATATTTCTAAAAAAGTAGAAGTTATAACCATGATCACAGCTGAAATCAATGATCTCAATCAAATAGCAGAAGAACTGATCTTACAAAACATAATTTCTTATATAAAAATTCTACATACCATCAATTGTTGTCTTGCTGTCATCAATGTTTGAATTCCTTTTCCAGATAGGAAGCTAGATACTACAATGGTGGATACATCAGACATTGGTGCAAAAATGACCCTCATGGTTGTGCTTAAGGGTTAAAAACTTTACAGGATGCATTATGCCATCTTCCAATGCAGAATAAATATTTTATGGCAATCGATCATAATACCAGCATTAATTCACAACCTAAAGTATATAAAATACTACAAAAATCACCTTGTTTTCTATATACTGTGGGAGAAGTATATAAGTTTTTGCTTTTTCTAAATATTCTTTTATTTAGTAGTTCACTAATAATTCTCATGTATTTGTCTTCGATGTGCTGAGGCACTCTGCAACAATGTTGATGAATTAGCTTGTCTGATTTGTTGTTTATTTGATGTTCTATAACTATTGCTTTTACAAAGCTGATTTCTTCATTGCTAAATATTCCTGTGTTTTCAGTGAGTACTTTGTTGAGTTTTTATCCATTGTTCATTATAGTGAGGATGTGATTCCTTTGAGATAAGCAAAACATTAGTATGGTTTTTGTATTGGTCTTTAATTTGTTTACATGATAGAAATGATTTTGATTTTGTAATTGTAGCATCTGCAACCAGGCTTTAACATAACTCAATTAATTCCTTGTGAATTGATACAGAATTTTACTTAGAATTCTTATTTTCACTTTCAATTACGGTTTGATTATTTAATACAATGTCAAGCTAATTGAGTGGTGTTTAGTAGTGGTCTGAGTACATCACAGGGAATGATTCTAGGGTCTCTGTGCCAAATCACGAAAGTGCACTTAGGTTAGATATAGGGGTTTTTCTCTTGATTAGCTGACTAGCATTTCACTTCTACATGTATTAGATAATTAATTGTCATTAAATGGTTGGATTACCGAACCCTAGGAATTATCTTAATACTATTTTAGATCCAAATTAATGACCTATAATTGACCAATAAAGTGACCGTACATGTAGTAAATTTTAAATGTAGGTTAGGAAGTTGTTCAAACTAAATTTATTTAAATAAGCCAATATTTTTTGGTAATGGCTATGTGTAATACTTAATGAACAACTAGTAACAAGTCTGGTTGCAAATAGAAACAACACTTTCACACAATAGAGTTTAAGTTGAGTTGTGTCTTGTTTTGAGTAAACACCAAGCTAATTTAGGGTACACATAAGCTATCTTGATTGAGTTGAGAAGTGGCACTCATGCATCAGATGGACTGGTGAAACTGGATGTGGAGATCATTATAGAGGGTACCACATGGCTTCATCACCTAAAAAGTCAGCAGTAAATTCCAGGTTATTAAGTAAACAGAAGAAACTAGTCAAGCAGTAACAACAAGTAAATCCTTACCCACAATAACACAGCTAACATTACAAAGTAACCATAGATAAACAGTGATAATACCTTGTAGAGGATATTACATGGCGACCATGACAGCCAAGAACAGCAAACCTACAGAAGAAACATTCAGTTAAAACCACCCACAAGATGACAAAGTAAACTACAAGTGAAAGTATAAAAGCAGTGATTTGTTACATGAACCTACTATTAATAAAAGAAAGAGAGATACCCCAAACTGAACAAATGCACTTCACAAAGATCCTGGAATCACAACCTAAAGATGGAAAAGCCACTATGAACCAGAAGAAAATATGACAAAAACCAGAAAAGGAAGCGCAAAGAAAACTGCAATGAAAGCAGTAGCTTCCAGAACAATTTGATCATCGCCATACTTTGGCAAGAATTCAGCAACAGATGCCACAGATACCGAACTACAATCCCTTAGTTCACCCCCAGAGACAAATCCCCCAGATACCAACCCATTGGACATAATGATTATGCTAAGAAAGAGTCAAGAAAGCAAGCAAACCTTAAGACAACAAGTAGAACAATTGACTGAGAAAGTCAAGGATATGGAACTAAACAGTGAATCAATACTAAGCAAAATTAGAGTGAACATGGAAATGCATTTAGAGGAACAGAATCAGTTATTTCAAAACGAAATTAAAGTTCTTACTCACCAACTGTCAGAGTCCAATAAAAGATTTTTTTAGCAAAACCAACAGTGGCATGAAAGAAATCAAGAATTAGAGAGAACAAATAGACAATTAATTGAGGATAACGACTTACAGGCAGGAGAGTTAGAACAATTGAAAGATAAACTGAGACTGCTACAACTAATGGAGGAAGAAAATAGAAATAACATGCAAATTCACGAAATAAAATTCCATGCTAGAAAAGAGAGCAAGTTACAGGCACCACCCATGCAGACACGAAGAATGAGATGAGGACTCTGACCTCGAAAAACAGAAGATAATAAACGAGATAATAAAAGCAGTGACCATGCAACTCCAAGGGGAAGACATGATCACAAATCACAAGAAGCCAAAATATTAGAATTCGATTCTACCACAATTAACAGCTAATGACATGATACTGTGCAAAGCAACACTACCCAAATTCAATGGGAGAGTGGATTGTTATAATCCCACATTTGCTGAGTTGCTGCAAATGGTCGAGCTAACAATGGCGGAATGGAAAGTAAGCCAACAGGCAGCAGTGGTGAGACTTCCACTATATCTAACAGGAGCCGCATCCCAACATTACTTGGTTTTGGACACAGAGACAAAGAGAGATTACCAACTACTAATCGGAGATTTTATCAATTATTATGAGAATGAAAGTTTCAAAAACCAGTACCAAATCATTCTAAATGCGACGAAAATGACAAAAACTGATGATATCCGGAATTACATGCAACAAGTCAAGCAGCTACTAATGCTTAGTTCAAGAGGAAACAGCTATTGAAAATATGATTTGTTTTCACACATATTCAAGGGTATGCCCAAAAGCATCAGAGTGCAGTTTGAAATTAAATGCGATGTTGATGATAAATTGGAAAGGATGATAAGGAAAGCAGTCAACATACAAGCCACCATTGAAAACAATGCCCAAACATATAAGAAAGCCGCATGGCTTAGAGACGCAATATGGAGAAACAATCTCAAGTCGCGTATCCCCAACAAAACCTATCCTGAAGCACAACAAGAAAAAATAATAAAAGTAAAGGGAAAGGATGGTAAGACAAGGAAATTTAAAGAGAAAGATGTAAAATTCTATGGCCTCAGAAAGAAAGGACACAAGAAACCAGACTGCCCAAAACAAATAAATGTTATTGGGGACAAGGAGGCCTACTATGATGGGGAGGACGTATTACAAACGGAAGATGAAATTGATGAAGTATCACCCACCAACAAGGAGTCGGAAAACTAAGTCAAGCACTGACTCATAACAACCATGCAGTGATAATGATCCAAACAAACCTTGATATGATGAATACGATAACAATAGCCATTAAAGGAGTGATGACAAAGGCAACAAATAATACCTTAGCAGCAACATCAATAATTACTGATGAATGTGCTGCGAAATTAGGATTCCAACAAAAAGATATGAAGAGTTGTAACAAGAGATTAATTAATGCTTCAGGGGATTATATCGATACGAAAGGAATGATAAACATTGAACAAATGAGAATTGCAAACACAACATTCGAACAACCTCTAGTAGTAGTGGATACACACAACAATTCATTACCATATGAAGTCATATTAGGAAACGATTTTCTGACAAAAAATGGTTGTGTCATCAATTATGCAAATAAAACTATAAAGGTAAAAGAAGAGGAGATGGAAATTGAGGAAGAAAAGGAGAAGCAGAGAACAGTTACATTTCTATTGCAAGATGACATCCATCTACAGCCACATCAGTGGAAAATGCACACAATCGAGATGGAAGATGATATAACAGCTTACATAATGCTATACAACAACAAAGGCATTAACACTAAATGGGTTTCAATGCCTTCTAGTGTTTGTACAATAAAACATGGAAGAGGAAGGATACCAATTCTCAATGCTACAAACCAGAATGTGAATTTGAAGAAATCTCAGATAAGAATATATGGAAAATACATCAAAACTAACATCAGACTCATCTGGAAGGCAATGGAAAATGACGATGGAGTGAGTAATTTGCATGGTCAACTCAAGGACTTGCAAATGAAAGTGGATAGTACTCCACATGGCCGATTCAAGGGCAAGTGGATGAGCACCATCAAAGTCGCGAGTACTCCCAAAAGCCAACTCAAGGGCGTTGGGACGAAAGCAGAAAAGGAAGACACACACAGGATACTCGAAATAAACGATGAGGACTATCAACATCTAAAAGAACAAGACATCACACTTCTAGAGAAACATAAATGTATATTCAACTATGGAGAGATAAGTGTAGGCCAGGCAGTAGGCAAAAAGCACAAAATCGTCATGACAACAGATAAACCCATCAAACTACCAGTTAGAAGAGTGCCTGAGCAGCTGAAAAAGAATACAATCAGATACTGGAAGAATTAATTGATAATAAAATCATCCGGCCAAGTGAGAGCCTGTACACAGCACCAACTGTGTTCATAAAACAGGGAAATAAGTACCGCTTATGTAAACTGAATGAGGTGACAAAGAAGGATTTGTACCCACTACCATGAATAGAGGATATGCTCTACAAAGCCAGCAAACATAAATATTTTACAACCTTGGATTTATGTAAGGCCTATTGGCAAGTGAAGATGGAAGAAGATGACATCGAGAAGACAGCATTTATACCCCCTACGGGCTGTATGAATGGATCTATATGGCATTCGGACTCTGCAATGCACCAGCAACGTTTCAGAGATATATAATGAAGATACTGAAAAATAAGACGCATAGAATGGAAGAAGGAGTAGATGCATATATAGATGATATCATAGTCACAAGCAATACAGTCCAAGAGCATCTGGAAAAATTGGAAAGGACATTAACGATCCTAGAGAACACGGGAATCTAGATAAACAGAAATAAGTGTGACATCATGAAAGAGAAAATAGTGTTCCTCAGAAGAACGATCAAGAAAGGAAGAATCTGCATGAAGGACAATGCCAGAGAGATGATCTGAAAGATAGAAAAACTTAAGAACAAAAAGGAAATACAGAGAATCATGAGATTCTTCAGTTACTATGGAACTTTCATTCCAAACATAGCTGGAAAAAACACAAAGATGACTACATTAATGAGAAAGTCAGTACCATTTGTAAAGACCTGGCAAGAACAAGATCAACTCGACAACATCAAGGAGGAACTCGAGAAACTACCATCTCTCAATACTCTGGATTACAATGAGAAATTCATATTAGACTGCGATGCAAGCAAGTTAGCAATTGGGCTCCACCAAGGTAGAAATGCTTGCACTGATCAAAAGCATCAAGAAATTTCGACACTTCCTCATAGGAAGGGAATTTAGAGTATGAACAGACAACAGCAGATTGGCTTGGCTGAAGAAGTTCTCAGGAGACAAGTCTGGAATAGTATCCCAGTGGATTGAATACCTAAATGAATTCACATTCACGATTGAACATAGAAAGGGGACACTACACAACAATGCGGACTTCTGGACATCACTTCCGGAATACCAAAGAGATGCAGTGAAAATAGACAGAGAAAAGAAGCAATTCCAGTTCTTGTCGCATACCAAATTTGAAGAATTGCCAGAGATAAATGTAGATAAGAAAGGCCAAGCGGCACTACTGATCCTCATGAGAGAAGAGATAATGGAACAAGAGATAGTGGACAAACAAAAAGACGATATAATCCTAGGCGAGATTATAAAAAAGATTAAAGAACCTCAAACTACATTATCTAAGATAACAGCAGTATACTACAAATGCTACAAATGAAAAATCAACAAAAATGGACTGTTATATGTCAAAGCCAGAAACAACCGAATCGCGATACCTGATTACTTCAAAAGGGAGTTGATATGGAAGATTCATGATAAAGGCCACTTAGGAATAATGCATATGGAGAAAACATTCAATGCATGATTCATAACAACAGCCATCAGGAAAGTCATTGAAGACATCATTAACAAATGCACGACATGCCTCCTAAACAACAAACAGCACTTCCCGACACAGTGAGCACTGTTAGAAAAAATTATTGCAACTCAGCTGAATGAGATAGTCCATATAGATCTGGAGATGCTATCGAAGGACGCCAAAGGCTATCAGTACTTACTGGTTATGGTGGACAACTTCACGAAATACACAAGAATGGTACAAATGCAAAATACCATGGTGGAAACCACAGCTGAAATAGTTTTAAAGGAATGGATACTGAGATTGGGACCAATGGAAACGATCATAACAGATAAGGGGCCTCAATTTGAGAGTGGACTTTTTCAGGAGATGGCAAAGCTTCTAGAGATCACAAGTGAATGAACAACCGCCTATCAACCACAAGCCAACAGAGCAGTGGAACAACTTAATCGAACATTGATTAAGCTAATCAGAGTAGTGACAACATGAATAGGAGAAAGCAGATGGAGAGAGGTTATCAAAATGATCGAATATTACTACAACACCTCTGTACATGCAACGACCCCACTCTCGATGCAGTAAGCTAGCTGCAGCAGCAAATTGGACAACTCATATGTACAACAATTAAGAAACCAGATTACCAGAATTCACGAAAAGATGTGTCACAATATAAAAAAGTCTGCAGTGAGACAGCAACGTAATGATAATAAAAAAATCTATGGTCACACACACAAGGTATGTGATAAGGTATATGCGTTCACACTGATCAAACTTGTAGACACAAACCAAGTCTGAAAGTTGAAAACAGTATGGTCCAGCCCTCACACAATAACACAAACACTACCAAACAAAGAATACATGCTAGACAACAATTGACTATTACATTTTCAAAACGTCAAGAGAGCAACAGCAGACATTGAAGAGACAAAGATAGATGACAACGCCGAATTCAAAATATGCCGAATTAATGGCAATGAAATTATATATGATATGCATGATTTAGATAGTGTACATGAGGAATAATTCGACAATGAGTACACAGCAGAGAATGGAAATGAGGATCTGAGCCAAAGAGTGCTGCCCCAGAGGACAGCAAGAAATAAACCTATATATGACCCTGAAATATGGGATATAAATTTACTAACTGCATTTAGGAAATTAGAGGAAAATGATGCACCCACTGATGAAAAAGCAAATGCGCAGAACACAACAACCAGAGGGACTCTCAACAACGAACAGGAGAAGGAGAGTATGAAGAAGTTCTCAAACCAGAAGTCGAATCAAGGGCAGAAGGGACAAGAACAAAGAGCCAATGAACAGACAACGTAGAGTGAGAAGGCGTCCTAGTAGTCCTCAAGGCCAATTAAAGGACAGAGAGACCAATGGACAAAAAGCCTCTCCTACCAGGGATCTGCACCACTGATTCAAGGGCATGCAGAAAACTGGTGCACAGCACAACTTTCTCTCCCAAAGTCCATGACACCAATTCAAGGGTGGTGAGACATGAGGAGTTCCAGGGGAAGGTGTAAGTGGTGGAAGAACTGTGGAGATACAAAAGTGATTCAAGGCTTACGTCATCTCATCTGGAACCACAGCTGGTCAAGTGCTGATAGGAGTAACTGTGAGCTGATTCAAGGGCAAAGCAGTAGAAAATATCAGCACAGATTCACAGCCACTAAGGATGACTCAGCTACATGCCTCCTCAGAAACAACATCTGAAAGAACTGTTAGATCTAAAGAAAGAGAGAAACGTATGTCAAAAATTGATGGGGAATCATTACATCCTTATTTTATGGCAACTTTGAAGATGTATTACAATGCATTTGCAAAACTATCCCCAGAAATGAAGACCCACTTAAGAAAAGCCACAAGAGTCGAAGGGAAATTCCTACCAATTGTGCTCGATGCCAACAATAGGCCAAAAGTAAACATTATTATCAGTTACCCACAAGAGATGAAGGAAACATTAGAGAGGCCATACATGCACAGCATGGTGCATGTCGTATTTGATGACACATTCACATTGGATACAGCACAAGCAGTAATGGCCTACAAGGATAAAATCGCGGAAATATTGGAAATAAATATTGATGCAGAAAACCTAACAATCATACATATATTGAAACACAAAGAATATACAAAAACGTTAGAAAAGAAAATGGATGATACAATAAAAATGGCAAGAGTGCAAAATGTCAGAATCGTAATCATAACAATAATAACTCAAGAAGACATTCCTGAGCACCTAGAAGACGCATGCCAGTCAGGAGAAAACATCTTCCCATGGGATAAAACAGAAAAAACCACAACAGTTCCAGAGCTAATACGCTTCAACCTCCAAATAGATTATTGGGCACAGATCTACCAAATCATGGTAGACCCATGTATAGCAATCAAACTCTACAGGCAGACCAAATGATAGAGATGACAACTGATATAGAAGGAATAGAGAAGGCAAACACATTGTTTATAAAATGCAGCCTCACAAAACAGCAGGATCACTTACATCAAATCCAAATGATTTGGAATAATATGAAGTTGCAACAAAAAGTAGAGGAAGGATGGCCCAAAATAAAAATCGATGCACTATCAGGAAAATTTCATAAATTGGTAGAAATGGCACTGACAGAAGTTAACAGAGCCTACAAGTTGAACACAAAAAAAAAGATTTCAAACAGTTACAATTTGAAGAAAAGAATGCACCAGAAATACGTTATAGAACTATGGCATGGATATTAGCAATATTTACAACAGAAGATGTGGAACTAAAACTCCCAAGCTTGCAGCACACTCGTCACAGAATAATGAAATCTAAGAAATACGAAATACACAAACCAAGAACTGGCTACTAAAGGTCACACTGGGAAACTGGAGTCACCAAATAGATCAGAGAAGCCAGTGCAAACGATGGAAAAAGTACTAAGTAGAATAATAATGAAAGAAAATCTGCTGGGGAAAATATCGGTAGTAAGCATCACAAATAAGCCGGGGATATGCCCCAGTGAGATCATGATATTCGATGAGCTGATGAAGAAGTACATGTGGAGAGCAACATCCAAGACACGGATGAAGAAACTCCAAAATCAGCCATGGCTCACTATGAAGAAAATCATTAAGAGAAAATTTGCAAGCACAGCTGAAATCCGCAAAATGCTAGCACAGAAAAACGTGCAGAAAATACTAGATCATGAAATGGAACACTATGAAAGCAACAGTCCATGGTGCACATTCACTAAGATAATTCAAAGTGCTGAGATGATGAAAAGAGGGGGCATTACAGAACCTGTAGAAGTCTGTGAAATGGTTACCAAGTCTCAAGTAGAGATTCTAGAGGAAGAGCAACTATTAACATCATCCAGATTACTACTATCCCCCAAAACACAACAAACCATCAATAGAATAAACATTGAGAAGTGGGGAGAAATCAGTCCTGCTAAAATGATAGAGTGGATAGATATGGACAATGAGTGTTTCCTGGTCGAAATAAAAATTACAAAATAGGCTAAAGAGATAAAAGAAATGAACTTCCAGAGTATTAGAGAACAACAAACTGTGGCAACAATGAAGCTTATGTTTACTGAAGCGTTCACTTGTACAGAACTGGAAGAGTTATTGAAACCATATAATCAATTGGCTGTAGATGTCGAATGCATTACATCAAAAGTAGGAAGAAATACGATTTAAACTAAGCCGAAGGGGATTGACACAAGCATTCTGGGATACAAATGAACTACCCCGCTACAATAGGTTTAGCCACAGCACCAACAATAGAAGGCTCATACCCACATATAGAAAGACAGATAGAAACAAAAATCTTAATCTGCACACCACCAGAAACTGTTGCGATGCCAATGGTTCTCCCATGATGGAGACTACCAAAAGAAGTCAAGGTTGCAAAGACATTCCTTCATGAGTATAAGTCATATGTAAATATGGAAAGAAAAGCAAAAGCTATGATAGAACGAGACAACTACAAAAAATCAAAAGAAATAATGCTGTGGAACAACAACAGAGAAAGGGTCTACATTGAAGGCACAATAATGCCAGGCCAGCTCTACACACATGGAAAACCCATAAACTTGCAATTGCAAGATCTCAGAAAGGAAATTGAGGAACAGAACCCGAGAGCTATAATGCTATTCTCTGGAGTAAACAACATAGTTTGAACAGACATATGGGAGAAGAAATACTGCTACTACGATGTTACGAAGCAAGTCAAAATCATTACAATGATGAGGATCAATAAAAACGATCCCAACACTATAACAGAAAAGGAGGTAAGAGAAAACATCAGTTTCTTTTACAAAGATGTGGCAAATACTTGAAGTCGATGTTGAATGCATTACATCAAAAGTAGAAATATAAGAGGAGATATGATTAAAGCTCAGCCAAAGGGGAATCACACAAGCATTCTGGGATACAATTCCTGAAGCCAAAATGAACTACCCCGCTACTATAGGTATGGCCACAGCACCAACTACGGAAGGCTCATACCTACACATAGAAAGACAAATTGAAACAAAAATCTTAATGTGCAGAAACTGTTGCAATCCCAAGGGTCCTCCCACAATGGAGATTGCTGAAGGAAGTTAAGGTTGCAAAAACATTCCTACATGAGTATGCAAAAGCCATGATTGAATGTGATGAATACGAAAAATCAAAAGCAATAATTTTGCAGAATGATAACAAAGAATGGGTCTACATAGATTAGATAATTAATTGTCATTAAATGGTTGGATTACCGAACCCTAGGAATTATCTTAATACTATTTTAGATCCAAATTAATGACCTATAACTGACAGCCATAATGTTATTCTCCGCAGTAAATGATATAGTCTGGACAGATAGAGGGTCGAAATAGCCATGATGATGAGAATAAATAAAAATGATCCCAACATGATAACAGAAAAAAAGGTAAGAGATAACATCAGTTTCTTTTACAAAGATGTGGCAAACACAATAGAGTTTAAGTCGAGTTGTGTCTTGTCTTGAGTAAGCACTGATCTAATGTATGGTACACATAAGCTGTCTTGATTGAGCTGAGAAGTAACACTCATACATTGGATAGAACGGTGAAACTGGATGTGGAGATCTGCTTCGGGCAGATTCCCACTAGAAGATTGTTGCAGAGGTTACCACATGGCTTTGTCATCTAAAAAGTGAACAGTTAATCATGAGTTATTAAGTAAACAGAAGAAACTAGTCAAGCAGTAACAATGAGTAAATCCCTACCAGCAATAACACAGCTAATGTTATAAAGTAACTGTAGATAAACAGTGATAATGCCTGGTAGAGGATATTACATTTAATTGCTATACATAATTGTCATGATTGTATGATTCAGCTTGTATGTGATAGATGGGGGTGCATTACCATGTCCAGGAAGAAGAATTTATAAGTGGATCACAGCAATTTGGATATTGATGCTATGTTGTAGAATGCACTGATGTTTTCTCTAACTTCTTCTCATGTTATCTCTTCTAGATTCTTTTTTTGCAATTGAATCATTGTAATCACTTCTTGTCTTCTTGTGACATTATAGTACTTGTACATGTTGCTCCATAGTTCTCCCCATAATATGTTGTTGATACCAGAAAAGAGTATTACCGTCTTCATTGGTCTTTTTTCAATTTCTGCTCTTACTTTATCAATTTGTTTGCAAATTGGCTCACTCTCTTCATATTAGTCGCAGGGTGTTACTTTGCCCTCAAGATAAATTTGTTCTTTGTTATCATTTTTCAGAAACACTGCTTTAGATTTTTGGTAACTCTCATTGCGTATTTTCTTCAGTGCTTTTTCTCTAGTGTTCACATAGGTATTCACTTCATGCCAAATGCATTTGTGACTCTTTTATTCCTTAGTCTCCAGATTGGTAGTAGCATAGGTATTAAAATTGTTGGAGGTGTTGTACATTGAAGCAACATTGTCAATGTGTGTTTCTCAATGTTCCCATGTGTGCCTTCCATTTTTGTTGTTGCTCGTCCAAAGATTGCTGGGTAATGGTTTTTAGAGGTTGTGATGTCTAGCAAGAATGAGTTAGATAATCCACTCTTCATGAGTTTCTGTGTGGTTTCTGTGTGTGCTATTGCTATTTTTGAGGTTATGGATTCAATGTCAACTGCTAGTTGATTGTGTGGTTTTAGCATTTGTGTGATTTCAGTTTTTGTAAATGTCTCTTTGCATAGCAATTTAATCAGTGACTTTGTCTCCTTTTCATATACTTCACCATATATTATTTGGACTATGTTGTTTGCCTCTCTTTCTTGACTGTTATTTCCACTAGCAATCTCTTGTCATCTGTATTGACCCACAATATTTTGCTCCCACTTCTCAAGGTATATCTTGTCTATCTCCCTTTGTGTCTTTGGTGTTAGTAAGTTGGTTTTCACTGTCCATCTCTTCTTGATACTTACTGGGCATCTTTATTATTTCTATGAGGTACATTTGTCCTTCTTTCTGCATTACTTCCAATGTTTTCATCATTTTAGTGTATGTGCACTGCAAGTTCCTTGTAGTCAACCACGGTTGTTTCTTCAGTGCTCTCAGTTGAATGTTGCTCCCCACATGTATTTTTTTTGTGTCACTCAATATGTCTATTTTGCATTGTACAGATTCCAGTGTTATTTGCAAATTCTATGATGCTAGGTCTTCCCAGTGTTTGTTCTCTAGTCATCAATCTGGTGAAATACTTTTCAAATTGTAATGATTTCTTTGTAGGCAATAGTTTTGTTATAATTATGGCTTGTAATATCCAGTTTTTCATGTTGCCTATGATGGGTGATAATGCAAGTGTTTATTTTCTGTTCTTAGCTTTTGCTCATTTCTCTTTTCTTGACATTGGGAGTTCCAGCTTGTTATTGTCTGTTAAAGCAATCACTAGTATCTAAATTGATGTTTGAGCTCTTATTTCTGGTGTGTTGATTTCTTCAAATATGCTTTTCAAGTTGCTGTTTGACCCCATCTAATTAGCTCTCCTTATTTTGTGGAATGTTTTCTTGACTGCTTTGTGGTTTGCTTTGACTGGTGATTCAATGTCTGTTTTTGCCCATCTGTCTTGGATAGTTTGGTCTCCTTTGATCTCACTCCATACATCTGATAATTGTTAGTTGTTTGGACATTTGTTTCATTCTACATTTTAGATATTTGTTGCCTACTTCTTCCATATCACCTCCTGTTTGAATTATTTCCATCATTTTTTGGTAGTAGAGATCAATTGTAATTTTTGGCTTGACCATAATTCTCTCTGCTGGCATTATCAAGTTGAGTATAAGTGCTGATGAAATGACTACTGATAGGTTTGTCTTGTTAGCAGTTTCCACTATGGATATATTCTCTAATTTTCCTGTGAGTTACTTTAGAAACTCTGGTATTTGTTTCATGGTGTTACTTCTTGCAATGATAATCATTTGTACTTTTTGGGATTCTGCTAGTTTTAGTGAAGCCTGTATCAATTTTTGTAGAGTTTTTGCGTGTAGCTCATTTTCTTTGACTAAATATATGATCAGTAAATATTTCCTGTCAAGATTCATCTGCTCACATTCTTCAATGATTTTTTCTCTATGTGTTATAAAATTTTGTGTGTCTCCTAATGTGAACTGATCAATGAATGTAATGTGTATGTTACTTTGAAAGTATTGTCAATTTCAATTCTTATTAATGTTTTGTGTGTATGAGACGATTGTGTTGCACATGGGTCTTTTTGCATTGTCAATCACTATTGATATCATAAAACCATTGCTCTCTGTAGAATGCTTCTTTATAAAGCATTTTGTTTCTGGAGACAGGTTGTCATGTGTGTTGTATCTCATCCACCTGTTTGCTATGAAGTTAGGGTGTATTTATTCCTTCCCTATTTTTGTCATATGGCTTTCACTGTCTTCTTATCTGGATGATTGACACTAACAAGATGTGGTTGAGAGCTGCCTAAATGAGAATGGCTGTGAGCTTGTAGTGGGGAGTGAGCATTCAGAAAGTTTTTCCAATATAACCATTTGAGAGTCATTGCTGATGTAGAATCTTGCCAACCTTCCAACTATTAAAGCTTAACTTAATTTAGGAGCTGCTGTGACATTTTTCCTTCATTGACTAGTATGGCAGGTGACAGATCCCAACTTTCCATCTTTTAAACTAATTATCAATTTTCATATAATACCAAGTAATTTCTTTAACAATACACAGGAAAATTTTACAAGCACACTAATTGTTAAGACCTTTAATATATGTTTGGTAAACTGCACATATAGATGATTAAAATATTTCTCCAATTATTTTGATTTACCATAGACTTGACGCAATTCAATGCAATCCTCTATTAATAATGAGATATAATACCAGTCAGCATTATTCACTAAGTTTGATAAGATATATAATGAATTACTTAACATGTACACACATACACTCTAAAATTATTCAATGGTTGATTATGTAATGTGTGAATATTCCCAACTTCTCAGCCATTGGAAAACTGTCACAAAAATTTTTTTGCTTAAAAAGCTTTTTAACTGGTGAATCAATCTTTTTGACATGTCCTTTTAATAGCCAGTTTCTTCTATTCATAATTATCAATGAGAAATCAGCCTCAAATTTCTTTGCCTTTGTTATTTTGTTTCTTAGCTTTTGTGATATTGGTAGCTGGATTTCTTTGTCCTCTAATATAAAGTATAAAATATAATATCCATGCTGTTGTTCTAAACCTCATTTCCAGTGAGTTTATTTCTTCAAATATTAAGCTTTTGAAATGTTTTCTTGTATTCAGTTCATATGCACAGTTGATTTCTTGTAGCACTATCTCTACACTTTTGTGATATTTTTTCAATGTCACTTCTATTGTTATTTTTGGCCATTCTTCACTTGTCTTTTTTCTCTAGTTTCATTGTTTTCCAAATGTTTTTGACATGCTTTAAGTGTTTTTCTCTTTGGGTTAGACTGCAGTTTATGAACAATGTATTTGCTTTTTCTACTCGTTCCACATTCATCTTTAGTTTGATCTCTAACATTTGATCAGTTTGTTTTTCCAGGTTCTGGTTGAATTCTTTTTCTTTAAGTAGGTGGATTATTGTTAGATTTTCTTTATCAATATTTATTTGTGGAACATTGGATATTTCATCTTTTTATGTCATTATATTTTGTACTGTTGCTAATGTAAAATTTTCATCAAATATGATGTGTACTGTGCTCCTCATGTATGATCTTTTGAGTGTTTCATTCATTTTATGAAGATAGCTTATTATTGCATTTACCATGAGCCTATTATCTTGGTCTAATACCATCAGTAGGTTTGTGCCCTCTGTTTTTGTGATTTTTCTGATGTGCATTTTTGTTTATGGTAATAGTTTCCTGAAAGACATATACCACATTTTTATTGTACCCATGAAGTATGAATGCAATATTTCCCCATCAATTTTCAACAGATGTTTTTTCTCTTTCTTTAGATCTTGTTGTTCTTTTGGACATGGTTTCTGAGGGGGCATGTAGCATTTCCACTTGAGTGAGTTTTAGTGGTATGCTGGTACTGGTGCTCAGTTCACAGTTCATGGGCTCTGAACTTGTGCTAATGGCTTCTACTTGATCACCCCTGAATAGGCTTCCATTTATTTGCTCTCTTAGCAATTGACCAGCTGTGGGTTCCATAGCACCATCAGGCTTGAATTGCTTTAATATTACTATGGTTCTTCTACCACTTACACCTACACCTTGAACTCCATTTGTCCACTTGCAATTGAATAGGTGTTGTGGACTACTGAAAGGAAAGCTTCACTGCTATTGTGCAGTAGTCATTTGCTTTGCTCTTGAATTGGCATTTAAAACTAGTCAGATGCCTTCTCACTCTATGCTACTTGTTCCTTATTTCTTTGTTCTTGTCTCTTTCACTCCTCTCATTCTTGTTGATTGTTCTTCTACTCTCCTCTCCTTGTGTCCTCTCTTCTGTGATTGTAATTTTTTATTCATCATTTTCTTCTAATTTCCTAAATTTAAATCCCATATTTCAGGGTTGTATACATTTTTATTTTTAGCTGTCCTTTGAGGCATTATTCTTCTTTCTAAATTTTCATCTCTAACATTAAATTGGAGACTATCTAAATTGCCATTTTGTATATAATTTCATTATTGTTACTACATGTTAATTTGAGCTCTGCTTCTTCATCTAACTTTGCCTCTTTGATATCAGTTATCTCTCTCTTGAGGTTTTGAAAATGCAAAATTTTGTAATTATTTAGTATATGCTCATAATTAGGTATTGTTTTAGCAATTGTATAAGGACCAGAACAATTAGTTTTTTATTTTCTAACTAAGTTTACATTGGGTAATTTTAATGGTTTGAATATGTATATCCTATCTCCTACCATGCATGTGTCCATAGATTTTTATTGTAATTTCTTTGTTTCAAAGCTGACTTCTTTATGTTGTGATGCATGGATTAATGGATTCCCATTATTTGTGCTTTCAATTGTTTCACATATTCATTATCTATTTCACTACTGTAATTGAGGTACTGCATTAATAAGTGTGTTGCTGCTTCTCTGTGAAACAAAACTTTAAAGGGTGTTATTATCATTGTGGAATGTACTGACATATTATGGAAATGCTCTACCATTTCTATCACCTTTCTCCATTTATTTCATCTTATTCTTAGTGTTGGAACTCTTATAAGTATAATTGGGGTTCAGTTCAGCCTTTTGACAGCTCCATTAGCTTGTGGATGGCATGCTGTTGTCCATTCACCTGCTATTTCCATTAATTTCATCATTTCTTGGAATAATCCACTCTTCAATTGTAGTCCTTTGTCAGTTATTAGTGTTTCCATTGGTCTGAATTTCAATATCCATTCTTTCATCACTATCTCCACCATCAGTTTCACTAATGTACTTGCCATTGGTATCATTCTTGCTTACTTTGTAAAGTTATCCACCATTACTAATAAATATTGATAACCTTCTTCATTTCAAGATAGCATTTCCAGATGTATGTGCACTATTTTGTTAGGCTGAATTACAATTATCTTCTCTAGAAGGGGTCTTTGTATTGGAAAGAGTCATTTATTATTCAACAAACATATTGTACATTTATTGATTACATCCTGTATTACTTTTCTCACTGCCACTGTGATAAACCTAGTGTTGAATGTTTTTTCAATTTGTAGGATCCCCATATGACCCTTTTCATGTACTTTTCTGATTATTTGCCTTTTGTAATATTGGGGAATGCTATCTTGTTGCATTGTGACTCTATGTATAGAAGTTCATTTTTGTTCAATTTCCATTTATATCTCTTGGTGTAACTTTTCATCAATTGATACAATCCTTTTCAGGTCCTTTATCTTTTCTCTGATCTCATTTAGTATTATATTATGTTTCTGTTTTTCTATTATTTCTAGCTCATTATTGGTAGTATAGCTTGCCCTCTCTTGTCAACATTTATTTCTGGTAATTCTTTGTACTCTGTATTAGGTAGGAATTGAAACTGCTTCTTTTCTCTGTCTTTTTTCATATTGTCTCTTTGGAATTCTAGCAATGATGTCCAAAAATCTGAAATGCTATGTAAGTTTCTTTTTCAGTCTTTTTTTGTGAATGTGAATTCATTTAAGTTTTCAATCTACCTCTAAGCTATTGATGATTTATCTAACCATGCTAGCCCACTGTTATTTGTTCATACTTAAAATTCTTTTCCAATTAGGAACAGTCTAAATTTCTTAATACTTTTGATTAGTGCTAACATTCCATGTTTTGTGAATCTGTAGTTCTCCTCACCTATTTTCAGTTTTCTGCTAAGAAATGTATCAGCTACTTCTTTCCAGTTCTCATTTGTCATAGTGTTGCTCCTATTGCTACCTTGCTTGCATCACAGTCTAGGCTAAATTGTTCCATGTAGTCTTGAGTATTCAATGATGACACTTTTGTGAGTTCTTCAATATTCTCCAACTCTTCTTGTTCTTCCCATGTCCACACAAATGGTACTGCTTCCCTCATCAATCTGGCCTGTTTCACTGTTTTTCCTGTGATATAGTAATTGAAGAATACCATTATTCTTTGTACATGTTTCTTATTGTTGGGATTTTCTATTTTTCTGATCCTGTCTATTGCACTGTCTTTCATGCAGATTTTTCCTTTCTTGATTATTGCTCTCAAGAATATGATTTTCTTTTTAATATGTCACATTTAGTTCTGTTTATACATAGTCTAGCTTTCTCTGGTATCTCCAGAGTTCTTATTAATTTATTCATATGTTCTTGCACTGTATCAGTGGTCATTAGGATATCATCTATGTAGGCATTAATTCCATCTTCTATTCTATGTGGTTTATTTTTTAACACTTTTGTTATATAGCTTTGGAATGTTGCTGGAGCATTGCACAGGACAAATGCCATGTAGATCCATTTTTACAGTCCATACTGTGTTAAAAATTCTGTTTTTTATATGTATTCTGGTTCCATTTTTACATTCCAATATGCTTTGCACAAATCAATTGACATAATGTATTTGTGTTTACTTGCCTCATATAACAATGGATACAAATCCTTTTTTGTCACCTTGTTGAGTTTCCAGAAGTCTGTACATATTCTGTGTTTGTTTTCCTGTTTCACATACACTGTTGGGGATGCATATGGGCATTTGCTTGGTCAGAATATTTTATTGTTGACCAATTCATTCAAAATTTCATTATATTCCTTTTTCAGTTGCTCTGATACCCTCATTACTAGTAGCATTATTGGTTTATTGTGTTTGTCAATATCTTGTGAGTTTCCCCTATAGCTTATCCCACACTGATTTCACTGTAGTTAAATATTGTCTTGTGTTTTTCTAATACATCTTTCAGTTGTTTTATTTCATTCTCTTTTGAGTATTGATGTTCCTCTTCTTTTATCTCTGGTATTTTGTATTCTCCTTGTTGCTCTTCTTCAACCTTTGGACCTGTGCCCTTGAGTTGGCAATTGGTATTACTCATCACATCAATGGTGTTCATCCACTTGGCTGTGAATTTCAATTTCCTCCTCTTGTAATTTGATTGTTTTGTTTGCATAATTTACTACACACTTATTTCTCATCAGGAAGTCATCACTAAGTATCAATTCATAAGACAGTAAGTTCTTGTGTGTGTCAATCACTACTAATGATTGTTTGNCCTGTAATTTGATTGTTTTGTTCACATAATTTATTACACACTTATTTTTCATCAGGAAGTCATCACCAAATATCAATTCATAAGACAGTAAGTTCTTGTGTGTGTCAATCACTACTAATGATTGTTTGAATGTTGTATTTGCTATTCTCATTTTTACAGGCTTTATCATTCCCTTTATATCAATTTGTACTCCTGATGTTTTGATCAGTCTGTTGTTTGTGTTTTCTAGATCTTCTTGTTTGAATCCAAATTTTGTTACATTCATCTGTGATTATCAAGGTTGCTTCTCCTGTATCAATTGTTGCTTTTGCCATTACTTCATTTATTACAACTGTGATTGTATTTATGTTGTTCAGATTTGTCATTATCATTACAGATGTTTTCTCTAGTTTCTTCTCTTCAACATTTTTTGTTCTCATCTTCATTCTAAAATTGCTTTACCATGTTGATGTGTCTCAATTCCAAGATGCTTTTTTGTATATTCAAGAGTTGTTCTCAATAGTTGCTTGTATATCCACTGTAACATCCTCTACCAGGCATCATTACTATTTATCTCTTGCTACTGTATAACACTAGCCATAGTTTTGTGAGTAGGGATTTACCTGATTAGATACTGCTTGGCTTTTGTCTCTATTAACACAATGTAACTAGATTTAACTTTTCACTATTTAGGTGATGAAGCCATCAGCAGTTTCTCCAATGATCAATAGTGGGCATTGGCCCAAAGCTAATCTCCACATCCAGTTTCACCAACTCCTTTGATGTTCCATTTGATTGAGTTCCATGCCTCAGCTCATTGATACAATTTATGTGTACCTAATCCTAGCTCAGTGCATACTCAAGATAAGCACAATTCAACTTTAGCTCTATTTTGAAATGTGTTCAATTTGTTCACAACCTGACTTGTTACTAGCTGCCTGTTTAATATTACATGTAGCCATTACTGAAATATATTGGCATCTTTAAATATATTAGTTTTGAGCAGCTTCCTAACTTACATTTATAAATTAATAGTACAGTCACTTTATCAGTCATTATTGGTCATTAATTCCAATCAAAAACAGTATTAATATATTTCCTAAGTTTTGGTCAGCCAACCATTTGTTCACAGTTAATTATTTTGATACATGTATTAAGTGAACACTCATTGCTTAAGTGAGAGAAAATCCCTATTCCTAACTTATGTGCACTTTTATGGTCTGGCACAGGGACCCTTGAATCATACTCTATGATGGATCCAGACCACTACTAAACACCACTTGATTGTATTAAGTAATCAAACCATTATAGTAGAACAAAATAAGAATTCTGAAAAAAATTCTTTATCAATTGCTTACAGTATTTAATTCATATTTATAGTAATTCCAGAAAAGTACCTCTCAATTTCAAATTTAAACTTTTCTTCTGCCAAGATGGTGGCTAAAAATAGTGGACGTGATTTCACCCCTTGTTTTGCCAAAAGTACTAATCTCTAGTTTTTGACACATATTGTCTCTTGGTTGCATAATACAAATAAATCCAGATTAATCTAATTGATCTAAATACAATATTTCTAATCATTGTTTCTTTGCTCTTATTCTCACTCTGCTCATTGTTTGCAGCTTATTTTTGATTTGTTTGGATGATGCTACACCACTGCCTTTCTTCTCAATTTTTCCAGCTTGTCATCAACATTGCACATTATTTTGAATTAGAGAAGAAGTCTTATTTAGAATAGTGATTTCCTCTTGAACTCAATTTCAGCAGACTTTCTACTTGTTGCATGTAGTTTCATACATGATCATTTGTTTTCATCTTTGTTTCATTTAATATAATTTTATACTGATTTTTACAACTTTTGGTTTCATAGTGTTCCATGAAATCTCCTGTTAGTCATTTGTAATCCTTTTTTGTTTTGGAATCAAGTGATAGATAATGTTGATATGCTGTTCCTGCTAAGTATAAAGGCAGTCTTACTGCTGCTGATTCCTGTTTCACCTTTCTCTCCATCATAGTAAGTTCAAACATTGGAAACCATTCTTTGAATGTGGGGTTGTAACTATCTACTTTCAAATTGAATTTTAGAAGTGTTGCTTTGCACAGAGTTGTCTCATTGTTTTTGTTTTGTTTTGATTTTTCAAACCTTGGTGTCTTTTGTTTTATTATTTTCTCCTCATTCTTAAATTGTTTTGAAACAGCTTTTATGATTTTGTCAATTATTTTCTACTTCTCTCATTCTGCTTCTTCTCTAAATTTTTTTTGTCTTCATCCTTGGTTCCTCCCACTTTCAATAATTGTCTGTAGGTCCCTCTTCTTTGACATACATTTCATGTGCCATTTATTTTCCTTGCTTTTCTTCCTTAGTGAATTTGAGTAATCTGAGTTTGTCATGTAGTTGCTCAACTAATTGTTGGTTTTCTTTTTTCTAACTCTAAGTAGATTGTTTCCCATCTCTCATTCTGTTCAATAAATATTTTGTTTGACTCAGCTAGTAATTGGGTTAACATTTTCACAACTTGTTAGAATAGTTGTCTTTGCTCTTCAAGTCTTTGTGTAGCATCTGCTACAAAGGGTCAATGTAGGTTAAATGGTTCTTTTAAACTATTATCTCACTTTGACCATGAGTAGGGATGTACTCATGTTACTATTTCATGTATATACTTCAATTTCTTCTCTCAGTTCTTTCAGTTGTTTGTGTATAGTTGATAAGGAGTTATCAATCCTTCAACATATACTCTTTCCATATTTTGATTTATAATTAATATCTCTTTTGTCTTTTTGTAATCATCCCATTCAAATATTGCTTTCACATCCTCTTTTGTGTTCACATAAGTCTTATATTTGTGCAGGAAAATCTTGGGAATCTTTACAATCTTCAGTATCCTCCATCATGGGAGCACCATCAGGATCAACACTGTTTTTCATGGGGTGCATATGAGGAATTTTGTTCTTATTTGTTGTACTATTTCTCTGTAATCTTGTGACGTTGTGATGTTTTGCTTTCTTTTAGTGTCTCTCAGAATATCTTCTACTCATTTTCATTTGTATGCTGTTGTTTATTTCTAATTTTGAAGTGATGCATCTCCTCTAATTCTGTCCTGTGAATGCTTCTGTAAACATCAATTTCATTGATGCTACTGTCTGTTCTTCTTTCACGTACTGGTAGTTTCTCAAGCTAATCTTTTCTTTTTTCATTTGTTATTTTTATCTTGACTAAGAATCTCTTGTCATCTGTATTGATCCATTCCATTGTGTGTTCTGGTGTAGAGGCTCCCCATTTTTCTATGTTGATTCTATCTATTTGTTGTTGTGTTTTCAGCAATAGTATTAGTTGTGTTAAGAGTTCTTCTTCTAACATTTCTTTTTGCGTTTTGTCATCATTTCACAAACGTCCACTGGTTCTGTTATTCCTCACCTTCACATCATTTCTGCACTCTTAATGATCTTTACAAATGTGCAGCAAGGGCTCTCTTTTTCATATCTTTTCATAACTGTCTCTAATGTGGTTCTGTTCTTGAAAAGCTTTGTTTGACTGTGCCAGCTGATTCATTATTCCCTTGATCTCTCTCTGGAAATTGTTGCTTTGGTTATCCAAATGATTGTCCATTTCAATCCTCAATTTGCTTAGTGTGTTCTCGTTCTCTTGCTCTAGTGTTGACATTCTTTCTATTAGTTGTTGTATCTTGGTTCTCAATAACATTTCAGTTTCATTTGTTTGGTGTAGGATATTTAGGACTTCATTGGATCCTGTTTCTGGTGACATGTGTAGGGTTTCCAATTCTATGGGGGATGCTGTGTCTGTCTCTGAATGTGCTCTACTTGGGGTGGGGGTTGTTTTGTTTGTGCCTGTTTTGGTGCTACCTTTTTTCCTCATGTGTTTGACATCTTTGATTACGAGTAGTAGTGGCTGGTAGATCAGTGTGACTTGTTGTCTTTCCCCTGCTCTACATCAGGTATAGTTGTAGTTGTTAATTTATTGCTGGCTGTACATTACATCTGCTTCCTTGCATGTTTTCTGCTATTTGGTTGCTCTGATTCTCTCTTGACTTTAAGTTCTGAGTTAGGATGTTGAACTGATTGTTCTTCTTCTGTTGTTCTTTATCTGTCACAGTTGCCATGTAGCATCTGCTACCAAGCGTCAATGTAGGTTAAATGGTTCTTTTAAACAATTATCTCACTTCAACCACAGGTAGGGATGTACTCATGTTAGCTATTTCATGTATATATTTCTGCTGTTCTCCTTTTAACTGAAATGACTAAATACTCTTTAGGTGCTCTGCCATCATAGCTCTGCTCCATGAATGATGTCTCTATGGCCTCCTGCCAACTCTGATCTCTGCATCCTTTCATTTGTGTTTCCATAGTTGATCTAGGTGGCTTCAAACCTCAGTTTTGTCAAATTTGACAACAAGTACTAATTTGCTATGTTATTAATTGGTTGCATTTTCACAGAGATAATTCTGATAATTAAACTTAATTTGTTTTTCTAAATAATCATTTGATCTTAGTTTTTGACTAATCATTTGTTCTACTTTCTTCATTAGCAGCAATTTCTTTGGATTATGGTACATTTGACTCATGTCTGTTTTAAGTTCTTTTATCACTGTTTCTCTTTCTTCATACATTTGTTCAAGTTTTTCTGTCAGCTATTGTATTTCAGATTTCAACATTTTTTGCATTTCATGACTTTTTCATAAGATTTTGGAAAACTCTTGATGGCTTTTCTTTGGAGACATGTGGATTGTTTGCATTTCTATTGTGGGGGTCTTACTTTTGCCATCTGTAGATGCTTTGGTTGTTGATAAAACTGGACTTGACTGTATATTTCATTGGGGTTTTTATAGTGTTTTCTCTTTTTGTTTTATTTGTCATTACTGCTTTGCTGCAAGTACTGGTCTTCCTTTAAGTTCAGATAACTTCTCTACTAAAACATCTAAGTTATTTGTGCTGACTTATCAACCTTTTTGTTTTTAGTTTTCCATTATTTTGATTATTATTTTTTCTTTGTTTTGAAAATATCCATCTTACACCACTTTTCAATGCTTACTCTTGTTACAATAAGATTTGTTCAAATTCTTCTATTGTTGAATAAAGAATTTTTTTTGATGGTTCTAGTGATTAATTGCTGATTATCCATGATGACATTTGGACCTTTGAACCTGTCACAGTCACCATGTAGAATCTCCATCTATTACAAATGAATTCAATCTTTAATTTAAATTCCAATTTAACCACCATTCAGTATTTATGTGAAGTCTCCATTCAGTGTTTCTCTCCAATGGGCATCTGCCTGATGCTGTTCTCTATATAATCTAGCTAAATTAAATGAGGAAAACCTTAATCATACACCTAACTTAGATGTATTTTGTGGTCAGGGGTGTAGAACCTTGAATTTTTCCCATCATGGAATCCTTACCACTATTTTACATGAACTGCTTAGCTATGCATTATAATTAAATAATCCAACTGTAAACAAATTGTAAAACAAGTGGCTTCCAAAGAATATACTTCATCAAAATAACATTAAGTTACTGCTATTTATACTATCAATCAAAACAAATACCTATTGCTTTTAAAATCTTCTTTTATATTTCCTTTCAATCTTAGTTCTTTAATCACTTAGCAGCTTATTTTGATGGATTATGCTACATAACTTCAAACAAAATGATGATAAAACAATGGGGATTTATCTGATCATTCTATTATCAATGCAATAAAGACAAAATAATTTAAGAACTTTATTGAGTTATTTGTAAAATATCATATCAAATAAACTCTTACTACATTAAGTGAATTCTACATGAATTTATTTTGACCAAAAACACCATGTTCTAGTTTCTGTGAAGATTGTAATTGCTAAACAACACATCTCAAAAAAGAAGATGGAGTACTGAGTTTGGTAAAAACAAAGAAATTCAAGAAAGAAATATTCAACAAATAAATAATGAAATAATATTGTATTTTTAAAGTTCATTGTTCTATTTAATGAATCATATCTATTGAAAATTGATGTATTTCAGCTATTCATTTTACAATGTGCTTGATGATGTTTCATATTAGAAAACCATTTTTTCATATAACATTTAAGAATATGTCAAATTCATAGTTATTCTGGTTGATGAAAGTAAATTGAAGTGAAAGCTTAGTCAATCTGGCTTTGATTTCACAGTTCCTTATTATACAGGTAAGTTTATTGTTTAATTTTACCAAATATTCATTTATATTTGTGTTTTTATTCAACAATCAGAATTTCCATAGTACTTCTGGGGTGAATTTATTAGTTGAAAAGTTATTAAGATTCCTATTTAAATCAATATTTGAAAAGTTATTAAGCAATTTTATTTTCACTTTGTTAATGTTTTGTGCAATTAATACTTAAAATTATACTCGACGGTATTTGACAAAACAAAAGATGGTCAAACAGCATAGTCAAATTAAAGCTGACATTGCATAAAATTAGCAGAAATATTAAAGCTAGGGAAAAACTGTCAACAAGAAAGATTAGCAGGTACTTGTCGAGTATTTAGTTGTTTATCACCAAGTGCTATAAATATAATGAATCAGATGTAATTATTGATGAGCAAATCTACTTTGGATTCGTTTTCTATTGTCAGGTCATTTTGTATATTTAAATGGAAAGCTAAACGTATATGAGCTAGGGTGATTGTATGGTGGTCCCCCAACTCCAGTTAACGTTGTGCTCTAAGGTTAG
>CABFPE010000113.1:954280-967957 GCA_900660155.1 Hofstenia miamia | reverse complement strand
CGATTCTACAATCAGACAAGCAATGAAAGTTAGGAAAGCTATAATGGTAAAAAACTCCTATACCTATCCGTAACCTAAGAGCACACCAGGTAACTACAGCTGTCGCCCTCCCCGCTGTGGAATAGCTAGTAGGAGGCTGCTCCAGCATACCTTTAACCGGATGTGGGAACCACCATAACAATTACCCTAGCTCGTAGACGTTTAGCTTTCCATCCGAATATATAAAATAACCTGACAAAAGAAAATGATTCCAAAGTAGATTTGCTCATCATTAATTACATTTGATTTCAATATATTTATAGTTTTTTTAGTTTAGTTTTTAGCTTAGTTTTAGTAGTTTTTTGAGCTTATTTAAGGTGATTGCAAAAATGTAGTGGGAAACCAGTAATTGTCTAAATACATGAATGAAGCCTGCAAAAAGACTGTTCAACTGAGCATGTCAACGTTTGTTACACCAAAATGATCAGTGAACAAAGCAGACAAAGACAGTGTTGCAAGAGACATTTCTGCTGCGGGACAACTTTCTTTCGGTGTTTTGGCAGCACCTGCTTTTGAAGCTTTTGCTGATCACATGCTACAGCTTGGCAGCCATTACCCAAATTTGAAAGCTTCGGAAGTTCTGATTGGTCGTCATGCGATTTGAGGTCAAAATGCTCAATGCAATCGGAATTCAAAATACTTGAAAGAAGTTCTGGCTGACCCAATCAAACAGAGAGCAACAAAAATGTGCAACGAAGTTACACTGATCTGTCAGTTTTTTGGTTGATGCAAGACAGTGACAGAGTGCACTACACAGTAGCCTCCTGTTATTTGTTCAAAGGGCAAAAAATGGCAATGAATATTCAACAAAAACATGAACAAAAGTTCATTGAATTTGAAATTTCAATGGCTGTGTGAAGCCGGTTACTACTGGCACGGGAGCTAACATTGTTGCTGCAAAAAGAGATACAACCAGGGTTGATTGTGCATGGCACAGACTAAACACTTGTGCTGCAAGTGCTTGGGAAATACTGATGCAGGAATTTGACAAAGTAGCACAGATCGATGACAACACAAATGCTTTGGTGAAATTTGTGAAACAATCAACCAACATTCAGTTTGAGATCGAAGTGAGCCTAAAAAATGGCGCTGTTAAAAGACTGTGGCGTGGTCTGAACGCCAAATTGGAGTCCATTCTTTGCAATCTGGATGTCGAATAAAAACTACGCTTGATTTTGCGCCAAAGAAAAAAAGAAAGCTTGATTGCCTGCATTGACAAAACTTTGGTCAAGGAAATACTCTCAGTGTTCGAACCAATTTCTGGCTTATTTGACTTGCTAGAATTTACTTAACTGCATTGACTGTGACTCCAAAATTGTTGGCAGGTTCAAATTTCTGTTGCTGACGTGTCTAGATGCTAAACTTTGGCCATCTCTTTCAATGCTCCATTGGAATTCCACGTTTTTAGAACCATCAATGAGAAAGTTCTTGTTTGTTGACAACAACATTATTGACTGTGAAAACATCTTGAATCAATTTCAAAACGAAGCATTGCTAAACTTTTTGTCAGACCTACAGTCACACTGTGCCGCCACCTTATATTGAAGTTGTCATTGATACGCAGCAACCAAATGTTGCTCCGCCTCCTAAGAAAAAGAAACTTTTTGACCCTTTTGCAGCAAGTCGTTCTACAGTCGATTTCAAGCCTTGCAACATTTTCCAAGAAACAGACCTAGTTCTACTGAAAAACGCACTCAAATCAGAAATTGCTGATTACACTATTGCAAACGACTCATGAATAGAAGATAATTTCAATCTGTTGAGTTTCTAGAAAATCGATGCTCAAAAATTTCCTCTGCTAACTCAAATAGCAGACACTGTCTTGGTCGTTCCTGGCAGCAGCGCTCAGTCGGAGATTGTGTACTCGAAATGCAGACTTTTGGCACGCAAAGATTCTGCTAGGTTGGCAGCATCAACACTGGAAGCTCAACTAATAGTTGCCAATCAATGGCGACGGGAGCAAACAGGAACTCTCTATTAGTTCATTGTTAAACTATGAATAGTTTGAGTTTTGAATTTATGTTCTGCTCTATTCTGTTCTTTTGTAGTTTTCCAGTTGGGTAAAGCTATGGTCTAAAGTAGCAAAAAATATTTAAAATTTGACCGGACGGGTCCAGGCATGCCTTTGCGGGCACAGTTCGGTTTTGGGTACGACAACTCTACTCGAATCTCATCTCTGATATAGACATTTCTAAACATGGAATCATAGTCCTATATTGGCTCGAGGATGGAAATGAGCAAACAGTGAACACTGAGCACAATGAGGCCGTACTGAGGAAATTCTGGGCATCCTTTTGGCGACGCCGAGAGTTTGATAGATGAACAAGGGTTCCAGCAAGATGGGGCCACATTTCACATGTCAGATGTGTCCTTAACTTGGCTAAAAAGAGTTTTGATTACCGTCTCCCTTCTCATCAGCCGGAGGTGTGACATTGAATGGGCAATTCATTTACCAGACTTGAATCCCCCCGATTTTTATCTGTGGGGGTATCTCAAGGATAATGAGTATGAGAACAATCTTCAAACAACTGGTGAAGTGAAGGCAGCAATTATAGAAAAGATCAGGAGAATTCCAATAAGGTTATAGTTGAGAGTGATTGATAATTTTGCGCGATGTATGCAAGTGTGCCTACAAACACGAGAACGCCATTTAGAGCAAATTTTAGAAAAAGCATAGAAATTCTAAGCCAACCGGAGAATATAGCTGAAACTTTGCAGTAAAATTATCCATAGACTAAAGTTACAATTTAGACAATTTAAGTTAATTTGATGGACCTATGTAGGAATAATAAACATTGTCATTGGTTCTGTTTTTGGTGTCACCCTGTATATTTAAAAATAGTTTTCAAATTGTAGAGGTACAGAAACTTATAAAATCGCAAATACATTCTGATAAATTTTATATGTTCCTTAAATTTGAAAATGAAAGTATACGCTTGCGATTACAAAGTTTTACAAGCCTACAAAATTTCATATTGATATCATTAATAGTTTTTGATTAATATCACCAAAGATCGGCTTTGTAACTAACACATAATGGTTTATCAGAGATGGAATTGGGGCGATAATGTGATGTCAGCCCCTACGCAAAACCTGACGAATTAGCATTACTCTGAAAATTCAAATTTAACATGTTATGCCCAAAGCTTAACAGAGGTATTCGTTGAATCACACATTTCATAATTTCTATTTTTAGTATTTCATGAAAATTTTTTTATGTAAATGATATGCCAAATCTTCGAATTTTGAAATACTAACAAATGACAATCATTTGACGATTTTTATTGCAGATGTAGTTCAACCAAATATTCGAATAATTTTCTGAAATATGGAAATACCATATTTATTCTCAGGAAACATTACACATAATGAAATAATGAATGCATGTGGATATGCATGGGTTTTTCGAATATTTAATGTGTTTCTCAAATGATATTGTTATACATTTTAGAGTAAAATTATATTAAGTTATTCAAAATTAGTCCAATCCCATTGCAAAGCTCAATTTATTAAACGGCCCAAGTTCAGCACAGGTCTGAATTAGTGATCAACTACTACTACTACTACTACTACTACTAGGCTTTATTAAACTGTAGATAAGTATGCAATAATATAGAATAACATAAATATAAAAAGCATTATTAATATTTACAAAAATTAAATGATTTTTTGCAGTTACTGCATAAACATAAAAAGAATCGTTTAAATCCATTAATTTCATAAAGAATATCGTACATTTTCTTTTTGCTAATTTTTGGATTTCCAAAGAAATCAAAGTTGTATTTCTGAATTAAATAATTCCCAATGCAGCAAATTCTATTATAGTAGCAATGATCACTAGTGTTTTTCTTCGTTTTCTTTATAACAAATAGTAGACTTTTAGTTTTTCGATTGTTTTTGAATTCAAATGAAACATAGTCTAAAATATTAATTAAATCATATTTTCCATGGATTATATCTATTAATTGATGGACATCCTTTAATTGAAGAAATAATGAAACTGGTAGGAGTTTATAGTAAATTAAAGCATTTTTGTATGCCATATTACTAATCCATCTTAAACATTTTTTTGAAATTTTTCGAGTTTGTCTATATCTGTGGAGTTTGCATACAAAATAGGAGAGGCATAAAATATTATAGATATACTTTACCGTATAACTAGCCATAGATTCCTCTTTGAAACAACAATGTTTATGACACAGCTAGGAAATTTTGTAAACAGCTATTTGGATTATTAGAAAGTTAATAAACTTGTTTTTTCTTATATAAAAATTTGATAAGTGTTGACCAATTCCAAAACTTTAGAAATCCGCAAATGGGTACTTGTTGGTCCTGCTAATTTTGTGTTTTCGTTTCCAACTTTGGTTACAATTTCAATCCTATGGTTAGATTAGGATTTTCAAATTTGCTTAACTTAAAAATATTGTCGCGAATTGAAGTTCTAGGTTCCACAAAAATCTTGTCCCGGTCTCGCCCGTGACCATGCCATTGAAAGTTTTCAAAAAGGAAAGCATCGCTAAAAAATTTTAAAGTAATATCGGTCCTCTTAACAGTACCATATTTTTTAATCCATTATCATAACGAAGGGATTCGTATCGAGAATGAGACCGGGACAGTACGGTACCGCACATTCTTGAATTGGATGTTTTATTGCTCACTTATAATTGTATTGTTAAAGAGAATATTCTGAATGCTTTTATTATTTTGTATTACATATTTTCAAAAGAGTTAGATTTGTTTCGATTGCAAATATTTTGACTGGGTTATTGCTTTGTATTTAGCATTACATTTTTTTGGTATGAGAAAACAATCAAAACATTTTAAAGTAATTTTTAGCAGAGCTGTCCATAGAAATAGAAATCCTATCGAAATCCGGTGGGAGTTATAATTTCGCTTGAGAATTATATGGGGAAAAATAATACAAAATCTCATTACACTAAATTGGGACAAAAATCTCATCAGATCTAGGGCTATGTTGTTAGCTGCAGCTACCGGTTACAAATTTTACAAGTATAGGGGCTGCCGTTGAAACGGGAAATGGCCAAGATTTTCAGATATCAATATCAGTCTATACTGTCTGAAGGGGTTGCCTACTTCCTTTCTTCCTTTTTATTGTGTTCGTTTTAATAAACTTTTTGATCATTTTGGGTTCATAACCGACATCTTGAGTAAGGCTTTGCGGTCTGTGGTTCCAGTAGGGATATTGTAGAACGTTTTATTCTACACCTTTTTCTTTAGATCAAGTTTTTTTAGGCCAACGGCTGTGGAGCTATGTGACTGCATCAAATTGTGCAAATTTGAGCAAATTCTGACAAGTTTAAATTGCCCTCCTGCCTTATTATAAAACAGTGTCCCAAAAATCGTCAAAAGTGTATCAATATTAGAATTTTGCTATGCTATTACATGATAGGCAGTAACCATGCTGGTCAAAACACCCTAAAACATAAGTAGTGGCAATATAATAGTAAAAACTCTGCCCTTTGATGCCCTTTGAACTCAAAAATCCCCTAGAATGCAGTAAATTTACCATACATATACTAAAATTTTTACCTGTTTAATTTCAGTATTTAAAAGAAAAATAGCTTAAAAATTACTTTATCATAATATTGATTTGATTTACAGTTATCAAACCATTAACATGCTATAATATGTTGGTATCAATACTATGCTTTTTTTGCTGGATAATATAGAGTTAGTACAATAAATCTTTTTGTTGATTCAGTTGGTAAAAAATAGAAAAATAATGCCATTATGTAAAAAGAAAATATTAGAAGAAAAAGAAAATTTGAAATCGAAGTATCTATGTGGACCTGTTTAAAAGAAAAGACATTGAATGTAAACATGCACTTGGATGTTCTTTAGATTAAATTTCTCAATAATAGCTGCCACAAGTTAAAATTTTTGTGTAATTTAAACCCAGTTGAGTGAGAAAGTACTATAACTGCTAAAATCACAGATGATATATAGGAAAATCACCACCATTGCAACTGGCAACTGTGATAAAATTTCATTGTTGCGTACTTTTATAATCGAGGAGAATCCCAATAACCATTTTTGCTTGCAGAAACGTTTCAATAACTTTGATTTTGTGACATAAAGGCGTTGCACAGACGTTGTAGAAACGTTGAATTTGGAACATCATAGATCAGTATATCAACGCGTTTTAAGTCCATATAGCGATTTGGTTATAATTTTGGCATTTATAAATTTAAATTAATTTTTTCAATTTTGAAAAAAATTTAAAATAATTTTTTTGATGCAACTTAAAGATTATAAAGTAAAAAAGAGTTTTAATAATTTCCGAACAATTCTAAGTAAGTGCTGACATTTTGCAAAATTTTTCTTTCATTGCTTTTAGTAGGTGTAATGAAAATTAATTGTAACTTGATTTGGTTCCTTTTTGAACAAATTAAAATAAAGGGATATCATTTCTTGGTTTTAAAGTACTTAGCGCCAAATAGAAGTATAAATACATATGTACATATTTTCCTTATTTAACTGTTGTTGAATAAGAATTAAATTCGGTTGCAAATTCAACGTGTAAAGTGTTCATTTCAAATTCAATCATAATTCAATGTTGTTGCAGCCAAAATCTTTAAGGGGATGGAACACGAAGTAGGTGTTAGCTATCAACCAATTGTTTGATATTACTGATTACTACAAAATTTATTGTAAAGTGGTCAGAAGCAGTGGCGTACGCAGGGGGGGCATGGAATGTCCTCCCGTCAGGTTTCCAAATTTGATTTTGACTGGATAAATCAAAAAATTTTTCGTAAAAACTTCAGAAATTTAAAATCTAGAATCCTGAATGCATCTTTACGTTCTATTTTCTTAATATTTTCAAAAATTTGGGTAATGACGATGATGTCCTCCCGTCAGAAAATCCTGCGTACGCCCTTGGTCAGAAGAGAACCAGCATCAATATTTTAACAACCTAACTAGGCAACAGTTTTAGCTGGAAAAAAAGAAAACAAGACACATTCTCCCTTAAACATGAAACAGATCTTAATCTTTGACTTAGATCAAAGTACTTGCTAAGCTTACCCCAAAACAATGGACAGCAAATCCATACTCTTTACATTTGTTGAGCACAGTATATTACCTTAAAGTGGCAATAATACAACTGAAAGGAGAGTGAAAGATGTCAAAGATTATGTCAAGTGAATAATGATGGAAAGTACGGAGTAAGAATGGTTTTGGCATTCAGTTCAAATCGATTATATATATATATTAAACCTTTTCTAAGGAACGAAATGGAAGAGCATATAAGAGATTGAAATTTGTGTTATGGAATATGGTTTAAAGATTTGCACGAATTTCTATTTATATTAAAACTGTAGAAAGTGAAATTAAGTAACTAGGTGAGCGCATTCTCTTGCTGATGTTTTTGTGTGTTACTTGCAAAACTAACATAACAATGGCTTGAAAAGTTTATGCATATTACTTTGAAATATCGAATAAAATCATTTCCATATATATATATATATTATTATATGCTACCACAGACAATATTACTAAATGAAAAACAATTTTGTTTATGTTTTATAGTAATTAAGAGGAAGGGGTATCAACTCTTAATTGAAGCATTGCAAAATTTTCTGTTTTTAGCTTGAATGACATCAAGAGTCATTTGCAAAGTTGACATTGATTGAATTGTTATTATGCTTTTTGTAAATATATTTACAACTGAGTCCCAATTTAAGCTTTTCCTAATTCCAAAACTGTATTACGATTATCTGCTATTGTACTTATTAATCATCATTGAATCAACACAAAGCAAAAAAAATTCCTTCACATGCAACACTTGTAGGTGTAAAAACAAGGGAAATTGATATCAATTTAAAAAGATCTCGAAACGGATCTATACATTTCCATGAATGAATGTAGTTCATTAATTGAATTTATATATACGCCATTTCGCATTCTAGAATTTATTAGGCGTTTACCTTAACTCCAATTCCAAAAAGTTGTTCTCTATTCTACGGCTTTCATCTAGCCAACAAATGATTACAAAAGTTAGGAGATCTTTTTTATGAAGCAGAATTCAATTCCCTTTAATAATATTATGATTTTTGTTGAAGGTGACAACGGGGTGGCTAATTTACATCGAGAGACGATGTTCCCTTTTTGTACTCTACTGCTGCAACAATTTTTTTGTACTGAACATGAACTACAGAACAGAAATGCAAAAAATGTTGACTTTTTGTTAGAGCAATTTCCCATTGAATAAGAATGTAACAATTCAGGAACATTAAATTCAACAAGTTAAGGCTCTTTATTCCTTGTATAAATTCCCAGGAATAATGGAAAGTTTGAATTACTCCTTTATCAAATTGGCCAATTTTTTTTCTTATTTGAATGCCATTGAGAAGAATTTCTGAAACTGCACCTGGAAGCTAGAACATATGATATTAGTAAAGGTTTTTGGAAATACATAAAAATATTTTTTCTCAAATCCTAGCAAGGAAATATTAAAGTTGTGTCTCAGCAACCAGGAGGATAAAATGTGATATTCTAAAAAATATTATTTTTCATTCTTTGCTTGAATAGCATTTAATTTTGTCTTTTTTTGATGTTTATTACTTTCTCAACTGCCCCAACCCAACTAATATGACCAACACTGTAACAGATTTTGGAAATTAGATTCCATAGTTGTTTGTAGTTTCCTGTTAGTTTTTTATATTTTAGTAACATAGATGCATAATTAAAGTACTATATTTTGTGAATACAAATATTTGAGTATTTACAGAAGTTCATATTATAATTAATAAGATTGATTTAAAATTGAAATATGAGCTGCGTGAAACACTTGTAGAGAACGCCCACACTTAGGTGATAGAAAGCTTCTCATTAAGCTTTCTAGTTTCAAGAACAATTCTTATGAACTCCCGTTATTTCAATAGAAGCTTCTAATTGGATTTTTTAGTCTCATGATTAGACTTTAAAATATCTCAAAAACTTAAGTACGAATAATTGCTAAAGATGCTAATTGCACATTTGCCAATTATCTCTATCAATATAGGTATAGTGTTCATCAATTATGTAATACAAACGATAGTAAATTATAGGAAATGTTCTGTGAATTGCAGATGGTCTTTAGACGCTTACAGATATATTTCTGTCATGTTCACTTGTTTATACAATTTAAAATATGTAGTCTTAATATTGGAAGACGTTCTATAAACCTGCTTGGTATTCAATATTTCCATATTAAATATCAATGGTTTTTCTATAGTTATTTGAAATATCTATGAATTGCAATCGACATTGAAATCGCCTAAGACTTGCAATAAAAAAAACCGCTAAAAATATGGCATTGTGCTATAATTAATTGAAGTGAAAGAAGAAGACAAAAATAATAATCAATCTAACAATTAACTTTACAAAGCAACTATATTACAATAGGATTTAATCAAGACACCGTTATAGCAATAGTGTGAAATGTATCTAAGTTACTGTAGTAATTAGTATTCAATTGAATACTATACTTTATTTACTGTTTCTCGTCTGGAAAAATTCCTACTCAGGTTTCATTTCATTGCTTGCCAAATTTCTTAGTTAGAAGCTTTGATTGGTAAATTAAAATCTGATATTTTAGAAAGGGTATGTGAGTAGAAAATGACTACTCTAAAACAGTAGCTAGACTTCAATGTATATATATATATACATATATATATATATATATATATATTTTTTTTATTCTTCTGTATACTACACTCAATTGCAGTTCCTATATCATATTTAATTTTATAAAACAGTCTATATATATATATATGTATACATATTTGTATATATATATATATAAATATATATATATTCTATTTATATTGTGTTATAAATGAACATAAAATGAGCATTTTTTGATTCTAGAATTGGCGTCTGTGATTTNAAAAAACGCAATGTAGAAACAATATAATGCCACAATGTAGAAACAATATGATAACACCATGTAGAAAGTAAATAGTTAATTCAGAAAAACTCACTAATATTTTGTATTCCGCCATTATTGGCCAAACATGGAGCAATGCGATTTGACATTGACTCGACCAGCTTTCTACAATAATCATCAGGAAACTCTGTGCACCATACCACTTTAATTTGCTCCTTCAGATCGTCGAGTGATGAGCATTAGCGCTTCCTCAGACAGTTTTTTATGTGATACCAGCAATTTTCTATGACGTTGAGGTCTTGGGAGTTTCCCGGCCAGTTCTTAAGCAGCCAAAAGTCCTGTGATGCAATCCCCTGTTTAACAACTTTGGCGCTGTGGCAAGGAGCACTCACTATCTTGTAGTACAGGTGTTCCGCGAAGCTGCATAAACATGGGAACTTTCTCTTGAATTATTTTGAGGTAGGCATTGGCTGTGACTGTCTCGTTGTGAGGAACAAAATGCAGACTAGCACGCCTATTCACAGTTATTGCATCCCAAATCATCACAGAAGGTGCTGAGCGGACAGTTTGTTGCGTGTAACGTGTGTTGAATCTTTGGTTTCTTGGTCGTCGAACGTGTGGCCGGTATGATGTAAACTGGCAAATCTTGGATTCGTCACTAAACATTACTTGATGCCACATCTCAGGGGTGTAGTGTTGTTATTGCATGCAGAAGCGCAACCGTTCTTGAATGTTCTTTGAAGACAATCAGGCTTTGGCTCCCGGTTTGCACGATGGATTTCAAAGGTATTATTCAATCGACTCCTAATGGTGCGTGTTGATACATTCTGCACTACCGAACCTAGATTTGCTTTGACTTCAGAAGATGAAGAGAATGGTTGATTGACGACATAACGGTGAATGAGACTGTCAGTCTGAGGGGTTGTCACTTTTGGTCTTCAAGACCGCTTGCGAGAGGAAAAAGTTTGTAGTTGCTGATAGCGAATAACAGTTCTAGATACCGAAGATACCATTGTAACATGTATAGCGCGATAATTGTACCCCTCCTCGTACAAAATATGAATTTGAGCACGCTTTGTTGGTGAAATTTCACTACCACGGACCATATTCAAACTATAATGATAGTGCTTTTTCAGTGTAAATCTAAATTTGTGTTAAGTTTATTGGCTAAATGAATCTGTTGTAAATTCTAAGAAAAAATTGGAAATTCCAGGAATTTTACGAAGTTTCTAGGAAATAGCATAAAACACGCTTTAGACTGATACTGTTCCCAAACTTTTGGCCAGTACTGTATAGTCACTGTTGAAAAACTTACGGGGGACATCCAACTTGAGTAAGAAATTAACTTTTAAGTTTTTATTAAAAAAATATTTTTTAAACAGGTATTGGGAAGCAATTAGATGACTTCTTGCTTTGTTGAAAAAAACTGATTTTATTTGATCGTTTCAGAGGTGTTAGTACAGTATTAAGAAATCTGCTTGCTGTGACACAATCATTCAACGATTTTTGAAGCAAATCATAATGAAGTATATCATATTTAATTCATATTATTACTTGATTCTTGAATGTTGTTTTATAGCAAACTAACAATTTGCGATTTATACATTTGTATAATTTCAAACTACTTAAAAATGAAATTCATATATTAGTAAATTTTTGAAAAAGCACAGCTTACCTTGCTTACATGTACGAACCGCCTATGCCTAATACCCTTTCTCCTTTCATACAATGTAGTTCGATGAGATGGTCATTTAATAACAATTTACATAGAGACCAATTAAAATATTTGAGTTTATATGAATTTTGTTATATGATTATAGTTCTGACTTTGCTTTGCGTGGATTTAAGGGGAGACTATGGGATTGCAATCTCCCACTGAAGAAGCAAAGTATGTTGCAGCCATTAAATTAATTTCTGCAATCCTATACAAAACTGGAAAATTTAACAAAAAAATTTACAAGTTAGTTCATTTGCAAAAAGTTTCCAAAGTCTTTGCCATTAGTTGAAAATATTTTGCGAGTTTTCAAATAATTTCTAAATTTTTGTTGAATTATTTTTCTCATTTTCTAAGAATATATCCAACATATTAGCATATCCAACATTATGCAATGTATAAACATAATTTCAAAATGATTTTCGCGAAAAACCGCCAATTGTTACTCAACTTTTAACTTTTTCTTTACTATATATACGAACTGTCATGCATATTTTAAATTTTTAAATTTTTTCAATATACAAAATGTTCGCCGGTTCAATGGTCTATTGTGCCGCTAAAGCTGCTATATCAATTATTAATAGTATTTTTCATTAAAAATGAGAGGTATAAAAATGTATGAAATGGTTTTTAAGTTCCATTGCCTCCGCGTTAAATTTAAATAGAATTGCAATGCTTGCAACATCTTAACGAGAAAATCAGGCTAATTTTTTAAAAAAATGTGTGAACTTGATTAATATTTTGATCCTATTGTATGCACTCATTTACATACATTATAAAGCACATTTCTTTTTACTATATGTAATTATGTAAGCATTTTTTAGAAAATATGGGGTAAACTGGTAAATTATCAGTTCATAACTTCCCATCAACTTTTTCTGGATCCGCCCTTGCTTCAATCATGGGTTTAAACCGGTCGGATCAACACAGATCAAGTCAGTATTTATGACCGGACGGTTTGAGCCGGTCTAAAACTGGTCAAATAAAGACAAGCGAATGACAAAATGATTTAATTGAATTTTGATGAAATCCGTTATTTTTTAATTTAATCGCCTAAATTTCAAAATTCTATGCAACTGGAAAAAATTAGGATTTACTTGAGGATATTTTTTCAGTAATTGACATAATTGCATCAATTGTCAAGGTGTTGGTTGATTTGTATGTGCAGTATTTTTTCAAATAATGTAGTAAACGGGTGCGTTATTGAGATTGGCTTATAATTTTTTGCAATAAGGGGATCTCCATTTTAATATAAAGTGTTATATTTGGTTTTTTCATTATCTCCTGAAATTCGTTTTTAACCATGCATTGGTTAATTGCAAATGATAGGTGGTCGCCAAATATATGAAAAAAATTCTTAATTATAAAGGTAAATGAGTCGAATTTGTAGATTTATTAAAGTCTAGATTTTGAAAATAACTTCTAATTCTTTTAAGTTAGAAAGCCTAAGTTGCAACGTTGACTTACAATTTGATTGACTAAGTTATGCTAGAGAAATTTAAAAAAAAATGAAGTTACCTAATTCTTTAAATTTAAACATTTCTAGGTCGATTTTTTTCCAAAACAGCTCGTCATATTGAATACCCTGCTGACATTGAAAAATACAGTCCTTTGAAAAGCATTTAAAATTCTTTTCTAAGCAAAAAATATATTTCTAGTAATCATTGCTAAAAACTCCTTAGTAAAGTAGTCAGACTTGTCAACAAGCAAAATTTCCAAGCTCGGTTCGGATCGGCTTGCCACATAAAATCTTTGAATGAGGCTAGTATTAGCTCGATATTTTTTAAAAGAATATTGCGCTCAAAGAATTTGTTTACATAGCTCTTCCAATTTTTTGCTAAACATTTCTTAAATATTATTATAAGAAATGCTTAATGAATGAAAAAAAACGCAAATCTGAATGAAAACAAATTAACAACGTTATCGTAAATGTATAATATAATTTCAAACGAATTTAGATTTGCTCAGAATCTGTATTTGCTCATTTAATTCATTGGCAATTTGACGGGTTTAATATTTATTGACGGGTTTAATA
>CABFPE010000113.1:924406-942297 GCA_900660155.1 Hofstenia miamia | reverse complement strand
ATGTAAAGTCATTTATTCAGTTGATTATAGTCAAGTCTCCTACTATTAACAATAGATAAATATTCCTAGAGTTTGGCTATCCAGCCATTTCAAGCATCTATTAATTTGTACATGTATAGATTGATAGTCAGACTAAGCAAGAATCGAAAAACTCCTAACCATAACATAAGTGCGGTTTCATGACTGGCACAAGGACCCTTTGAATTGATCCCGTGATGGAATCCAGCCACTACTCGACACAACTTGCTTAGCTGAACATTTTATTAAATATCAAACCAGATAAATGAAGAATGAAAAATAAAATAAACTCCGAAGAATTTATTGTTCATCAAATTTCTCTTAAATTCTAAGCTATTTATTTAAAAATTGTAAAGTACCTGCTGATTTTGAATTTCAAATAAATCTTCTGCCAATATGGCTGTTCTTATGTAAGCATAATTTTGCTTGTTACAATTTGTCAAATAGTACTTAATTGGCTATGGTGTTTCTCTCAAAATGCACAATATTGTAACTTGGTTGCATCTTACAAAATGAATGAGATAATTAACTAAATTTTACAATCATATTTCTGATTATATTTAATCACTGTAATCATTCGATGTTAATCTTCCATTTGCAGCTTATTCCTTTTTGGGTGATGCTACAATATTCAACTAAATGGTTGCTGTTCAGTAGTGGTGAGGATCACATAATGTGAATGATTCTAGGTTCCTTGTTCTGAGTCATGAACCTGCACTAATGTTAGGGATATGATTAGGAGTTTTTATTTCCATTTAGCTATCTATCAATCCATCTCTTACAATGACTAATGATTAGTAAATTGGCTGGTAAGCCAAACATAGGATTTATTATCTATATTATTTTAGATCTAAATTAATGACTATTATGTGACCAATAATGTGATTGAGCATGTATTGATTATTACATATAGGGAAGGAAGCTGCTAGATATTTATTTAATTAATTAAAGCCAACATATTTCAGTAATGGCTAAATATATAATTAATTAAGCAGCTAGTCACAATCAAGTTTCTAAGTATATAGCACACTTTACAAATTAAGACTAAGTTGAGTTGTGCTGAGTCTTGAGTAAGCACCAAGCTAGGCTAGGGTACACATATGTTACTTCACTGAACTAAGATGTGGAACTCACTCACTTTGAACATAGAAGAGTGGTTGTTGCTTGATTTGGAGATCAGCCTTGGGTGGATGTCCAATCACCAACAACTGAAAGGATGCTGTAAAGTTTTATCACCTAATGTAGCATCAACCAAAAGAATAAGCTGCAAACCAAAGAGATCAGCGTTGAAAGATTAACAGTGATTAAATATGATAAAAAATTATTGTAAAATTTAGTTAAATATCTTATTCATTTGTATTATAAAACTAAGTTACAATATTGCACATTATGAGAAATACAGTGTAGCTGATTAAGATTTTCTTAAATAAATAGCTTACAATTTAGATGGAATTTGATGAACAATAAATTCTTCTGAGTTTTTCTTACTTTCATTTTCATCATTTATCTGGTTTGATATTTATTAAAATGCTCAGCTAAGCAAGTTGTGTCGAGTAGTGGCTGGATCCCATCATGGGGGTGATTTGAAGGGTCCTTGTGCCAGTCATGAAACCGCACTTAAGTTATGGATACGAGGTTTTTCGATTCTTGCTTAGTCTGACTATCGATCACTACATGTACATTATAACAGATGCTCGAAATGGCTGGATAGCCAAACATTAGGATTATATCTTTATTACTAACAGTAGGAGACTTGACAATAATCGACTGAATAAATGACTTTACATGTACTGTTATTAAATGTAAGTGTAGGAAACTGCAATATACTAACTAATTATTAAAGCCAGTAATTTTATGGTAATGGCTACTTCAATATTAACTTAATGCAGTTAGTGTCAATGCCCAGTTGCTTTACTTATTCAATCTAGCAAACACTTTACAAAATTGAGTTTAAGTCAGTTATGTCTTGACATGAGTACATGCACTGAGCTAATGTAAGGTACACATAATTAATTCCCATTGAGCTGAGATGGTGCAGTGAACTTGGTCAATTGTTAATGAAGGAGAGGAACTGTTGTGTGGAGATTGGCTTCAGGCAGTAGCCCACAGATAATTGATGAGAGAACACTGCATGGCTTCGTCACCTAAACAATGATGATTAATACTCAGTTAACCTAACTAGTTAAACAAAGAGGAAACGTCTAGCAGTCTATTAAATTAGTAAATCCTCACCCACCATTAATCGAGTGATAATTATTAATGATAATACACTGTGCAAAAGGCCAGGTGGAGGATGTTACACTAAATAGTGTTCATTATATCATCCACTAATTTCAGTTAATGGAGCTAATGATGTAGAAGTCAAGTTGTATAAGATTAGTACATCCCTACCAACTAGTGTATCATTCTAATTATAATAGTATAATAGAGAATTTGGATGCCAAAGCCTATTAGAGGATGCTACAATGTGGCCTGCAGAAAGATGACAAGTAATTGTCCATATCTAATTAATGCAAATAATAACATAATTAATAGGATGCTCATAGACAGCTTGTATGTGTAATAAATCTTATTATGTTTATTACCATACAGGAACTTGGATATAAAATAGATGGTCTACATTATATAAGCTAATATAATAAATCAGAAGTTAGAACTCTTAGTTGGAATCTCACAAACCAGAAACAGTTATATTGTAACTTCAAAAGCTAATTTCATTTAAACTCTAAGCTGTTGGGATTCTACATTATTGACTGTGACAGTTTACACACACAAGCAAGAATTTGGAAAAAATTCTTTTCTCTGAGTTAAGATGGATTTTGTTTCAGAATATTTTTTTCTTCTCTTTCATTTTACTCTAGCATGGATTCAAGAGCTAAAAGAAGAAAGTACAAGTAAAAATAATTATTTCTGCTCAAAAAATTTTCCTTCTTTTTTTTTAAAATGCAATCAAATTAGCAAATTATAAACACAACCAAGCAGTTATAGAAGTAATGGAAGTCAAATCATTATGGAAGAGCAATCACAAATTAATTACTACACCAAGGAAAAATTAAGGGTCATCAGGCTACCAAAACACTACTCCAAACCCAAAAAGGAAACATGATGAATAACTCTAAAACAAGAACCAAAACTAAATCAAAAACACAAAAGACCCTAGAAGCAACAATAGAAACCCCCAAAACCTAGAAACACAGTCACTGCCTGAGAGCAAAGTTTTCCTAAAGGAATTCACTGTGTGATCCCTACCAGGAAATCAAAATTTCATAATAGAATTGCAACAACAAATGCAACAGCTATTAGAAAAAATGGCCAACCTTGAATTAGAATGCTGAGAAACAGAGATGGATTGAGTACATGTGAGAGGATACAAGCATGTGACTCAATGAACAATGAGAATTGTTTCAACAACAAATAGAAACGATGACACAAGAGAGGCAAAGATGGCATAAAATAGTTATTGACTTGCTAGAAGAGAATATTAAGTTAAGTGAAGAGAATGAAAATAAGCAAATGAAAATTGACACATTATGTGATGAGCTGAGACTAATAATGCTTAATCAGCAAACAAAAATAATCACCAGGAATGTCTACAAAACATGGAATTAATAACACAGGAAAAGCTAGAAATACAAAATAAGTCAAAACCAAACTAAAATGAACCTATTGACAGAGATGAAACAGAGAAAAAACTCAATAAAAAGATAGCCAAAGCTGTATCACAGCAGATGAGACAAAATAATGAATGTAAAGAAAAAACTGATAACATATTCTGAGAATTGATAATAGTAGAAAATAAAATTGATAAAGTAAGCCCCTGTAAAGCAGTGCTGCCAAAGTTTACAGGCAGAATAGATAATTACTCACCAATGTTTGGTGAATGGAAACAGATGTTCAAAATGCCCATGAAAGAAAGAGTAAACAAAGAAGCAGTGGCAGGAAAAAATTCCTGCTATACATAGCAAAAGTTGTGTACCAGCATTACTTAGTTCTAAATACAGAAACAAAAATGAATTACAAGAAACAGATAGGAGAATGTAATATCCTCTACCAGGCATTATCACTGTTTATCTACTGTTACTGTATAACATTAGTGGTGCTATATTGGGTAAGGATTTACTTGTTACATACTGCTTGACTTGTTGTTTCTAATAACTTGTGTATGCTGGAATTAACCATTCACTATTTAGGTGACAAAGCCATGCAGTAACCTCTGTAATGATCTTCTAATGGGCCTCTGCCCAAAGTGGATCTCCACACCCAGTTTCACCATTCCATCCATTGGTTGAGTATCACTTCTCAGCTCAATCAATACAGTTTATGTGTACCTTACTTTAGCTCAGTGCTTACTCAAGATACGACACAATTCGACTTAAACTCTATTTTGTGAAAGTGTTCTATCTATTCACAACCTGACTTGTTACTAGTTGTTCATTAAATATTACATGTAGCTATTACTGAAAATATATTGGCTAATTTAAATATATCTTGTTCAAACAACTTCCTAACCTACATTTATAATTTAGTACATGTATGGTCACTTTATCAGTCATTTATGGGTAATCAATTTAGATCTAAAATTATATTAATATATTTCCTAAGGTTCAGTCATCCAACTGTTTGCTGACAATTAATTATTTTAATACATGTAGTAGTGAAATGCTAGTCAGCTAATTGAGAGAAAACCCCTATACCTAACTTATGTGCACTTTCATGATCTGGCACAGAGACCCTAGAATCATTCCCTGTGATGGATCCAGACCACTACTAAACACCACTCAATTAGCTCAACATCGTATTAAATAATCAAACCATTAATATGAAACAAAATAAGTATTCCAGGTAAAATTCTTTATCAAATTCTTACAATGGTTTTTAATCTATTTATAGTAAATCCAGATGAAGTACCTGTCAATTCAAATTTAAACTTCTGCCAAGATGGCGGCTGAAAATAATGAAAGCATCATTTAGTCAAAAAGTATTTTTATTGACAGATACAAATATATCTTTTCTGACACATAATGTTTCTTAGTTGCATAACACAAATAAATCTTAAATAATTCTAATTGATTTGATTACAATATTTTTAATCATCTTTTTCTTTGATCTTTATCCTTCTGCTCAATGTTTTGCAGCTTATTTTGGATTTATGTGGATAATGCTACAAGAGTACCAATCATATTACAATGATTAAAATTTTAAAAACCAATATCTGATCATAATAAACAACCTAAGCATGAATAAAAGGGATGATTTACACAATTATATGTCCCAAGAGGAATGAATATATAAATATATGTAAATCTGAAACCATTTGCACTCAATTTGAAATTAAATATGATGCTGACAATTCCCTAGACAAAATGATAAGAAAAGGGCTGGCAATTCAAATCACATTAGAAAATAATGCTAGAATCAACAAAAAAATAGGAAACATTACACCAACAGACCATCAATGAAATCACATGATAAAGAAGTGTATGTCAACCTACACTTAATTTAGGTATATGATTAGGAGTTTTTATTTTGGTTAAGCTAACTATCAATTCCTTCTTACATGTATGAATAATAACAAACTTGATATAAAGCTAGTAACCCAAATGTATTTAAACTAGGTCTAAAATTACAACAATAATTTGACCAATAATGTGACCTTGTATGTATCATTTATTACATGTAGGCTAGGAAGCTGCTGCTTATCTATCTTATTTAAATAAAGCCAGTATATTTTGGTAATGGCTAATCATGTATTTATTTACCCTAGCAGCTAGTACCAATTGAGGTTGCAAGTATATAGTACACTTTACAAAAATGAGACTAATTTGAATTATGTTGAGTCTTGAGTAAGCATCAAGCTAGGATAGGGAACACATAAGTTGTTCACTGAGCTGAGAGGTGGAACCCACCCATCAACAGCTGACAAAGACACTGCAAGGCTTTCTCACTTAAATAGCATTTTTCACATCATCCATTAATTGCAGTTACTGGAGTTTAGTAATATAAATGCTAAGAAGTTAAGAACAGTAAATCTCTATCCACTAGCTTACCAAAGTATTATATTGCAATAATAGATGGATATCAAAGGCTGGTAGAAGATGCTACACTTAGAATTACTGTAGCTAAAGAAGTCAGTAAAAGAAAATTAAAGGAAAAGGAATATGATTAAAAATTTATTTAGCAATTAACTTGATGTATTTTGCAACTAATCAATTATCAAATGTAAATGTGATAAATTAGTGCTTGTTGATATTAGCAGTTTGACAAATCATAAAGGGTGAAATAACTTCTCATTACTTCTAGTCAATTTTGGCAGACAAGAGGTTGAAGTTCTAATCAACAGGTACTAGTAAAATTTTTCTATAAATAGGATAAAACCATTGTAGAAATTGTTGAATTTTACAGAATGATTATCTTTAGTTTAATAGTGGTTTGATTTATTAATTTCAATATCTAGCTATATGGTTCATGTCTAGTAGTGGTCAGGATACATGATGAGAATGATTCTAGGTTCTATGCCCCTGACCACTAAACCACACTTAAGTTAAGTATATAAATAAGAGTTTTTCTGATTACCTGCTTATCTGACTACCATTTGCTTTGTACATGTAAGTTAATAACAAGTTCAACATCAGGATATTGATCCAAATGTAGGAGTTCAGTTACTTTTTCTAGATACAAATTATTGATGATAAGTTGACTGATAACAAGACTATTCACTATATTGTAAATATTACATGTAGGATAGGAATGCTGTTACTTGGTTTTGGTAATGGCTACTCATACATTACTTAATTAAGTAGTGAGTAACAAGCCTGGTTGCAGTATATTAGTACACTTTAGAAAATGAGTTTAACTTGAGTTATGTCCTGCCTATAGTAAACACCATGCTAGGTTAGGGTACACATAAGTCATGCAATTGAGATGAGTGCTGGGTACACTTTAATGGAAGCAAATTGCTGGAGTTGTTGCTGATTTAGGAGAGCAGCATCAGGCAGATGCCCAGCTGTTGGAGATACTGTGAGGTTACTTCACCTAAATAGTGATGGATAAATTGCCTATTAATAAAAGTTAAAGGAAATGGTTAACAGGAAAGCAAAGTGTAGCATAATCCAAAGCATAATGCTGCTCAAGAAGAGAATGTAGCATCATCCAAAATAATCAAAAAAAAGCTGCAAATGTTGCAGAAGAGAGTAAGATCAAAAAGGAATTGATTAAAAAATATTATAATCAGATCAGTTGCTATTACTTCAGATTAATTTGCAACCAAGAATAAAATATGTGTCAAAAAAGAGATATTTGTATCTGTTGATAAAAATACTTTTGACAAAATGATGCTTACGTTATTTTATAGTCGCCATCTTGGCAGAAATTTAAATTTGAATTGACAGGTACTTCTTTTGAATTACTATAAATACATTGAAACTATTGTAAGAGTTTGATAAAGAATTTTACTTAGAATTCTTATTTTTCATCTTATTAACAGTTTGATTATTTAATACAATGTTGAGCTAATCAAGCAGTGTTTAGTAGTGGTCTGTATACATCACAGGGAACAATTCTAGGGTCCCTGTGCCAGATCATGAAAGTGCACTTATGTTAGGTGTAGGGGTTTTCTCTCAATTAGCCAACTAGCATTTCCTTTCTACATGTATCAGATAACCAACTGTCAACAAATGGTTGGATAACCAAACCCTAGGAATTGTCTTAATATTGTTTTAGATCTAAATTTATGACCTATAATCAACCAATATAACGACTGTACATGTAGTAAGTATAAATGTAGGTTAGGAAGTTGTTCAAATAGAATTTATTTAAATAATCCAATATATTTCAGCAATGGCTACATGTAATGTTTAATGAACAACTGGTAACAGTTCAGGTTGCAAACAGATATAACAGTTTCACACAATAGAGTCAAAGTCAAGTTGTGTCATGTCTTGAGTAAGCACTGAGCTAATGTGGGGTACACTTAAGCTATCTTGATTGAGCTTAGAAGTGGCTCTCAAGTATTGGATGGAATGGTGAAATTGGATGTGGAGATCTGCTTCAGGCAGATGCCCACAAGAAGATCTTTATGGGGGTTACCACATGGCTTCATCACCTAAAAAGTGAAAAGTTAATCAAGGTTACATAAGATAACAGAAGAAACTAGTCAAGCAGTAATAACAAGTAAATCCTTACCCACAATAACACAGCTAACATTATAAAGTAACAGTAGGTAAACAGTGATAATGCCTGGTAGAGGATATTACGTGGCGACCATTTCAGCCAAGAACAGCAAACCTACAGAAGAAACATTCAGTTAAACCACCCGCAAAACGACAGCATAGGGTATAAGTGAAAGTATAAAAGCAATGAGTTGTTACACAAACCAACTATCAATAAAATGAAGAGAGATACCCTGAACCAAACAAATGCACTTCACTGAGATCCTGGAAAGCAACCTAGAGATGGGAAAGCCACTACGAACCAGAAGAAGAAAAAATGACAAAAACCAGAAAAGGAAGCACAAAGAAAACTGCAACAAAAGCAGTAACTCCCAGAACAATTTGATCATCGCTGTACTTCAGTGAGAATTCAGCAACAGATGCCACAGATACAGATCTACAATCTTTCAGTTCACCCCCAGAGACGAACCCCATAGACACAAACCCACTAGAGATAATGGTGTTGTTAAAAAAGAGCCAAGAGAGTGAGGAAACCCTAAGACAACAAGTAGAACAATTGACTGAGAAGGACAAAGAAATGGAATGACAAAATGAATCAATATTGAGCAAAATCAGTGTAAACATCAGTTATTTCAAAATGAAATTAAAATCCTTACTCACCAACTGTCAGAGTCCAACAAAAGGTTTCTAGAAGAAAACAAGTGATGGCAAGAGAAAAATCAAGAACTAGAAAGAGAAACAGACAATTAATTGAGGACAACGACCTATTGGTGGGAGAATTGGAACAACTCAAAGATAAATTGAGACTGCTACACTTAACAGAAGAAGAGAATAGAAATGACATGCAATCTCATGAAATTGAATTCCATGCCAGAAAAGAGAGCAAGTTACAGGCGCCACACATGCTGACCTGAAAGGAGGTAGCATTTGAAGAATTAGATGAAGATTCTGACCTTGAAAAACAAAAAATAATAAACGAAATCAAGAAAGCAGTGACCACACAACTGCAAGAGGATGACATGCAAACAAATCATAGAAAGCCAAAATATGAGAATTCAATTCTACTGCAATTAACAGCCAATGATACAATACCATGCAAAGTGACACTACCCAAATTCAATGGGAAAGTAGCTGGCTACAATCCTACATTCACCAAGTGGCTGCAGATGTTTGAACTGACAATGGCGGAACGGAAAGTGACCCAACAGGCAGCAGCAGTGAGACTCCCAGTATATTTAGCAGGAGCAGCATCCCAACACTATCTGTTATTGGACGCAGAGACAAAAAGGGACTATCAATTGCTAATAGGAGATTTCATTAATTACTATGAAAATGAAAGCTTCAAGAACCAGTACCAAATTATCTTGAATGCAATGAAAATGAGAAAAACTGATGACATCCGAAATTATATGCAACAAGTTGAGCGGCTTCTGATGCTTAGCTCTAGAGGAAACAGTTATTCGAAATACGACTTGTTCTCACATATCTGCAAGGGGATGCCTGAAAGCATCAAAACACAGTTTGAAATTAAATGCGACGTTGACGACAAATTAGAAAGAATGATCAGGAAGGCTGTCAATATACAAGCCACTATTGAGAACAATGCTCGAATATACGAGAAAGCTGCATGGTACAGAGATGCACCAACATGGAAAAGCAACTTCAAGTCGCGCACCCCCAATAAAACCTACTCCCAAGCAAAACAAGAAAAAATAATAAAAGTAAAGGGAAAGGATGGCAAGATGAGGAAAGTAAAAGAGAAAGACGTTAAATGCTACAGTTGTGGACAGAAAGGACACAAAAAACCAGATTGCCCAAAGCAAATAAACGTCATTGGTGATGAGGAAGCATACTACAATGAAGAGGACGTATTACAGATGGAAGACGAAATCAACGAAGCAGTACCAACCAATGAGGAGTCGGAAAACTAAGCAGAGCACCGACTCATAACAACCGTGCAGTGATAATGATCCTAACGAACCTCGACATGATGAATACAATAACAATAGCCATTAATGGAGTGATGACAAAAGTGACAATTGATACCAGAGTAGCAACATCTATAATTACTGATGAATGAGCTATGAAACTGGGATTCCAAACATTGAAGACATGAGAATTGTAAACAAAATATTAAAACAACCCTCAGGGATTATATATACATGAAAGGAATGATAAACATTGCACAAATGAGAATCGTGAACACAATGTTCGAACAACCCTTGGTGGTGGTGGATACACATAACAATGCATTACCATACAAAGTCATATTAGGAAATGATTTTCTGACAAAAAATGGTTGTGTCATTAACTATGTGAACAAAACAATAAAAGTAAAAGAAGAGGAGATGGAAATCAAAGAGGAACAGGAAAAACAGAGAACAATTACATTTCAATTGCAGGAAGACATTCATCTACAGCCGCATCAGTGGAAAATGCACACAATCAAGACAGAAGAAAAGATCACAGCTGATATAATGTTATATGACAATAAAGGCATCAACACCAAACGAGTTTCGATGCTGTCTAGCATTTGTATGATAATACACGGGAATGCAAGGGAACCAATTCTCAATGCTATGAACCGGAACGTGAATCTGAAAAGATCTCAGATAAGAATATACAGAAAATACATTAGAACCAACATCAGACTCATCTGGAAGGCAATAGAAGACGACGATGGAGCAATAATTTGCATGGTTGATTCAAGGACTTGCAAAGGAAAGTGGATAGTACTCCACATGGCCGAGTCGAGGGCGAGTGGACGAACACCATCAAAGTTGTGAGTAATACCAAAAATCCAACTCGAGGGCGTTGGGATGAAAGCAGAAGAGGAAGATACACACAGGATACCCGAGATAAATGATGAGGATTATCAACATTTAGAGGAGCGAGACATCATGCAACTAAGAACACTTCTAGAAAAGCATAAATGTATATTCAACTACGGAGAGATAAGCGTTGGTCAGGCAGTAGGCAAAAAGCGCAAAATCGTCACGACAACAGAAAAACCAATCAAATTACCAGTCAGAAGAATACCTGAGCAGCTGAAGGAAGAATACAATCGGATACTAGAAGAACTAAAATTATCCGGATGAGCAAAAGCCAGTACACAGCACCAACCGTGTTAGTAAAACAGGGAAATAAGTACCGACTATGCATTGATTTCTGGAAACTCAACGAGGTGACAAAGAAGGAATCATACCCCTTACTGTGAATAGAGGACATGCTCTACGAAGCCAGTAAACATAAATATTTTACAACTTTGGATTTATGTAAGGCCTACTGGCAAGTGAAAATGGAGGAAGAGGGCATAGAGAAAACAGCATTCATAACCCCATACAGGCTGTATGAATGGATATATATGGTGTTTGACTCTGCAATGCACCAGCAACATTTCAGAGATACATAATGAAGGTACTTAAAAACAAGACACATAGAATGGAAGAAGGAGTCGACACCTATATAGATGACATCATAGTCACAAGCAACACAGTCCAAGAACACCTGGAAAAATTGGAAAGGACACTAACGATCTTAGAAAACGCGGGACTCTGAATCAACAGAAATAAGTGCGACATCCTGAAAGAAAAGATAGTGTTCCTCAGAAGGACGATAGAAAAAGGGAGGATATGCATGAAGGACAATGCCAGAGAGATGATCTGGAAAATAGAGAAACCAAATAATAAAAAAGATATACAGAGAATCATGGGATTCTTCAATTACTACGGAACCTTTATTCCAAATATAGCTGGAAAAACAGCAAAGATGACCTGATTAATGAGGAAGGCAGTTCCATTTGTATGGACGTGGCAAGAACAAGAGGAACTCAATAACATCAAAGAAGAACTCGCGAAACTACCTTCCCTCAACACACCTGATTACAATGAGAAATTCATACTAGATTGCAATGCAAGTAAGGTGGCAATTGGAGCAACATTGGGCCAAATAAGAAATGGGAAAGAAGTACCCATCCAGTTCTTCAGCCGTAAGCTAAGGGCTAGCAAAGAGAACTACAGCTCCACCAAATAGAAATGCTCGCACTGATTGAAAGCATCAAAAAATTTCGACATTTCCTCATAGGAAGGGAGTTTAGAGTACGAACAGATAACAGTGGTCTGGCCTGGCTGAAGAAGTTTTCGGGAGATAAGTCTGGAATAGTGTCCCAGTGGATTGAGTACCTAAATGAATTCACATTTATGATTGAACACAGAAAAGGCACATTACACAACAATGCGGATTTCTGGACATCACTCCCAGAGTACCAAAGAGATGCAACAAAAACAGATGGAGAGAAGAAGCAATTTCAGTTCCTGCTGCACACCTAATACGAAGAACTACCAGAGATAAATGTGGATAAGAAAGGTCAAGCGGTACTACCAATACTTATAAGAGAGGAAATAACAGAACAAGAGATAGTGGACAAACAAAAAGATGATATAGTCTTAGGTGAGATTATAAAAAAGATTAAAGAACCGCGAACTATATTATCCAAAATAATGGCAGGATACTATGAATGTTACAAGTGGAAGATCAACAAGAACGGACTGCTATACGTCGAAGCTGGAAATAACCGAATTATGATACCAGATTACTTCAAGAGGGAATTGATATGGAAAATCCACGAGAAGGGTCACTTAGGAATAACACAGATGGAGAAAACGTTCAACACATGGTTCATAACAACAGCCATCAGGAAAGTCGTGGAAGACATCATTAACAAATGCACGACATGCCTCCTAAACAACAAACAGCACTTCCCGACACAATGAGCACCACTAGAGAAAATCATTGCAACACAACCCAATGAAATAATTCATATAGATTTAGAGATGCCATCAAAGGAAAGGTTATCAGTACCTACTAGTAATGATGGACAACTTTACCAAATATGCAAGAATGGTCCTGATGTGAAACACCACAGCAGAAACCACAGCCAAGCTAGTCTTAAAAGAATGGATATTGAGATTGGGACTGATGGAAACAATCATAACAGATAAAGGACCTCAGTTCAAAAGTGGACTTTTCCAAGAAATGGCAAAGCTACTGGAAATTGCAAGTGAATGGACAACCGCCTATCACCCTCAGGCCAACGGAGCAGTAGAGCGACTTAACCAAACATTGATCAAGCTAATTAGGGTAGCAACAACATGAATAGGAGGAAATAAATGGAGAGAGGTTATCAAAATGAGCAAATATTATTACAATACCTCGGTACATGCAACGACTGGAGTATCACCATTCAAAGCCATGTTCAAAAGAGAGGCAGCAACACTGCTCTCGATGCAGTATACCAATTACTGCGGGAAATTGGACAATGCATACATACAACAATTAAGAAACCAGATCACAGGAATTCATGATACAATGTGTCACAATATAAAGAAGTCGGCAGTGAGACAACAATGCAACTATAATAATAAAATTTATTGTCACACACACAAAGTAGGCGATAAGGTATATGTGTTCACACCAATCAAACTTGTAGACACAAACCAAGTCCAGAAGTTGAAAACAGTATGGTCCGGCCCCCACATGATAACTGCCAAACAATGAATACATGCTAGACAACAATAGACTTTTACATTTTCAAAACCTGAAGAGAGCAACAGCAGACATCTAGGAAATGAAGATAGATGACAATGCTGAATTTAAAATATGCTGAATTAATGGCAATGAGATTATATGCGATATGTATGATTTAGATAGTGTACATGAAGAAGAATTCGATGATGAATACACAGCAGAGATCAGAAATGATGACCAGAGCTGAAGAGTACTGCCTCAGAGGGCAGTGAGACCCTGAGACATGTGATATAAATTTATTACCTGCATTTAGGAAATTAGAAGAAGAGAGTGTGCAGAGCCCAGCAGCCAGAGGAACTCTCAACAGCAAACAGGAGAAGGAGGGTGTGAAGAAGTTCTCAAACCAGAAGTCAAATCAAGGGCAGAAGGGATGAGAATGTAGAGCCAATGAATAGACGACGTAGATTGAGACGGCATCCTAGTAGTCCTCAAGGCTGATTCAAGGGCAGAGAGAACAATGGACAAAAAGCCTCTCCCACCAGGGATCTGCACTGCTGATTCAAGGGCACGCAGAAAACTGGTGCACAGCACAACTTTCCCTTCAAGGGTGGTGAGACACGAGGAGTTCCAGGGGAAGGTGTAATTGGTGGAAGAACCGTGGAGATACAAAAGTGATTCAAGGCTGACGTCATCTCGTCTGGAACCACAGCTGGTCAAGTGCTGATAGGAGTAACTGCAAGCCGATTCATGGGCAAAGCAGTAGAAAATATCAGCACAGATTCACAGCCTTCGAACTGTGAACCAAGCACCAGTAAACTACCATTAAGGATGACTCATCTACACACCAGAAACAACATCAGAGAAAATGGTTAGATCAAAAGAAAGAGAAAAACAAATGTCAAAAATAGATGGGGAAACCCTACATCCTTATTTCATGGGAACTTCAAAGATGTGCTACAATGCATTTGCAAAACTATCTCTGGAAACAAAAACCCACATACGAAAAGTTGTGAGAGTAGAAGGGAAATTCTTACCAATCATGCTTGACGCCAATAACGGGCCAAAAAAAATTGTAATTATCAGTTAACCGCAAGATATGAACAAAATGTTGGAGAGGCCATACATGTGCAGTATGGTGCACGTCATATTTGATGATGCATTTACACTAGACACAACACAAGGAATAATGGCATACAAAGATAAGATTGCTGAGATACCAGAAATAAACATGGATGCAGAAAACCTCACAATCATACATATATTGAAACAGAAAGAATACACAAAGATGTTAGAAAAGAAAGTGGATGACACAACAAGAATGGCAAGAGTACAAAATGTCAGAGTTGTACTAATAACAATAACAACACAGGACGATATTCCTGAGCACTTAGAAAATGCATGCCGTTTAGGTGAAAACATCTTCCCATGGGAGAAAACAAATAAGAACACAACAATCACAGAGCTAATATGCCTCGACTTACAGATAGATTATTGGGCGCAGATTTACCAAATCATGGTAGACCCATGCATCACAATCAATCTTTACAGGCAAACAAAAATGATAGAGATGACAATGGACATAGAAGGAATTGAAAAAGCAAGCACATTGTTTATAAAGTGCAGCCTTATGCAATGACAGGATCATTTACAACAAATCCAAAAACGATTTGTAGGAATATGAACTTGCAACAAAAAGTAGAGGAAGGCTGGCCAGAGATAAAAATCGATTCACCATCATGAAAGTTCCACAAATCAGTAGAAATGGCGCTGACAGAAGTAAACAGAGCCTAAGAATTGAATACAAAAAAAGATTTTAAACAATTGTTATTTGAAGAAAAGAATGCACCAGTAATACGCTATAGAACTATGGCATGGATATTAGCTATATTTACAACAGAAGATGTGGAAATAAAACTACTAATCTCGCGACATACTCGTCACAAATTAACAAAATCAAAGAAATACGAAATTGCAATATTAAAAGGTCTCACTGGAAAACTGGAGTCACTGAATCGAGCAGAGAAGCCAGTGCAAGCAAAGGAAAAATACTGAGTAGAATAATAATGCAAGAAAATCAGTTGGGGAAGATGTCATCAATAAGCATCGCAAATATGACGGGGATATGCCCCAGCAAAATCATGATATTTGATGAGCCAATGAGGAAATACATGTGGGGAGCAACATCTGAGACATGGATGTAGCAACTCCAAAATCAGCCATGGCTCACAATAAAGAAAATTATTAAGAGGAAACTTGCAAGCACAGCTGAAATCCAAAAAATGCTAACACAGAAAAACGTGCAGAATATACTAGGCCACGAAATGAGACACTATGAATGAGACAGTCCATGGTGCACATTTACCAAGATCATTTGAAGCGCCGAAATGATGAAAAGAGGAGTAGAAGTCTGTGAAATGGTTACAAAGTCCCAAACAGAAATGTTAGAGGAGGAGCAACTATTAACATCGTCCAGATTACTACTATCCCCCAAAACACAACAAACAATCAATAGAATAAACATCAAAAAGTGGGGAGAAATTAGTCCAGCTAAGACAATAGAATGGATAGACACAGACGACGAGTGTTTCCTGGTTGAAATTAAGATTACAAAATAATCAAAAGATATAAAAGAAAGAAACTTCCAGTGCATTGGAGAACAACAAACAGTAGCGACAATGAAAGTTATGTTCACTGAAGCATTCACATGAACAGAACTGGAAGAATTATTGAGACCAACAATGCCAATAATGGACCAATAATGGCCCATTGATCATTGTTACTTGGGAATCAACTGGCTATAGATGTCAAATGTATCACTTCAAGAGTGGAAATTAAAGAAGAACTATGATTAAAACTAAGTTGAAGGGGACTCACACAAGCATTCTGGAATATGATTCCCAAAGCAAAAATGAACTACCCCACTACCATAGGTCTAGCCAGAGCATCAACAACAGAAGGCTCGTACCAGCACATAGAACAAGAAATAGAAACAAAATTCCTGATCTGCACACCACCAGAGACTATCATGATACCAATGGTCCTCCCATGTTGAAGATTACTGAAAGATGTTAAGGTTGCGAAAACATTCCTACACAAGTATAAGTCATATGTAAACAATGAAAGAAAAGCAAAAGCTATGATAGAAAGAGATGACTACAAGAAATCAAAAGTGATATTGTTACAAAACAACAACAAAGAAAGGGTCTACATCGAAGGCATGATAACGCCAGACCAGCTGTACACACATGGGAAACCAATAAATGTACAACTGCAAGATCTGAGAAATGAAATCAAAGAACAAAACCCAGGAGCTATAATGTTATTCTCTGTTGTAAACGATATAGTCTGGACTGATATATGGGAAAAGAGATACCACTACTATGACATTACAAAGAGGGTTGAAATCGTTACAATGATGAGATTAAGTAAAAACAATCCCAACAAGATCACAGAAGAAGAAGTAAGAAATAACATCAGTTTTTTCTACAAAGATGTGGCAAATGCTCGAAGTTTAAGGAAAGTTTTCATGTTTTTCTATCCTGACAACCAAATCAGAGAAGACTTAGCACACATGAGTAGGTCTGATGCACAGATGACGCTCATGATCAGCATTAAGGGAATACAGCTATATCAGAAATATTATGACATCTTTTCACAGAAAATAAACGAGCTAAGAGAGATAACACCAATAGTGGAAGACATCAGAGAGGCACGTTTCCTGAAATATGCAAATGTCATAATGACAGAGAGAGAAGCAATTCTAAAGATGACAAAAGAAATGGAATTCGAGAAAACAATGTGGTCTGATCAGCAGGCAGAAATGATAATTTGAAAGGCGGACACTCTGGTACACAGAGAGCGAGCTGTGCTAATAATAATGCAAGCTGAGGGGGGCGTGTAGCATCATCCAAAATAATCAGAAATAAGCTGCAAACGTTGCAGAAGAGAGTAAGATCAAAAAGGAGTTGATTAAAACATATTATAATCAGATTAGTTGCTATTATTTCAGATTAATTTGTAAAATGCAACCAAGAATAAAATATGTGTCAAAAAAGAGATATTTGTATCTGTCAATAAAAATACTTTTGACAAAACAATGCTTACGTTATTTTATAGCCACCATATTCTCAGAAGTTTAAATTTGAATCAACAGGTACTTCTTTTGAATTACTATAAATA
>CABFPE010000113.1:896635-907334 GCA_900660155.1 Hofstenia miamia | reverse complement strand
AAATCAGGCATTGTATCCTGATGGATAGAATATCTTAATGAATTCACATTTACAATAGAGCATCAGAAGGGCAACTTACACAGCAACGCAGACTTCTGGACGTCATTGCCAGAGTACCAAAGAGATGCGGAAAAGATAGATGGAGAAAAGCAGCAATTCCCATTTCTACCACACAACCAATATGACGAGCTACCAGAGATCAACTTGGACAAGAAAGGTCAAACGGTACTACCAATCATAATAAAGGAGGAAATCTCTGAAAAGGAGATCATAGAGAAACAACAGGACGACGTAATCCTCAATGAGATAATAAGGAAATTGAAAGAACCCCAGGTGACACTATCAAAGCTAACAGCAAGCTACTTCGAAAGCTATAGGTGGAAAACAAACCAAAACGGGTTGCTGTATGTTGAAGGACAAAACAATCGGATTGTGATACCGGAGTATTTCAAGAGAGATCTTATATGGCAAATGCATGAAAAAGGTCACCTAGGAATAACGCAAACAGAGAAAATGTTTAACGGGCGATTTATAACAACAGCAGTAAGAAAAGTGATCAAAGACATCATCAACAAATGCACTACATGTTTGTTACACAATAACCAACGATTCCCAACACAGAGAGCACTGTTGGAAAAAATAATCGTCACACAACCAAATGAAATAGTTCACATCGACTTGGAACAACTGTCAAAAGATAACAAGGGGTACCAATTTCTACTAGTAATGGTGGATAATTTCACGAAGTACGCGAGTATGATCCCAATCAAAAACACAACTGCAGGAACCACAGCTGGTTAAGTACTGGTGGTTGTAACTGATAGTCGATTCAAGGGCAACTTGGTTGACACCAGTGGCACAGGTTCACAGCCTATGGACTGCGAACCGAGCACCAGTAGATTACCTTTACAGATGAGGCAGATAGACGCCTCCTCAGAAACAACATCGGAGCGTACAGTAAGATCTAGAGAGAGAGAAAAGTGAATGTCCAAAATCAATGGGGAAACATTGCACCTTTATTTTATGGCAACTACAAAAATGCGGCACAATACATTTGAGAAATTATACGCCTCCTCAGAAACAACATCAGAGTGTACAGTAAGATCTTGAGAGAGAGAAGGAAGCAATCTGCCAATCCTACTAGACGCAGACAATCGGCCCAAAATATATGTATTGATCAGTTATCCACAGGAGTTGAATGAAAAAATCAACAGGGCATACATGAGAAGCACAATTCATATGACATTCAACAAAGATTTTACACTGGAGACAGCACAAGCACTCATGGCATATAAGGAACAGATAGCAAAAATCCCGGAGATAAATTTAGATGAAGAAAACTTAATAATCATACACGTGTTAAGAGAAAAAGAGCACCTACAAAAGCAGATCAATCAGACGGTACGAATGGCAACAAATAAGAATAGTAATCATCGTAATGAGAGAAGATCTGGAGGAACTACCAAAATATCTAAAAGACATGGTACTACAAACAGAAAATTTCTTCCCATGGGAGAAAAAAGAATTCACGATTTCCGAATTAATCCAGTTTGACCTACAAATTGATTATTGGGCGCAGATCTATGGAATCATGATAGACAATAGCATAGTGATCAATCTTTTTCAACAAACAAAAATGTCAGAAATGCTAAATGAAAACGAAGGTCTAGAAAAAGCCATGACACTATTTATCAAGTGCAGTATGACTCAACGCCAGGATCACTTGAAAGAAATTCAAAACGTTTGGACGAACATGAAGTTGCAGAAGAAGATAGACAAATCCTGGCCTGAAATTAAAATAGAGGCCCTGGCGCACAAATATCACAAAACAGTAGAAATGGTATTGGCAGAAATTAACCGAGCATATGAGTTGAACACGAAAAAGGACTTCTGTAAAATGATACTAGAAGAAAAGAAAGCACCAGAAATCAGGTACAGAACGTCTGCATGGCTGTTAGCAATGCTGCTCACAGAAGATAAGGATCTAAGGTTACCTATAACAAGGAACCAAAGGATAAAACTCACAAAGGCAAAAAAGTTTGAAATCGCATTATCACCAATGAACACTCAGACAAAAAACTGGATATTGAAAGGACACATCAAGAAGATTGAATCCCCAAACAAAAATGAAAAACCAATGCAGACGATGGAAAAACTCTTAAGTAGATTGATAATGAAGCATCACCCAATGGGAAGAATGTTGATAGTAGAACTGGCAAACATCACAGGAATCTGCCCAAGTGAGATACAAATATTCGAAGAACCAATGCAAAAATATATGTGGGGCTCAACATCTGAAACACGACTAAAACAACTGCAAAATCAACCATGGATAACCACAAAGAATATAATCAAATGCAGATTAGTCAACACTGAGGACGTGAGAAAGCTACTGAAACAGAGAGATGTGCAACAAGTAATAAACGAGAATATGAAACGTCACGCTAAAAACAGCCCACAATGCACCTTTACGAAAATAACCAAAAGAGCCAAAATGCTAAAGAAAAGAGGGATAACAACACCAGTAGAGATATGCGAAATGGTGACAAAAACACAACAGGAAATCAGTAAGGAGGAACTATTACTAACCTCATCACAGTTGTTACTATCTCCAAAAACGCAGACAATGATTGACAAAATAATCATTGAAAAGTGGGGAGACACAAGCCATGATAGTACAATCGAATGGATTGATACTGACAATGAGCGGTTCCTGGTAGAAATAAAAGTATCAAAGGAAAAGAAGGAGCCAACAGATGGTTGCAATGATGAAATTAATGTTCACTGAAGCATTTACACGCACAGAGTTAGAAGAATTATTGAAGCCTTTCAACCAGATTGTGGTTGACGTCAAATGCATCAAAAATTGACATACAAGAACGCATACGAATGAAATTAAGCAAAAGGGGACTCACGCAATCATTTTGGGAGACAATCCCAGAAGCGAAAATGAATTACCCCACTACTATTGGCTTAGCAACAGCATCAAATACAATGGGCACTTATGAAGAAATTAAGAGACTCCTTGATACTAAGATCTTACTGTGTACACTGCTGAAAACGATTGCAATACCCATGGTACTGCCAAGATGGAGACTCCCAAAGGAAGTAAAACCAGCAAAAGCATTTCTACATGAGTATAAATCATATGTAAACTCACAACGCAAAGCCGTAGAAATGACAGAACGGGAGGACTACAAGAGAACAAAATGGATATTGCTAGATAACGACAATAAGGAACGCATTTACATTGAAGGAAACATCACCCCAGATGAGTTATATACAAGAGGAAGAGCAATACACATTCAACTCCAAGAACTGAGAGATGAAATAGAAAAACGCCAGCCACGGGCAGTGATGCTATTCTTGGGAGTTAATGATATCGTATGGACCAATATGTGGGAACAGAGGTATTGCTACTACGACGTAACGAAAAGAGTGGAAATCGTCACTATGATGCGCATTGGAAAGAATGATCCTGGCGAGATATCAGAACAAGAGGTGGTGGACAACATCAGCTTCTTTTATAAAGATGTGGTGAACACGCATAGCCTATGAAAGGTCTTTACTTTCTTTTACCCAAATACACAAATGAGAGCAGACTTAGCCCACACCTGCAAAGCTGATGCGCAGATGACGCTCTTGATAGCAATAAAAGGAATCCACTTGTATGAGAAATATTTTGAAATTTTCTCACAGAAAATGAATGAGTTGTGAGAAATGACACTGATAGTGGAAAACATCAGGGAAACACGATTCTTGAAGTTACCAAACACCTTCACAACTGAACAAGAGGCAGTGCTGAAAATGTCAAAGCAATCTGAATACGCAGCAATAACATGGGAAGATAATGAGGCGGAGTTACTCATAAGAAAAGCCAACACTCTCAAGCATGGGGGCAACCCGTGCTGTCCATAATGCAAGCTGAGGAGGGCATGTAGCATCAACAAAGGAATAAGTTGCAAACCAAAGAGATCAGCGTCGAAAGATTAACAGTGATTAAATATAATCAAAAAATGATTGAAAAATTTAGTTAAATATCTTATTCATTTGTATTATGCAACTAATTTACAATATTGTACATTATGAGAAAAATACCATAGCTGATTAAGAAAGATTTGACAAATTGTAACAAGTGAAATTACGCTTACATCAGAACAGCCATATAGGCAGAAGATTAATTCGAAATTTAAAATTAGCAGGTACTTAGAACTTTTTAAATAAATAGCTTAGAATTTAAAAGAAATTTGATGAACAATAAATTCTTCAGAGTTTATCTTATTTTCATTTTTCGTCATTTATCTGGTTTGATATTTATTAAAATGTTCAGCTAAGCAAGTTGTGTTGAGTAGTGGCTGGATTCCATCACGGGAGTGATTCAAAGGGTCCTTGTGCCAGTCATGAAACAGCACTTATGTTATGGATAGGAGGTTTTTATATTCTTGCTTAGTCTGACTATCAATCACTACATGTACATTATAACAGATGCTTGAAATGGCTGGATAGCCAAACATTAGGATTATATCTTTATTACTAATAGTAGGAGACTTGACAATTATCGAATGAATAAATGACTTCACATGTACTGTTATTAAATGTAAGTGTAGGAAACTGCAATATATTAAATAAATGTTAAAGCCAGTAATTTTATGGTAATGGCTACTTTAATATTAACTTAATGCAGTTAGTGTCAATGCCCAGTTGCTTTACTTATTAAATCCAACAAACACTTTACAAAATTGAGTTTAAGTCAGTTGTATCTTGACATGAATACATGCACTGAGCTAATGTAGGGTACACATAATTAATTCCAATTGAGCTGAGATGGTGCAGTGGACTTCGTCAATTGTTCATGAAGGAGGAGAACTGTGTTGTGGAGATCAGCTTTGGGCAGTAGCCCACAGATGAGCCAATGAGGGAACGTCACACAGCTTCCTCACCTAAACAAGAATGATTAATACTCGATTAACCTAACCAGTTAAACAGAGATGAAACGTTTGGCGGTTTACTACATTGGTAAATCCTCACCCGTCATTTATCAAGTGATAGTTATTAACCATAATACACTGTGCAAATAGGCATGGTGGAGGATGTTACATGGCGACCATGACAAATAAAAACAAAGTCAACAGAGAAGAAACACACAGTGACACTCTTTCAAAACTCTGAGACAAACTCAAAGGAAAAGGAAAAAGGAAGCAACAGAGCAGTGAACGAAAATACAAAGTCAGCAAAGACAGAAACTCTTAACCGCAACAAGTGCAAACTGGACTCTTGGATTGTAACCAAACTGGAAAGCCACTACAACATCAAGAAACGATGACAAACAACAGAAGCAACAAGAGAGGAAGAGCAAAGAAAGTGATACCAAAAACTAATACCCCCACGACAATGATCGTCATCATACCCAAGGAATGCCAAAACAACCCAAACCCCAGAGTCAATAAGACAGGAATCCTCTTCTGAACCGAGAACCCCAGAGATTTTGGAAATTTTGAAAAAAAAATAACGAAACCAAGAAACTCCTGTGAGAAGAGATAGGTTTACTAACAAAGAGGATAGAAGACATCGAGCTAGCAAGTGCAGAAACAATCAGGAATATCCAACTTGACATGGATACAAGACTAATCAAACAAAGCGAAGTATTCCAGAATGAGATCAAGGCACTCACAAAGCAACTAACAGAATCAAACAGTAGATTTCTAGAGCAGAATCAGCTCTTGCAAGAAAAGAATAAGGTATTAGAGATAACAAACCAGCAACTAATACAAGACAACAATGTACAAGCTGCAGAGATAACGCAATTAAGGAACAAAATAATTTGACTAGAAACAAATAAGAGTGAACAGCCAGCACAAGCACAACAGAACTTGCTGGAAATAGAGAACAAACGCCTAATGGGAGACAAGGATCTGAGACAAGAAGAAATAGCTCATCTAAAAGATAAACTGAGACTATTGCAGCTAAACAAAGAAGAACAACAAGAGAAGATACATTCCCACAACTTCCAGTTTGTAGGCAGAAAGGAACGCGAACTACAAGCATCACCACTCAATGATCAATCATTGGAAGAAGAGTCTTCAGACAATGAGAACAAGGTGGAGAAAAAGAAATTTATAGACGAGATCACAAAAGCAATAACCACACAGCTACGAAATGAAGAAGGGACAATGAAACACATGAAACCCAAATACAGTAACTCAATACTGAACCAAGAATTGGGAAATGACATGATCCCTTGTAAAGCCACACTACCAAAATTTAATGGTAGAGTAGATGGGTACAACCCAACTTTCAGGGAATGGCTTCAAATGTTTGAACTAACGATGGCAGAAAGAAAAGTGAGCCAACACTCAGCAGCAGCGAGATTCCCACTATACTTGACAGGAGCGGCAGCACAGCATTACCTGCTGCTAGATCCAGAAACAAAGACAGATTACGAACTACTAATTGGCGACTTCATTGAATATTGCGGAAATGAAAGTTTCAAAAATCAATATAGGATAATCCTAAATGGAACAAAAATGAAGAAGACGGACGACATTCACAATTATATACAACAGGTCGAGAGGCTGGTCATGTTAAGCTCAAGAGAAAACCATTACTCAAAATATGACCTCTTCTTGCATATTTGCAAAGGTATGCCCGACAACATAAGGGCACAATTCGAGATCAAGTGTGACGTAGATGATAAACTAGAGAAAATGATTAGAAAGGCAGTGGACATCCAAGCTACAATTGAGAACAATGCAAGAATAAACGAGAAAGCAGCATGGCACAGAGAAACACCAACGTGGAGGAGCAACACTAAACCAAAGAATACAATGAAAACTTACAAAACAGACAAACAGGAAAAAATGATAAGGATAAAAACCAGAGACGGGAAAACAAAGAAGGTCCGCAAAAGAGACGTGAAATGCTATAACTGTTGGAAGAAAGGACACAAAAGAGACGAGTGCCACAAATAAATAAACATGATTGGAGAAGAACAAGGATACTTTGAAGACAAAGACTTAATAGAATCAGAGGAAGAAATAAACGAAGGACCCCAAACTGAGGAAGAATCGGAAAACTAGATGGAGCGCCAACACGTAAAAACCACGCATCAATAATGATTATGGCAAACATGGATACAGTGAACACAATGACAATATCGGTTAATGGCATAATGATAAAAGCAACAATTGACACAGGACCGGCAACTTCAATCATTATGGATTATTGTGCAACAAAGTTAGTGTAGCATCATCCAAAAAGGCAACTAAAAGCTGAATAACGTCGAATGATTATCAATTGATCTGGTGAATACATTGATATGAAGGGAACATTGGAAGTGGTACAGCTAAGAGTGGCAAGCATGACATTTGAGCAATCATTGGTAGTGGTGGACACGTACAACAAAATGCTACCATATGAGATAATTTTGGGAGACGACTTCCTCTAAAGAACAAGTCGTTATTAATTACGCAGATAGAACTATCAAAGTCAAAGAGGAAGAGATTGAGATTGAAGAGGAACAGCGCAGAGACAAAAGGATTATGTTCGAATTACAAGAGGATATACACTTGCAGCCACATCAATGGAAGATGCATGAGATCAAAACAGAAGAAGCGATTACAGTGGATGTAATGATATACGAAAACAAAGGGATAAACATGAAAAGGGTATCAATGCTGTCTAGCATATGTGCAGTGAAAAATGGAAGGGGTAAAATACCAATTCTTAACCCAAGAAATCAGAATGTAAACCTAAAGAAGTCGCACATCAGGATATTTGCGAAATATGTAAAATCAAACATTAGATTGATTTGGAAATCATTGGAAGACGAAGATGGAGCCAACAACTTGTATGGTCAATTCAAGGACTTACAAGTGGAAGCGTAAAGTACTCCACATGGCCGATTCAAGGCGAGTGGACAAACACCATCCAAGTCACAAGTACTCCCAGGGGCCAATTCACAGGCATTGGGAGGAAAGCAATCAATGACAAATACAAAATCCCAGACATTGAAAGTGAGAACTACCCGCACCTGAAAGAGAACAAGATGCAACAACTAAGAGAGATGCTAGAAAGACACAAACAAATATTCAATTATGGAGAGATAAGCATGGGGCAGGCAATAGGTGAAAAACACAAGATAGTAACAACAACAGACAAACCAATAAAACTTCCTTGTAGAAGAGTGCCTGAACAAATGAAAGATGAATACAATCGCATACTTGAAGAATTGATAGAATATAAAATCATATGACCAAGTGAGAGCCCCTACGTAGCACCAACAGTGTTTGTAAAACAAGGAGAGAAATACCGGCTATGCATAGAGTTTTGAAAGCTAAATGAGGTAACAAAGAAAGACTCCTATCCTTTGCCGAGAATAGAAGACATGCTGTACAAATCAAGCATGCACAAATATTTTACATTAGACTTGTGCAAGGCCTATTGGCAAGTGCGAATGGAAGAGGAGGACATTGAGAAGACAGCATTTATAACACCATATGGACTTTATGAGTGGATCTACATGGCGTTCAGTCTATGCAATGTGCCAGCAACATTTCAGAGATATATAACAAAAGTACTGAAAAATAAGATGCATAGAATGGAGGATGGTATTAATGCATATATAGATGACGTAATTGTAACAAGCAATACAGTACAGAAACATATAGAGAAATTGGACAGAACATTAACAATTCTAGGAAAAGCCAGACTCTGGATAAACAGCAACAAATGTGAAATTTTGAAGGAGAAAATTTTCTTTCTAGGAAGGACTATAGAAAAAGGGAGGATATCGATGAAACACAATGCAAGAGAGATGATACGAAAAATATAGAAACCAAATAACAAGAAAGATATCCAAAGAATAATGGGTTTCTTCAATTATTACGGTACATTCATCCCCAATATCACAGGGAAAACCGCGAAGATGACAAAACTCATGAGAAAATCAGTACCATTTATCTGGACATGGCAGGAACAAGAGGAACTGGATAACATTAAGGAGGAACTAGCAAAATTGCCATCACTCAATACACTGGATTATAATGAACAATTCATACTAGACTGTGACGCAAGCAAGGTCGCCATAGGAGCAATGCTAGGACAAATTAAAAATGGAAGAGAGGTGCTGATACAATTCTTTAGCTGTAAGTTACAGGCAAGTGAGGAGAACTATGGCTCCACCAAAGTAGAAATGCTAGCCCTAGTTGAGAGCATCAAAAACTTTAGACACTTTTTGATTGGAAAAGAATTCTGAGTATGTACAGACAACAGCAGCCTTGCATGGCTAAAAAAATTCTTGGGAGATAAATCAGGCATCATATCCCAATGGATAGAATATCTTAACGAATTTACATTCACAATAGAGCATCAGAAGGGCACCTTACACAGCAATGCAGACTTTTGGACGTCATTACCAGAGTACCAAAGAGACGCGGAAAAGATAGATGGGGAAAAGCAGCAATTCCAATTTCTACCACACAACCAATATTACGAGCTACCAGAGATCAACATAGACAAGAAAGGTCAAACAGTATTACCAATCATAATAAAGGAGGAAATCTCTGAAAAGGAGATCATAGAGAAACAACAGGACGACGTAATCCTCAATGAGATAATAAGATAATTGAAAGAACCCCAGGTGACACTATCAAAGTTAACAGCAAGCTTCTTTGAACACTATAGGTGGAAAACAAACCAAAACAGGCTGCTATATGTCGAAGGACAAAACAATTGGGTTGTGATACTGGAGTACTTTAAGAGAGATCTCATACTGTGAATACATGAAAAAGGTCACTTAGGAATAATTCAAACAGAGAAAATGTTTAACAGGCGGTTTATAACAACAGCAATAAGAAAAGTGATCAAAGACATCATCAACAAATGCATGTTTGTTGCACAACAATCAATGATTCCCAACACAGAGAGCACCGTTGGAAAAAATAATCGCCACACAACCAAATGAAATAGTTCACATCGATCTGGAACAACTGTCAAAAGATAATGAGGGGTACCAATTTCTACTAGTGATGGTGGATAATTTCACAAAGTACACGAGGATGATCCCAATGAATAACATGACTGCAGAAACCACAGTGGAAATAGTAATGAAAGAGTGGATATTACAATTCGGGCCAATGGAAATGATCATATAAGACAAAGGGCCACAATTCAAAAGTGGACTATTTCAGGAAATGGCAAAGATGCTAGAGATAGTCAGCGAAACAACTACAGCATACCACCCACAAGCGAATGGTGCAGTGGAAAGATTAAACAGAACTCTCATAAAGTTAATAAGAGTGACAACAACAAGGATTGGCGGAAATAGATGGCGAGAGGTGATCTAGATGATAGAGTATTTTTACAACACGTTGGTACACTCAACAACGGGAGTTACTCCATTTAAAGTGATGTTTGGCCAAGAGGCAGCCACACCACTATCAATGCAATACACTGACTATCCTCCACCTAGCTTGTTACGCCGTGTCTAATCACTGTTAAGGGATGCTTAGTAAACTGCGGGTGAGGTGTTACCCATTTGTTGATCCATCAAACTTCTCTTTCTTATTAACTAGTTATGTTAATTAAGTACTTTAGTATTAACCATCACTGTTTAGGTGACTGGGCAGTATGATGTTTCCTCTTCAGTTGTTCCTGCCCGAAGCCGATCTCCACAACACAGCTCCTCCTCTTCTGCAACTAT
>CABFPE010000113.1:848499-865604 GCA_900660155.1 Hofstenia miamia | reverse complement strand
CTAGGTGCTATCCTTGTGGGCAAATAGGCCATCTAAGGAGCACATGTACTGCTGCCATCCAAATGGTCACCAATGGGGATGGATTCATAGTCAATGATGAAGCTGCCATGCTTGGCAGCAAAGCCTTGGCTTCTTCCATGTTGTTAAGCTAGAGGGAGTACCACCTCCCAGCAAATGAGCGCAGGAGATCTTAGTGATTACCCACCTAATGTGAATCAATGTAATTCCTGTTGTTATCAATGGGAGTAAAGTAAATGCTACTGTGGATACTGGTGTAATATCCTCTACCAGGCATTTTCACTGTTTATCTACTGTTACTTTATAATGTTAGCTGTGTTATTGTTGGTAAGGATTTACTTATTGTTACTGCTTGACTAATTTCTTAAATAATCTTATATAACCTCGATTAACTGTTCACTTTTTAGGTGACGAAGCCATGCGGTAACCTCCATAACGATCTTCCTGTGGGCATCTGCCCGAAGCAGATCTCCACATCCAGTTTCACCATTCCATCCAATGCTTGAGTGCCACTTCTCAGCTCAATCAAGATAGCTTATGTGTACCCTACATTAGCTCGGTGCTTACTCAAGACATGACACAACTCGACTTAAACTCTATTGTGTGAAAGTGTTGTTTCTATTTGCAACCGGACTTGTTACTAGTTGTTTATTTAATATTACATGTAGCCATTACCAAAATATATTGGCTTATTTAAATATATTTAGTTCGAACTTCCTAACCTACATTTACAATTTACTACATGTACGGTCATTTTATTGGTCGATTATTGGTCATTAATTTAGATCTAAAATAATAATAATATAATTCCTAGAGTTTGGTCATCCAACCATTTGCTGACAGTTAACTTATCTAATACATGTAGAGATGAAATGATAGTCAACTAATCGAGAGAAAACCCCTATACCTAACCTAAGTGCACTTTCATGATCTGGCACAGAGACCCTAGAATCGTTCCCTGTGATGTACCCAGACCACTACTAAACACCACTCAATTAGCTCGACATTGTATTAAATAATCAAACCGTAATTGAATGTGAAAATGAGAATTCTAAGTAAAATTCTTTATCAAACTCTTACAATAGTTTTGATCTATTTATACTATTTCCAAAAGAAGTACCTGTCAATTCGAATTTAAACTTCTGCCAAGATGGCGGATATAAAATAACATAAGCGTCGTTTTGTCAAAAGTATTTTTATTGACANAAATAATAACAATTGATTTAATTACAATATTTTTAATCAACTTTTTTTCGATCTTAATCTCTTCCTGCGACGTTTGCAGCTTATTTCTGATTTCATTTGGATAATGCTACTATATAGAAATATATAATACAGATAAGGACCATCGTCAATGAATAGTTTTCATTGAAATTCTTCAAAGTCATTCAAATTTTCAAGAATTAAAGTTGAACATCTTCTTAAGAGTTCTAATGAAACAGAAAATTTTGCAATTTTCGGACATTTTTGAGTGATTTTGAATAGTCTAATTAAAAATCTTGCCCATGCAGCACTTATTGTGGTAGATTGTAAAAATTTAGAAAACGTTCTTACTCTTACAACATATTGAAGCTTGGAATTGTGTAAAATATTACCTGCACATGATACAAAAACACGTTCCTTGATTTACTGTATTCCATTTCTTCAAAAATGTTTTTTAATTGACTTTGGGCTTTTGTGAGATTTGTGTAAACATATTGTTGATTCTCAATGTTTATATATGATGGGCAATTGCTATGAAAGCTTAATATAATTTCCTTAATCTTTATAAATTCTCAATTTTTGAAGGATAAGTATCTTTATCAACAATTTCAGGATTAAATAGTTGTTGATATTTATTGGCAAAATGTCTTGAAATTCTTAAAAAGTCTTCTTTATTATTTTTTAATATAATTTAGGGAAGTTTGAAAAAGATATTGGAAATCGCTTCCAACTGTGTAGCTATCCATTAACAATGCTGTTTGGTGAAGACTTTACTTAACATTTCATGGTAAGCATCTGTAAATCAAAATTATTAAATTTTCATAAATCATATTCATAATATAGATATATGAATGCTGGACCTAGAAATCATAGTGTAAGAATATGTAATTCTTGAAACCATTTGGTTGTTCTTTAATGTAGGCGGAAAATATATCTAAATACTCATTCATAATCAATCATTAAAAATACATGCATGATGTAGAACTTAGAAAACAAAATTTGTTCTGAATTGAAAGGAAACTTTATAAAAACATTAAATAAAGCAGAACTTAGAGAACAAAATCTTTTAAATTAATAAAAATTAACAAATTCAATATATAATTCTAATAATAATAAATAAAGATGAAATACTTACATATTTGGTTAAATAAATGGAAAATGGCAAATTTAAAAAATTCATGCGTGCATATACAGTAGTGTGAATAAATTAAAATCATAGTGATCGAATTTTTATTAAGCTAGTTATGTTACTTAAGCAATTCTTTACATCTTCATCTATTTTGAATTTTGAAATTTTAGTGTCTGTTCTTTTCATGGAATTTAAAATTTTATTAATATAAAAATGCAATCATAAACTTTGAATAGCAACAACAAGTGCTTTGTAACTCGAAAGATAATACTTGCTGTTTTTCCCCAGCCAATTAATATTATTCATTAATGCGATTGTAAAAATTTAATTGAGTATCCTTCAACAATTCATATTTCTACTTCACCACCAAGACTGAACAGTAATTCAACTATAAATACAAGAAGGTCAATCTGAATTCCAATTATTTATTTGGCAATATACACATTTACTTAATATATATATATATATATATATATATATATATATTTAGATGAATGACTCACTAAATTGCTCAATTAATCACTTAAAGATGCGGGATGTATCCTAAATAATATATTGACGACATTCTTATTGCAGATTTGTCTGCAAACTTGCTTTATCTGCTTATCATGACCAATGAAAATGCATTCAGTATTTCCTCAATGCCTTTACGAAATATTAAATTTATAATCAAGTTATTTTTTTAGAATACATCAAAGCATGATGCCTTCTGAAAGAGCGTCCGGCTCATCAACGGTTTGTTGAAATGAAGAGCTAAAAATTTTTATAAAAATTCAAATTTCACAAGAAATTAAAAATATTACGCTGCCAAATTAAATTTAAGAATTACTACTTCACTGAATATAGTAAGAAGTGGAAGAGGCTTCAAAGTTTTCATCTGGATGTAGCCATTGGAATTTCTAAATATTTTGAAATATTAAAATTGATAGCTGAAATGGAAAATTTTCATATTTAGTATTTGAATAAAATATGGCTACCGGGTAATCAAAAGAATATTTTTTACTTTTGGAGAAACAAATCACATTGTAATGGTGCATCTGCTGATGAATCTGAATAGTCAATTGACCATTTTGCCTTTAATCAACAGGTAGCTTCAGACTCTAAATAGTAAATCAAGTGTAAATATAAATGAAAAAATAATACGTGCATAACCCATAATTTCTGCCTCTTATACCTTCTATTCTTGCTGAGGTATACTTAGTTTTTTTTCTATGCATAATCGCATTTCATTGATAAGGATGACTTCATCATTGTGATCATCCAGTCAAATAACAGGAAAATAATCACATGACATATAATAATAACGTAAATTTTATGAAACATATATATATATATATATATATATATATATATAATATATATTAAGTGTGCTAGATTAAATTAAATATTTATTATATAAGAAAAAATTAATATTCCGTTATTAAGACATTTTAGCTTGCCTGTGGAAGGTTATTCGGATAATTTGGTCTTAGCAAATTATTTAACTCATCCATTCCAACGAATGATGCGAATTTACTTTATGGTAAAAAATGTTTTTTTGAAATAAATATATTTGCAATTCATAAAAATCTTTGTAAACTTGTTAAAATTTTTTTTGGATTGAAAAACTAAAAGTTGAGCTCGAAATAGCAGCTTCCTTCGACTTTAGAAGCTTAGAATTTCCCCTTGCAAAAATGTGAGATTCTTTTATAGATTATTTCGGTTGCTTACGACAATTCGAAAAGACTTTAACCAATTTTAATATCAGTTCATTACTTTTTCTAATGGTAAGTTCATTGCATTTTGTAATAAATCCATTATATTTTTCAAAAATACAATATATATAATTTGACGCAATTGTTATTCTGCAAACATATTTACAATTGAGTTCCAATTTAAACTTTTTGCAAATTACAAGAACTCAAAATGCCAAAACTGTATAAGTGATTATCTGCTTGCGTACTTATATATAATCATTTAATCAGCCTAAAGCAAGAAAAATTTCTTTCGCATGCAACAACAGTAGGTGGGAAAACAAGGGAAAGTGATATCCATTTTTGATGATCTTGAAATGCAACTATGTATTTCGATACATGCATTGAATTTAGACATACGACATTTAACATTTTTGGAATTAATTAGGCGTTTGCCTTGCTTTAGCTCCAATTCCAAAAAGTAATTCTCTATTCCTTAGTTTTCATCTAAGCAACACATATTTAAACAAATCAAGAGTTCTTAATTTTACATAATGAGGCAGAATTCAATTCCTTCGAAAATATTTGATTTTTTAAATAAACATAATTGACACAGAGGCAATTGGTATGAAAACCATAATGCCATCCGAATGAATTTTTCATCATTATTGTTGGTGAAGGTGGTAACGTGGTTGCAAATTTATATTGGGGGACGATGTTCACCTTTTGTACACCACAGTTGCAACAACTTTATTTAAACCGAACATGCACTACAGAATTGCAAAGAATGTTGATTTTTTCCTGGAGAAATTTACAATTGAATAAGATTGAAAAACTTCTGGAAACTTAAATTCAAAAAGCTAAGGCCAAATTATTTCTTTTTTAAATTTTGAATCTGCACCTGGAAGCCCAAAAAATAAGATATTATTAATATTCTTTGGAAATACTTCGAAAAATAAATTTTCTTCAATTCCTCAAACGGAAGTTTCAAAGTTGTAATTCTCAGTAACCAACAGAGTAAAATGTAATTTCTCTACAAGTGGATTTGCTTCAAAACACTAGTTTTTGTTTTTAGCTTGAAGTGCATTTAATTTTGCTCACAGATTTTTGTAATGCGTTTAATTTATACATTCTTGACTGCTCCAAGTAGTATTATTGGCACTGTAACAGATTTTGGAAATTAGATTCCATGGTTGAAATTGTGTCTGGTGAGTTTTTTATATTAAAATTGCATAGAGGCACAATTCACTTCATATATTTTGTGAATGCAAATGTTTATGTATCTACAAAAAATTAATTAGATTAATCTAATTAATTTTTGTAGATACATAAAAATTAAAATATTAGCTGCTTGAAACATTAGAAATAACACCCACCCTAAGCTGATAGAAAGCTTCTAGTTGCGTTTTCTAGTTTCAAGAGGAATTCTTAAGAGCTCCCATTTTTTCAATAGAAGCTTCTAATTGGATTTCTTCTCTTAAGATAACATCATAAAATATCTCAAAATCTTGAGTAAGAAATTTCAATTTACGAATAGAAACCTTCTAATGGCATTTTCTAGTCCTAAGATTAGCCTTTAAAATATCTCAAAAACTTAAGTACTATTAATTTTTCTTCAATTTTTCCATCGACCTTTCGCTATTGATCTCAAATTTCAATCATCCTTACATTAAATATAAGGTATCAGTTATAAATAGCTTGTCTTAAAGATAATTATAACTATAATTGTAACTCGACCCGAATTTCCCAGTTAAGGTTCTAATTCGACTCAAACTCGACTTAAGACTAAAACCATCAACTCATAGGGGTATAATATATAGTGTGTCCCAGAAGTCACAAAATATGTGAGTTTGTCTCCCTTTTTAATTTTGTTCTGTCTACCTGAAAATTAAGAATTGGGAGAATTTAGAAAATTTTAAAACAAATTGGAATTTTCAATGAAAAACAGTTAATCTTTTTTAAGTGCTTCAGAAAGTGTTGGGGTAAATCTTGGGCTATGAGACAGAACTCAAGGTCTTGGACTAAATAAAGATATGACACTGTACAACCCAAGACCCAAATACTAGAAATTAAAAGCCAAAGACTAACCTTAAAGTAAATAATGTAGAATAAATTTATTTACAATTTTTGCAAAGATAGAAGCATGTTCCTACCACTCCACATTGTAAGTGATTCCAGTTCTCGTATACTCTGCACTGCAATGCCTCCTGTTAAGGAACTCTGCACACATGGCACATGCTGTCTTCATTTCTTCATTCAACCAGTCAGTATTTCCATTGGGGTTACTGAAGAAGTCAACAGACTAATTCAGTGGGAAAACCAATGATCCGTGTCCGAACCATACCCCTAGAAGTGTACCTGGCCGGTTTGATCTTGTGAATCATCTGGCGACCCCCGGCACTCAGAGTACTGATCTGTGTTGAATCTGATTAGCAGAGTGAAGCCAAAGGCCGAACTTCAGTTGAGAGGGTTGCGCCTCTCCCGCTTTGGCCAACCAAGGTTACTAACGGTGGTAACATTAGCGAGCGCCTGCTGGCTGCTATAAAGATCCTGTAAAATATTGGAATGGATAGCTAGCACTGAAATGCACAGCATCTAGAGCATTTAAACAGGGCAATAAAAATCTGTCGGATCATAATTACACAGCAAAGCTGCCTCACAAGAAGGCACAGCAAACCCTGGCCTAGGGCCTATCTCATAGGCCCGAGACAGAGAGTTACCTCTCTTTATGACTGCCCCATGAGACGCACCAAACTGGTGCCAGTAGCAATCTTGCAGACATTGTCTCCACTGTGCCACCGTCTGTCTACACGAAAACTGACCGACAGGCTTCTCGACCTTCAACGCCCCCACATGTGCAAAGTATACATGGTGGCAATTTCTTGTACCCTGGGTTTAATGTCTAATGTGGGTACGGGCATCCACATACCCACTCGCCCGCTGAGTGTTAGCATTATTCAGGAACCACTGTGAGGAAGCACTCTCTGACGATTTAGGCATAGCCCTTACGGTTCCCGTATTTCCGTTACTTTTGTGCAATTATTATAATTTAGTGCAGTAGGCAATTGGGCGTCTACACTGTCCTCTGACATTAGAGTTCGAAGACTTGAATGTAACATTCTTTGCTTAGAGAAAGACCTTTCCGCGTCACTGCAAAATCAGTGAATATAATGGCAAATCTCGATTGCCTGCACCAAATTGGCTATGCGTTTGATCAGAATTAGAGGAAATAATTACTTGGTTCACAAATTAAAGACACATATTCACCAAATTGCTTTGAAATATCGGCATTAGAGAAATGTTGCTCACGTAATTGGCACCATTCTGGCATATACTTCAAAAGCGTTCTCGGTATTTCTTCGTCTTTGATTGAGGAAATCTTACTCCCGAAGGTGGTGGGTTTTACTCCAAGATTTTGTATATAACACCCAAGTAACCCAAGACCCACAATGCAAACCTGATTCAGGCACAGCAATATGCTTTATTACGTATTTTTAAAAGCACATTCGAACAAATTACCAATAGATATGTGCATATCTCACAATTTCTTGGAACTAATTTTTTGAAAATTTGGAAAAGTGGTTTGTCTTTTTAAAAGTACATAGGCAGCTTACGGTTAAAATACAGAAACCAAATTTGCGTTAGGTTGAGATACCCAGCACTTTCTCAAAATTTGTAGAAATTTTATTTCAGTAATTTGATTAGTATTTGATATTTTGCATTTATAGTATTTCAAACTTCTTAGAGCAAACATCAAAGTATTCTCATTACATTTCTCATCATTAGGTTGCAGAAAATCGATATTAAAGTACAAATTGATTAATGATTCAAATCCAAAGGAAACACATGGTATATCCAGAAATTCTTAGGAATTTATTGTATCTTCTTTAATATGTGATATTTAATATATTTTAATAATTGCAACCTTTATGATAATCATGTATGAATGAAACTTTCAATCAATCACAATTTATTTAATATATTACAAACACGTGCCTTTATGTACTTACTAGTTTGTATTCACTAAATATAGGTGGTGCGAATTCCAATCAAACGAACTTGTTAGAGCATTATCGTGTCTATGTTTATATTGAATAGAAACGTGGACAGATTCTGGAAGAATTACCAGATATATGATTGTGAAATGTTTCTTTGAAGTCATTCATTAGTTTATGATGCAAAGGCTTTGCTAACAGTCCAAGACAGCCATGTGTGATACAATCTGTGATCTGGTCGCCCCTGCTCTTATTCTAATTTAGGAATATAGATAAATGTATTGCGTGGAAGTCCTCCATTTCCAAGATGGGTGGATCTCTAAAGAGACATGAAAAACTATTTATACCAAAACTGTTACTTGTGCAGAGGATATTAAAAGTGCATCGCTGTATTAGTTCAAACAAGTCCCAGAAGATAGTTTCTGGGTGAAATAAATAGTGCCAATTGATATTACTATTATAATGTTGATTGCATAGCTTATTGGAATCACTGTGTTTTTTTATGGCAAATTTCCCCAAAATAGGGCAAGCAAATAAGGCATGCAAATATTTTTAAGTAGCAAATTATTTTGCATAATACATAGTCCATTAAATATTTATTTCGATATAAAATGTGTAAAACTCTTTTTCGGCAGAACTATTTATAATGTGCATATTAAGATCGAATTCCCCTTGCATTCAATATTTCTTTTTAAAGAGAAATTGTAAATAATTGATGCATTCTCCTTGAATTTGTATTAATTTTCTTTATAACTAAAATGATCATTCTGCTGACGCTGCTGAAGGTCGAATACTCTATGTTAAAGTATAATAGTTGCAAATTTCAAGTAAGGCAGTTAGCAAATCGTGCATTTCAAGATATCGAATGAGAAGATATTTTGTTGATTTTCATTTGGAATTATATTGAAAAAATGGAACTTAAAAATTTATTTCACCACCTTAGTTTTCACATTATTTTTTTGATTATTTTTGCAAAATTGATATATTCAATAAACTCCACTGTTGAAAACCTGACGGGGGATATCCATCTTGCGTAAGCAATTAAAATTTGGGTTGTTATTGAAAACAAAATATGTTAGGCGCCTCTAGGCCCCTATTTTATAAGAGGAGTGTTTCAATGTGAAGCAATTATCTGACTGCTAGATTTATTAAGTAAATCTTTGCGATATGAGTTGAAAAAAACTGATTTTATTTGATAGTTTCAGTGTCCAATATTAAAACATCTGCTTGCTGTAACACAATCATTCAATGATATTTAAAGCAAATCTTAATGAAGTATATGTCCGATTCAATTCATATTATTACTTGATTTTTGAATATTGCTTTCAAATGGATTAACAATCTACAATTTATACATTTGTGTAGATATAAATTCATGCACTTAAAAACAAAATTCATATATTAGTAGATTTGTAGGCAAGCACTGCATGCCTTGCTTACTTGTACGAGTCGCTTATGCCTAATACACTTTATTTTTTCATACAATTTAGTTGGATGAGATTGAAATTTAAAAACAATTAATTTAGAGGCCATTTAACAAATTTGAAATTACATACTTTTTGTTACATGATTATAGTCCCTATTATGCTGTACGGCAGACTTAAGTGGGAGATTATGGGACCCATGAAGAAGCAAAGTAAGGTGCCGTCATTAGGTAAATTTGTGCAACCCTAGTAAAAAAATTTCGTAAATTTAACAAAAAATTCAAATTAGTTCATTTGCAAAAAGTTTCCAAAAAGTTTAGCTATTTTTTGTCAAATGTTTTGCAAGTTTTCTAAATAATTTTTACAATATCCCAAACATTCTCAATATTTTTCAATAAATTGGCAAATATTGACCAAATTTCTAAATTTTTGTAGAACTATTTGGCACATTTTCTAATTTTATATCCAACATATTGGCATATCCAGTATTATGGAATGTATCTAACAATAATAATAATAATAATAATAATAATAATAATAATAATAATAATAATAATAATAATAATAATAATAACTAACACATGACAAAAAAATAAATATATACCAATAATTAACTACAAATTAATATGTACAATATATAATAATATAATCAATGTTTGTGTGAATGTTTGTGTAGGTGCTCAATGTTATATAAATTTTTCGAATGCATGAAGTGCAGGGGCGGACTAGAAATTTCTGATGTGGGGTACTGAAGCTCTTAAGCTTGATTTTTTAATAATATTTTTCATTCTATTATAAATTTTGAATCCTCATACATTTCTCTACATGTAGTGAAAACAATTTGAAAGTTCTTGCTGATGTTCTAGTTCAGACTTTCTACTATTGTGTTAGGATATATATATATATATATATATATTTACTTGTATTAAAATTTAATTTGCTAAAATTATGCATTTTTAATAAAAAATTGTATTGAATTGAAATATAAGACATATTTTAGTTTAGGAAATAAATATAATAGCAAACATTAAATCAAATTGAAAAGCAGGGATGTGTGCAGCAACAAGTATCTATGGGGATTAAATTATCTCATATATAGGAATCTACGGTTTTTCTAGGATTTTAGTTTAACTCTCATAGGTGTGGACTTATTCAGCTATTTTTGCAAGAAAAGTGAAAAGTTTTTTGAATTTCTCCTAAGACAAAAGTATCTGCATTTGTTAGGCAGAGATTTGTAGTTTTTTCGAGAAGAGTGGAAAGACAAAACATTCCCTGTGGCCATATTCTACAACAAAAATGTATTAATTAACTTCTGCACTGAAACAGTATTGATTCTATTTACTAACTGCTCACACATTTATGTATACTGTGAAAACAGTTCTTCTAACTGCTTTTATAATTTATTAAATTCCAAATTGAAATATGTTTGATATATTCTTAAAAATGCGTTAGATTATTTGGAAAAAATGGAAAGTTTGACTAATATTTGATAAATCCTTGTAAGGTTTGGCAAATTTTTTGAGAAATTTCAAATTATTTGAAAAATTTACCAACTATTTTGCAAATAATTGCCAAAACCTTGGATCATTTTGAATTGTATTACCGCACTCTAATGCATTACACGAAATATTTCTTGCTACGAAATATTTTTGTATTGCGATGGCATATGAAAATTGATTTTGCATGCTGTTTTAGTACATGGCATAAAAATATTTTTAGTAATTGCTCGAAACTGGCCTGAATTTTTATGCCGTCACGAAATTTTTCTGCATCATAAAGCAATGCGCATTTTAGTGCTGCTTTCTTCAAAGGAAATGTTTGTTAGATTATGGGGCAATTTGCATTTTATCACACATATATGTTCTTGAGAATACATATAAAAAAGTAATTTTAGCGATTTCTCTAAATTGGTCTGATACGTGCCGCATGAAAATGCACGACAGAAATATTTCGTAGCAAAAAATATTTCTTGTAATGGTATATTGTTTTCTTAGAAGAATTTTTTTTTTAAATTTTTTTTCTAAACTTTATATAGTTTTTTCTAGTCGGATTTCATAATCTAAATTGTTTCACAATATAATAGATTTGAATTTTTATCCAAACACAAAAATGTTTGCGATCGCTCATTTAATTTAATATAGGAAAAGGAAAGTTTTTGTGTAGAATTTTGAATAAGTTGATCCCAGAACAATCGTCATTCACAAAATATGACCTAAGAAATAAACGTGAATGGGATTTAGTTTAGAAAAGTAATAGACTAAAGGACATCTTCATATTCTCTGAAATTATCAAAAGATATGAAAAATATTATACACAATGAAATTGAATAAGAAGAGAAGAGACAGGATTATCTGTATCTCTAATACGTAGTTAGCCTCATCCTCCTCTTTTAAACTTGCAAAGACACTGTAATATCCATTTGAATGTATTTGTGAAATTTGTAAATTTGTAAATTTTAGTTGAATGCAATATTATTCAATCCAAGGATTGTAAGTGCAAAAGAGTCAAAGCAATGGATTTGCTAAAAATTTACAATTAATCTACACATTAAATATGAAACATATAATAATAATAAATGTGTGTGTGTGTGTGTGTATGCATGTGGTGAGCTCAGTAAAAAATCACTAAATGTGTTTAGCATGTTTGTGTCTTCGATTGTATTTTGTCGATGTAAATTTTAATTTTTTTCGAAATTTTTTGTAATTTTTTTCTACTCTACTCTCATTATCTAAATCATTCCAAATATTAGAGGCTGCGCGATGAAAACTACGATATGAAATACTTCTACAAATAAACTTATGTGATCCAGGATTTACTTTTAAGTAATTATCAAGAAAAGAAATTGATTGTCGGCCATATTTATACTTAAATAAAATTGAAGCTTCATGGAATTGTACTTGATATAGCGGGGATGATATATTATACTTTCGTCTGTATTCACTAACATGATCATGCTTACGTGAGAAATTAAATGTTCTTAATGACCAATTATAAGTTTTTGATAATAAATAGCGGCTTTTTGATTAAAATTAAAAAATACAATTGAACAATAATGTAGTTGCGATAGCAAATCCATGCAATAGTTAAATGTGATAATCTGGCCCTAAATTTCTGAGGTGGTATAAGTATCTAACATCAGAAGATATTTTATGTATATTTTTTAAGAGAAATTCATCGAATTTGAAATCTTTGTCAATATCAACACCTAAATATGTAACATGATCACTTTGTTTTATCGGAACACTGTTTACAATTAATTCAATTTGGTTTGTTATTTCTTTTACAGTATTGGGGGAAAATATATTGAATTGAATTTTTTCAATATTAATTTTTAATTGAATTGATGTGAAATACCTAGAAAGATTTTCAATATCATTTTGCAAATTTTTTGTGGCCCTAAGTGCATCATTATCTGTATTTATGAGACACATGTCATCAGCAAATTGATAAATTTCACTATGGTTTACATGTTTAAAATAGAACGGGCCCTAGTACTGTGCCTTGAGGTACTCCTCGATCGGTTGTAATTTAAGCAGATTTCGTGTTATTCATTAATACACGCTGTTTTCAATTTTTTAAGAAACTCAAAATTAACTTAATTGAATTTTGTTTAAATAAATAATTTTTAAGTTTAATCGATACAATTTCAAAATTCATTGAATTAAAAGCTTTCCTTAAGTCTAGAAGGGCTATGCAACTGGATTTATTTTGAGATTTATTGGCGGATATTTTTTCAGTAATTGAAATAATTGCATCACTTGTACTGTTTAGCGCGAAAACCATATTGCTTGGATGATTCTCAAATGCAATATATTGATTAATTTGAATGTGTAGTAACCTTTCAAATAGCTTGCTAAAAGGATGCGTTATTGAAATTGGCCTATTATTTTTTTCAATAAGGGGATCTCCATTTTTCAACTATACATTGATTAAATGCAAATTATAATTGGTCACCATATACATGAAAAAATTTTTTAATTATAAAGTAAAATAAATGAGTTGAACCTGAAGATTTATTAACACTTAAATTTCGTACAAATAGTTTTTAATTCTTTTAAGTTAGATAACCTGAATTGAAACGTAGATTTACAATTTGATTGCTTACGTTTTGATAGAGGAATTTTAAAAAAAAATGAAGTTACCTTATTCTTTAAATGTGTGATTTAAATTTCTGAAATGTCACTATTTAGCCCTTTCGATTTTCCAATAAAACGGTTTAAAAATTTCCACTTTTATTTAGAAGAGTATAAGTTTCAAAAAATCGACGTTGTTTTAATGATGTATTATTTGGGCGTAGGTCTTTAATTAATTTTTTTGATCTTTCGTAATTAGTCCAATTTATCTCGCTCGGGTTGGACTTAGCTGCTTTATGTTTATCGTGTTCTTAATTGATTGTAAATTGCGGTTAAGTTAAATCGTCCTGATTTGTTAATTACTTGGCGGGACTTCAGCGGTGCTACTTTGTTTAGTGCTTTATTGATGGGTGCGGCAATGTAATTTAACAGGTGGGAACCAGAATTTAGAGTAAAAATATAGTCGAATGGAATAATTTTCTATGATTTCATCTGAATAGTGTTTGAAATCCCTCGCATTAGTCGTTTTAAATTTAGATAACTTAGCATAATGTGTACTAACATAAATGCAGAGTGCATGATCACTAAAACATTCGAGGATTAAAGCTTTATATATAGTTTCTGAATTACATAAAAAATAATCAATTAATGCCGTTCTTCTAGTGGGAGTCTGAGTGTTGATAATTTTTAAGTTATAAATAGCGTATAGTTCATTCAGGGCATTTTTCATAAAAACTGAAATAATTTATATTAAAGTCACCTAATATGTTTAGGGAATAGTTATAGAATATTTGAAATTTCATTGAATTTAAACTTTATATATTTTACAAGAAAATTCTTATTTGGATTATAAGTAACATTAATTAATTCATTTTCTGAAGAATTTGTAGGTGATTTAATTTCGATCCATAAAGATTCAAAAACAGAATGATCGGATTCAAGATTTTTTTTTCGTATTGGATTTAATTCTTTTGGTACAATAATCATAAGACCACCACCTCTACTATCCCTATTTTTAACAAAAGCATGAAAGATTGCGGGGTCTGGATTGAAAAAAAATTGCAATTAATTTCGTTGTTTAACCAAGTTTCTGTAATAGTGATAATTGAATTTGAACCAAATTGAGTGGCAATTTTAAGAAGGTGATGTCTATTTGAATTCAGACTTCTGGCGTATAAATAAATATACTTAAAATTGTCTTTATAATGATTCGCTAAATTTTCAAGATTGCATTCATCTAAGATTGGGTCAGAATTTAATTCTATATCTCATGCTAGAATAATTAAATTATTATAAACGCAATCATAGATGAAAGTAAGAAAATTTTTTCTAAATTTTAGTAATAATTCATAGTAGTGTTGATAATGAAATTTGTGTGTTTATGCGTGGTTGTCTTATGTGTATATAATATAATTTACATTTTTAATGAATAATACAAATAAAAATAGTGTTTTCCAAAAGTTCACCTTGTTCATTGGAATAACTGACGAGGTATGGTGGGGTGAAAGGCCAGTATTGGCAGTAGAGCGCGACATGTATTGTTGGATGCTGCTTTGGCGTAGGAAATTTCGCGTTGACGCAATGAACCGAAGTGATTGAGATGAGTTGACGCAGGGTGAAAGCAGTTCCTTAGAAAAACATAATATTCAACCTACACCATGATAGAAGTTCGTCAATAATTGTTTCAGCTTTATCAGGGTAAGGAATACCACATTTAGTCTAGAGTAATCCTAAGATAGTGTGTCCCCATATTAACATATTGCTTTCTTTCAATTTGAACATAAAAAATGGTTATTACATGTTTTTATCGGACATTAACTCAGCTATTTTCTCAACAATCCTGTGCCTTGGAGCACGGTAAATGCCTTGCTGAGATCAAGAGTAAATTTTCTCAAATAGTCGAAAGTTGGCTGTGATTTTTGCAAGTATAAATGGTTTTCAGAAGAGCGCACTTTGTCGATGAACCTTTTACAAATCCAAATTTTGGTTGGGTTTAAGAATCTTATTGTGCTTGTCAATTATTAAGGTGTGAAAAAGAAATCTCTAAAAAATTCTAGAAGTATGGTAATGAATATAGGACGGAGATAGTCTAGGGATTCAATTTTTGCATTTTTGGAATGGGCACCACAAGAGAGTTTTGAAATATCTTTAGATATGTGCATTTCTTAATAATGAGATTAAAAATATAGCTAGCACTTATATAAATTATGTGCGTTGTTTTTAATTAACCAATAAGGAATACCATTTGGACCTGGGGAAGACTTTTTAACGTTATCTAAGGCATTGCATACTGTGACACTAAAAAAATATCTTTTCTTGAGTGCTGCTTAAATATATAAAAATTTAACAAGCAGATGAAGAAACTGCTTCCACAGTATACGCAAAACTACGTACAGTTAGTAAATATAATAATACTTTTTCAGTGAAGGTGCTAAAACCAGAGGCGTATTTTCTTTATGTGCGAGGTGTGCGCAGCATTTTTATGATTTTACAACGTTTTTTCCTATCGCTTATTTGGGAACTGAGTAAATTTAATACTGCATCAAATTTATTTTTACACTATATTTTTATAAATAATAATTTGTGATTAAATATAATAAATACTCAATCGAATCGAGTTGTCATTTTAATAACGCATTGCTTTCAGTACTTTCTTACAAACCCTGTGTCTAAATTACAATTTTTGTGAAATTAAGGCACTTCGATTGTTTTGATCAATAATCAATACATTGGTCTAATTTGCTAGTACATATGTATTATATTGTTTAGTAATCATATCACTGATAAATTAAAATGTTCTAGTTACTTCAATCGTGATGTCGCAATGGGCTATGTATTGCGACATCCACACTTCAATAGACATTACAGACCAATGTGTGCGTTCATATTAACGCACACTACGAAATTAAGCGTAATCCTTGAAAGACAAGCTCAAACAGTGTCATGTGCACAACACGCAGCCAGGGCCGTGGCTAGGGGAGCGCCAGGGGGCAATGGCCCTCCCTGTTGGGCCACTGGCATTCTGGATACAAAACTCCAGAGTATTAATTCTAATATTCTGTACTAAGTTAGAGTGAATATCCTTTAGTTGAAATATATATAATAATAATGCCATTCTTTTAAAAAATTCAATGAAAAAGAGTCAAATCAAATTTATTGCTTAATGTATACAAAATTCTACAAACTAACACATGAAAAAAAAAGAAAAATAAAATATAAGCAAATAAATTACTTCAAATTAATATGTACGATATATAATAATATAATCAATGTTTGTGTGAATGTTTGTGTGGGTGTACAATTTTGGATGTATGTTTCGAATGCATTAAGTGTATTACCGTCCCCTAATGTATATTGTTTTATTAGAAGAGACTGCTTTAATTTTTTTCTAAATTTTTTATAGTTTTTTTCTATTCGCGTTTCATAATCTAAATTATTCCACAAATTAATTGATATGTGATGAAAGCAATTAGAATTTTTATCTAAACACAGAAATTTTTGCGATCGCTCATTTAATTTAATATAGTCATTAAGGAAAATTAGAGATGTTTGCAGAGATTTGAATTTAAATAAGATAGATAGCATATGCA
>CABFPE010000113.1:829395-846989 GCA_900660155.1 Hofstenia miamia | reverse complement strand
CTAGACAAAAGCTGTGGAATATGAGCATTAGCTTACTAATATTTACGGCCAACAAAAAACATAGTATTTAGTCCGCCTTAATAATGACTGCATACGGTACGGTTAGGTGGGTCGCAGAAATGGAATCGGATACGTATCGGATCTTCATTTTGAGAAACTTCGGATCCAAAAATTTTTAAAACTTGTGTACTTGTACATCTTATAAATTACGCAAATGTTTACATTTAATCCTAATTTAATAAACTCAATCTAAGTGAAATTTTGTAATTGAATTTGATTGTTCATGCAACAGTTCCGCGTTATTCTTTCCAACAACTTATAAAATTGGTGACCAATAGTAAAGCAACCAAAAACATTTGTTTGTACAAATTTGAAATGGAAGAACAGAATTCTGAAAATGATTCTCTTTAATATGTATGTCAAAGAGCACAGAATACAGAGAAGCAAGTGGAATGCCTTAGCTTTTGCAAACCCTGAAAAATGTAAAAATACTAATATAATTTGGGATGCTCTTCAATCAAAAAATCTCATTTACATATGCACTCTAAGCAACTTGCAATGCCAAGAACATATGCACTCTAAGCAACTTGCAATGCCAAGATGAACATAGTACTCAGAAGGTTTGTCATTATTAATCACTAATACAAAAATGTTTATGGAACCATAACCGTCGGCATACTATTAATAGGGTATGAATTTATTTAATGTTGCTGCTATATAATACAAAAGTTTTGATCCTATTTAGTATCCAATGTCAGTAAAATTTAGAATTTATATTTACATCTCAAATTTTGTTTGAAAAATTAATTTTTATCACGGATTTTAATGCACTCTACAACAATTTTTTTAATGTCTTGCAATATAAATTTTGGGGTTGTTCTTTAATTTGCCATTATTTGTGATATTCTTGTTTTCATCGCCTTAGCTGCAATTTTGAAGTAAATTTATCTTGTTTGAAACAACTTCAGTTCATAGTGACATTGCAAAGTGGTTATTTTTTAATTTGAACATCAAAAATAATACGGGAGGTAATACTATAAAAACTCAACTATTTAAACTCTATTAATATATTATGATTATAGTTGATGACAATTTTAGGAACTAGATTATTACAAAGCTTACAAATAAGTTGATTTGCATGTATTATTCCGTAAGTATATGTCTATTTTTTTATTTCAAGATNAATAGTAAAGCAACCAAAAACATTTGTTTGTACAAATTTGAAATGGAAGAACAGAATTCTGAAAATGATTCTCTTTAATATGTATGTCAAAGAGCACAGAATACAGAGAAGCAAGTGGAATGCCTTAGCTTTTGCAAACCCTGAAAAATGTAAAAATACTAATATAATTTGGGATGCTCTTCAATCAAAAAATCTCATTTACATATGCACTCTAAGCAACTTGCAATGCCAAGATGAACATAGTACTCAGAAGGTTTGTCATTATTAATCACTAATACAAAAATGTTTATGGAACCATAACCGTCGGCATACTATTAATAGGGTATGAATTTATTTAATGTTGCTGCTATATAATACAAAAGTTTTGATCCTATTTAGTATCCAATGTCAGTAAAATTTAGAATTTATATTTACATCTCAAATTTTGTTTGAAAAATTAATTTTTATCACGGATTTTAATGCACTCTACAACAATTTTTTTAATGTCTTGCAATATAAATTTTGGGGTTGTTCTTTAATTTGCCATTATTTGTGATATTCTTGTTTTCATCGCCTTAGCTGCAATTTTGAAGTAAATTTATCTTGTTTGAAACAACTTCAGTTCATAGTGACATTGCAAAGTGGTTATTTTTTAATTTGAACATCAAAAATAATACGGGAGGTAATACTATAAAAACTCAACTATTTAAACTCTATTAATATATTATGATTATAGTTGATGACAATTTTAGGAACTAGATTATTACAAAGCTTACAAATAAGTTGATTTGCATGTATTATTCCGTAAGTATATGTCTATTTTTTTATCTCAAGATAGTTTTGAAGCACTTAAAATTTCTATTCGCATTAAAAAACATAAATATTTTTAAGTTTGTGTTTGTTTATTGTTAGAATACTTATTTAAATTCGGATCCGTTTCGTGTTGAAAACTAAAATTTTTTAAAAGTTCGGATCGAATCGGATCCGGATCTTGAAGTTGCGGATCCGGATTGGATCGGATCATAAACTGTTGGATCCGATTCCATTTCTGGTGGGTCATCTATTTCTGTTTCCATGCCAAATGCCGAGGTTCGAACATAATAGCAAATGACTCTTGATCTTTGTTGAAATTACAAAATTGTTCTGATCACGTGCTGGTCATATCTGATGTTTAGAATTGACGTATTTTTATATAAATACAATGACGAAACCAAACCGAGCCACTAGCAGCTCTGCACAGCACACTAAGCAGTGGGGCCCACTGGACTCTACAATTCGTCTTGCACTAGTGGCCTGAATCACGAAAATTGTTTTTACAATGGAAGCAAGAAAAATGATAAAATATTATAAATTCATGAGATCAAACTTACTTGAAAATATTTGCCAAACTTTTTTTATATACAACGGCTATAAAAATTATCCCCTGGAGATGATGCTCTTGATATAGGCGATGTATTGAAGAAATAGAACCGCCCGGCAACAGTTTAGCTATTTTCTTAGCAGGCTGGTTTTTGCCGTTTTCGGAATGTGTAGAAGCCCACAAATTATTCAGGTAGATGAGGGTATCATAATACCTTTTTTACAGCGATATTTTCGTTTGTTAAGTTTATCTCTTGAAAACAAGTTTAATCTCATAGAATGTTCTATTCTATGCCTTAAGACAACACCAATATTGATTATTAACAACATTTGAAAAATTAATAAATAAATTAACGAGACAACACTTTTATTGAGCTTACTTGCTTGGTTTTTTGGTTTTCATTTTTGAGTGTTTTTTCAAACAATAACTTTCATTATTATTGGAATCAAGCTCAAACGATAATCCTTTCTGTTTCCTTTGATTAAATACGGTTTTAGTTAAAAATCAACATAAATTTACTATGATTTGATTTAAGCATAATTTAAAAAATGATTATAGTCTATTGCAAAAAAGATTATTATTGTTACAATGTGTCCCCAAAATAATTAAATTTTTTTATATTACAATAACATACGTTGAATATTACAAATCATGTATGCTAAATTTGTTAATTACTAGCACTTTCATTAAATTTATTTGTATGCAAAATATTAATATATGCTTTAATCAAGCACGGTGGCAGTGAAATTGCACTTTATAAACGTTGAAAATTTTACATTCACAAAACATTTAATTATTGAAATTTTAATAATTTATTTTTATTTCCTGAAAAAGTATAGTTTCATTTTATACAACACGCAATAAATGGGGATAAAGTTTTATAGAATTTTTAAATAAATTTCAGATATTGAATATAGAGTTCGAAAATAATAGCAAATGAGTCTTGGTCTTGGTTGAAATAAAAAGTTGGTCTGATCACGTACTGGTATCCATTTCAAAAAATATTTTACTTGATATTTGATTTTAAGAAATATTCATTTGAATTGTATTTTACGTTAATATAGAGTATTTAAAAAATTATGCATTTAATCATGTAATGGATGGCTTCAAGTTCAAGCAATTACTGCACTGATCTCCATTGTCAATTTTGAAACGTTCAGTTCAGTATTGACGTATTTTTATTTAATACAATGACGAAACTAAACCGAACCAATACTGTAGCATCATCCAAACAAATCTAAGCTGCAAACGTCGAACTAAGATGAGAATAAGATCGAAGAGATGATGATTAGAATCATTGTAATATATCAATTAGATTAATTTAGATTCATTTGTATTATGCAACCAAGAAACAATATGTGTCAGAAATAAGAGATTAGTATCAGTCGATAATAATACTTTTGGCAAAACGAGGGGGCGAAATCGCTTCCATTATTTTTAGCCGTCATTTTGGCAGACGAAAGTTTAAATTTGAAATCGACAGGTACTTTTCTATATTTGCTATAAATAGAAACTAATCCTGTAAGCAATTTGATAAAGAATTTTATTCAGAATTCTTATTTTGTTCTACTATTACGGTTTGATTATTTAATATGATGTCAAGCTAAATGAGTGGTGTTTATAAGTGGTCTGGATCCATCATCGAGATCGATTCTAGGGTCTTTGTGCCAGACAACGAAAGTGCACTTAGGTTAGGTGTAGGGGTTTTTCTCTCTTTTAGCTGACTAGCGATCACTTAATACATGTATTAAAATAAATGACTTGGTAAAACGGTTGGATGACCGAAACTTAGGTAATATATTATTATTATTTCAGATCCAAATTAGTGACCAATAAATGACCAATAAAGTGACCGAACATGTACTAATTTATAAATGTAGGTTAGGAAGCTGCTCAATACTAAAGCATTTATTAAGGCCAATATATTGCGGTAATGGCTACATGTAATATGAATTAAGCAGCTAGTAACAAGTCTTGTTGCGAAAAAATGAAACACTTTCACAAAATAGAGTCTAAATCGAATTGTGTCTTGTCTTGAGTATGCACTGAGCTAGGATAGGGTACACATAAACTGTATCAATGAGCTGAGAGGTGGAACTCAACCAAATAGATCATCGAAGGATTGGTGAAACTGGATGTGGAGATCAGCTTCGGGCAGTTGCCCATTATCGATCGTTGGAGAGATTGCTGCATGGCTTCATCACCTAAATAGTGAACAGTTAAATCTAGTTATATTATGTTAACAGAAACAAAAGCTAAAGTAGTATCTAGTTAAGTAAATCCCTACCCGCAAAACTACGACTAATGTTATGCAGTAACAAAGGATAAACAGTAATGGTAGAGGATGTTACAATACCAACTCTGCACCGCACACTAGGCAAAGTGCCAAACGCTCCGTCACTGGCTAAAACACAATTACTTCCCACATGATGAAGTCAACACAAGCTATTGAGTGAATTTGGAATCTTCTAAAATGTTTTCTCGTACACAATCATCAGAAATAGAGCATTTCCAATCACAATAGTCTGCTGTTGTGATTCTATGACATTTCGTGAAAATTGTGTTAAAATGAACATAGAAATTTCTATGAGCATTCAGGATGAAAAACTCAAAATGTTTTAAAAACAATTATACATTTTCTATGTCAACATCTAACGGAGGGACTTTCCCAATTCCCTTCCACATGCAATTTTTTTCTTATTTCAAATGATGTTGAAAATATTTTCACAATATTTTTGATTTTCATACATTTTCTATACTCAATATTACAGAAAATATTATTACTAAATATTGACAAATTGCAAATTCAAAATGGTGCTTCCCTTTCAAATTATAAATAATACAGTTACAGCAAAATTAATGAATCAATGAAATACTAATCAATCCAAACAGTTTTTATAGAGATTCTCAACTATAGTGTTATAGTCAATAGAATTCTGAGGAAATAGTCCCATTATGTCGTACCCATGCCACTGATAGTGGTACCAAGAGCAAAATAAAAAATTAAGACAGGATCGGTAGGGGACTGGGAACAAATCTTTAATTTCAACCAAGGCTGTGACTAAATATAAATAATCATAGGGTGTAAAGAAATGCATGTTGAATCAAAATTTGATCTAATATTGAATGAAAAATACTATGCAAAAATAAATATATAGTCTTCATTAATCCCATCAAAATGTCTAAGTCCACTTTTATGCTGCATATATATATATATATATATATATACATATATATATAACAAGTTTTAAAAGCATGCATTGGATAAAATGTGGGGAAAAATTAGCCAATAAAATAATACTAAATTTTTTAATTTATAAAGGGTGAGAGACATCTTCTGTATTGTAAATGGAAAATAGTTTTAACAGCAGTTTCCTTCCTTTAGAACAGCAACCCCGATTCATTCTATCACATTATCTTAACATAGTCAATGGTACAATTGGTTTAATTGGAATTGTGTTAAATAATTTCACATTTCTAACATGCAGTCAACTGGAGAAGAAGTACAAAACTTCATTCACAATGCTAATGCAAATACTAGCCTTCTGGGATGGGATGAACTGCGTAAATTTCGGCATAAGAACTGGACTACTACGACCAATGGGTATGTTGTAAGCATTAAGACTAAAGCCTTAGCTTAAAAATGGTAATCACGGTTTTTGGCATTGTTTATATTATCTTTCAAATTAGATGCAAAATGTACTAGATTAATGGAATATACTTTAGTTTGACAATTTACAATTTGCAGATTTATCAGCAAGCTCTAATTCTTTAGTAAATGTTGAGCATTCTATTTCAAACAATTTACAAAATTTAGAAATTTCTAGCTCAAGCCAATATATTTATTATATCCCAATCTAAATTCGACACAATTAATTAAGAATTAAAAAGCATCATTAATTAATAAGATACCTATAGAATGGTCAATTAAGATATATTATGAGTTTTTCAGTGATTAATTGCCATAATGTTATTGATTTTCTTAGTGTCATATATATAATTACTTAAACACTTTAGCTTTATTACTTTCAGGTATTAATATCCAGCATATGAACAGCATATTCTGCAGGTTCTCATTCTTCATAAATATGTGTACAACATCAGTAGCAACTTGGTTTGTGGTGCTGCTTACATGTGAACGAGTGGTTTGTATCAAATACCCAATATTTTATAAATCTCATTGTAGTGCTAAAAATGCAAGAACTATTGGTATTCTAGTTTCCATCACATTGATTATTCTAGCTACTCCGCATGGATATTATTTCTCAATAAATAATGGTTTTTGTAAAGCGCTTGTAAATCTACCCTTCTATGAGATGTATACAAATGGTATGCAATATGGATTAAAGGTGTTATTGCCATCATTCGTTGTATTTACTGGAAATCTTGTAATCATTCACGCCTTATATGTTTGGAGCAAACAAAGAAATAGGCAGCAATTAGATGTGAATGTTGCTTTAGTTCTTTTGGTAATTTCTGCAACATTTATTACTTGTGTCACTGGATCAAGTATTGCTAAAGTATATTCCGCATTTAATGATAGTGAAACCCCAGAAGGTGTTGCAAATATATATTTGCAATACGCAATTGGAAACCATTTCAATCTAATTAACAGTTCTGTGAATTTTATTTTTTATATAATTTCTACAAAGCCATTTCGAGACAAATTCCTTAGTATGGTTTTTTGCAGAAAATGACCAACTTTTTGAAGTAATTGAAATTGCAGCTATCTTATGTAACTGTATTTTAGGCATGCACAATACAGTAGAAAGTAAATAATTTTGCATCAAGTTACATTCAGCGGCTGGCATTGTTGAGATATGTTAAAATACTTCAATTAGCTAATTACATTTTCTGTTGGCCATATACATAAGGTCTGTAATTAACTTTCCATTGAACCTCATTGAGGTAATTCATCTTTAAAATAGCTGCCATTGACAATGGAAGGGACAAGATCTCTGAAACATTTCAATCCAGACTTTGAAAATATAGGGCTATATAGGAATATAGTTTAAACAGCATTTTGCAATTTTCAATAATGATGTGAGACGTTTGCCAGTTTCGATTTCAGTTGAAGCAATTTGAAAAAATCTATATTCTCTATAATAGGTCAATGAGGATTTAAACAAATGGTGTTACAGAATTTACATATACATGTACATGTCATGACAAAGGAATTTAAGTGACAAAATTGAAGTATTTTTATATTGATCAAGCTTCCCAGCTGTTGTATGTGGTGTTCACTAACTATCAAGAATGGTAAAGAAAATCTACATTTTGCTATTGCGTCTTCATTTGTTTGTCTACTGTTTTGCTAATCTTATAATAATATATTTAAATGGAAACATAAATATATATAATGTGAATGCTTTGGAGGCCTTAAAATGTAGTTTATTAAATAATAAGACTTGTTAGCAATAAGATCACCAAAGCTCACAAAACCTCTATGTAGTTATTTTCTAAATTTTTCAAAACATTTTAATTTATGAAGTGTTTGTGAACTAAATTATTATTGTAAAATTAGTGCCAAAGTAAGTTTTTTTAAGTTTGTAAAAATGTGTATAAACGAAAGTATACAAACCCAAATGTTTATGCATTTTTGTCAATTTTGCCTACAAATAACTGAACTGTGCCTACAAACTATTGAAATGAAATTTCATAACAACAGATAACTTTGTAGAATATAGGCGTTAACTAAGTAATTACCCTGAATCGGTATAGGGATTTTAGATTTCAAATTTAACTATAATTGTCGACTAATATATCTCAGTAGCAAATTTTATTAATTGAAAACAATTATTTGGTGCTTAAAATGTAAGATAATGTCAACTAAAACAGGAAAATTTATTAAAGATCAGCGGACCCAAACCTTCGTAGTAAGGCAGTTTCTGGGTAATGCCAGTGTCTTAGAGGGGACGTCACTTGCAGAGGATGCTAAGCAGTAAGGGAAATGTGCAATAATTGCACGTGGAGAAGATGACAGTCGTGAAACCTACCTGTTTGCTTTTTGGTCTACAGGTTGCAGCGCAGTGGAAACACAACCAGCAAAATTGCTACTGGTGCCTGAGCTATGAGTTCGTTTGATAAGGTAGTCATGTCCGGGATGACCCTTTCATATAGCCTGTGCGATGGGTGAATGACCAGCGTTTGCTGTGAAAATGAGGCAGCTTTGCGGCACCACAGTAGTTTTTTGTTTCAGCAGGCGTTCACAACCTAACAATATTAATAAGCCTTGGTTCTCTAAAACGGGAATGACGCAACCCTCTCCACTGAAGTATGTATATAATGTTTAACCTTATAACAAATTTAACTTGCGTCAAGCATCCTCAAACCTAGCCTAGATGACAAAGCATGCTATCTCAAAGGCAAACTTATTATTTTCGTACAAAATTAGAGGCTTATCATTATCATATTCATCATTTCTATTTTATTCAGAATGACAAAAATGACATCTTTTGATTTTGGCCCAAACGAAATGCTCTTGTTTGGATACTATTAAAATAGTTCAACAAAATTCGTCTGAATCACCCTGCATGCTCAAAACAGGGATCAGCCTTTGCACCAGATCGCAATTTTGACTAGCCTTGTATAACCCAGAGGAATCGTGTTGAGGTTTCAAAATAGTACACAAGAAAGAGTATTTCAACTGAACTCCTTTTTTGACATATTCAATTACACAGCAAAGTCTCTACTACCGGCATTGCACCATTTTCGGTCCATCCGAGTATTTCAGCAACCATAATAAAAATACAGAGAAAATTGGAAAATTTTGAAGCCTCCTCACAAACTATAATCATGTGTTCAGTGTTGATTGCTATTCATTAGTTTTCATTTAAACACAACTTACCACAATGCATCAATTATTATTATAGTTTCCTGCAACATAGGGATTTCCTAAACTATTCTGTAAAAATATTGGATATTTCACAGCTTGACACCCAGCCCTGAAAAAATCCTGAGAACGCAAATGTTTTCAAACACGATATCTATTTAGGAACCACAGACCTAGATTTAGCAATACTTTCTAGATTTGCAACTAAAGTTGAAAATCGCAATGTCATCTACGTACAGTCGACCGGATGCGTTGAGGACAGGTTGAGGTAGGTCGTTGATAGCAACGAGAAAGAAAAGAACAGCAAACAGGAACCTTGAGGAGCTTAACTAGAGACAAGGGCAGGAGAAGAAGTAGACGAGTTGATTTTGACACATTGACTACGATTGAACAGGAAAGACTGGAAGAGTTCGATGAAATGAGCATCAAAGCCAAATAAACTTAATTTGTCAAGAAGAATAGAATGAGGGAGCCGATCAAAAGCTTTAGAAAAATCAAGAAAGTCAATGCAACCACAGGATCATTACATTAGAATTGGAAATTGCAGTTTTCAATAAAAGTGAGCAAATAATGATCGTTGAACAACCCGGAAAGTTACAATGCTGAAAAGAGGAGATGAGGTGACAAATTTTAGAGCACACTTAAAGAAAGACAAGGCGCGCAAAGATTATTGACCACCGAGAAAGAATAGCTATTGGACGATAAGAAGTGACTTGAGAGGAGGGAAGCTGATTGGATTTTAGCATCGGAGAGATCCAAAATGTTTTTCAGAAGACGGAAAACGCTTAGAGATGCAAATTTATTAGAAGAGATGCTTTAAATAGATATAAAATCTGAGCAGGTTTCGTGAATTACAAAGGATGGGACGCCGTCAGGATAGCGAGGACCAGACAACTTGCAGGACTTATGCATGAAGGAAATACCATGGGCGTTGTAGACGATGTCACATAGGCAAATCAGCGTGGAGGTGAGAAGATGGACCGGGGAAGAGAGAGACAGGATCAGAAAAATTCGAGGTGAAGTAGGCATTGATGTTCTATTTCAAGCTGGGGAGGTCAGGTTTGAAATGAAGAGAACGCAAGAAAGAATAAGAGTCATGAAGAGATCCAGATGAGAAGCTGGACAGACAAGAAATTTTGTCGAGTTCCATGAAGTTGATGTCGTCTTCTAGGGAATAAGAGAGTTTTAATTAATTGGAAGGACCGGAACAGCGTTTGAAAGATTCGAGTTTATTCAAAGGGTGCACAGTAAGGGATGAGAAATAGAAAGTGAGAGAAATACACTTTCCCCAAGACAAAGAATAAATGATGAAATAACTTTGTGAATGAAGTTGGAACAGTCATCAGCAGAGAAATAGTCATTAAAAATGGGGAATGAAGAAAAGAGAGCAGCATTTAGAGATAAAAAGTCGAGCATATTGAGGAGCAGCTGGAGAAGCAAACGGGGTAATAGAATTGAAAGACAGGTTGAAGCAAACAAATGAGAGATCAGACAGTTTAACTGGAACAGAGACCAAAGAGGTGTCAAAATGTGATCGTGGGAGAGCACAGATCAATGTCAGGGAGGGAGCAGCAGGGAGTAGGAGAAAATACAAGTTGTTCAACAGAGTAGGAAGCAAAAAGATCCGGAAAAGCAGATTCATAGTGGTCATTAGTGTCAAGTGCATTCCAGCAACCATTAGGAAAGTTGAAGTCACCACAAATGAGGAGATCGGGAGGATGTGGGAAAACTAACCTGACGAGAGAGAGAGAGAGAAAGAGAAAGAGAGAGAGTGATAGACTGATCATGAAAGTACTCAAGCATGGAAGAAAAATCAGCAAGGAGAATACGACAAGGTATGTTGGAAGGAGGGTTGTAAACACAGAAAAGAGAAACAATGTGATCACTGAGAACAACAGCACAGTCGCAACAGAAATCAAAGGAAAAAGAATCAAAAGAGAGGGGGTGGATGTCAAGGTTAGGGCGAAGTGAGGCAATGAGAAGACCAGCATGATGACCTTTAGAGCGCCCCATAAGGAAGAGAACTTTCAGCGTGGAGTTAGAAAAAAACACTCTCAGCAACAGAAGAATCAAGCCTGGTTTCAGTAAAGAAAAGGAAGTCAATGAGTGACTGCAGAAGAAAGTTGAAAAACTGAGACGACGGTTAAATGAGACAAGTCTGTGAGCATTTGCGAGGAAAAATGAACTGTGATGAGGAGTAAGTTTCAATATGTGTATATATATATATATATATATATATATATATATATATATATATATATATATATATATATATATATATATATATAATATATTTGATTTCTCCTTTGCAATTTCATTTTTTTGGAATTCTACTGACTTCTACTATCATACAGTATGAACCTTCTGCTCTGTATTTATATATCATGTGTTACCCTGAATTAATGATAGGTTTTTGTTCAATCCTGTGCTAAAAATTGAAATAGATTTAATGAAATTTAATAATAACTAGTGCGTGAAAAACTTGAAACGCCAAATTTAATCGCAGCGTTTTAAGCAGCGTTAACTTTTTATATAGCAAAATGGAAACTAATTTGAATTTTATTATGAAAATGTTTAAAATTAAATAGTAACATTGCATTTAATTAATAGAACAATACATTTTTTACAATAAAATCATGTTACCTTATAAGTTGCTCAATAGAAAATCGTAATTTTATATCTTAAAACATTGCGTTATTATCTTAGAGCGCACGTCTGTAAAGCACATTTAAAGAAATTAATGGGATTTGCATTACTTTAAAGATGAGTTTTAATGCGTAATGTACTTTTAAAGTAACTAACGCACTCGTTTACTTGAGGCATCATGTTCAGATTGGGGAAATTTTTTAACTCATTACATTTTTATTACATTTGCATGTAACTTGTTCTCTATGTAATATATTGTACATAAATGTAAATCCAGTGTGCATGGTTGACCACATGCTTTCCAGAAATGTTCTGTATTTTCAACATTGCACAGTTTTTACACTTGTAAGCGAAGTTAACCTCAAAGAAAGATATAATTGANGAGTTTTTATACTTGTAAGCGAAGTTAACTCCAAAGAAGAATATAATTGAGTTCTACAGTGCTAAGAAATTTGGTTTTGATAAAATGGGCTGGAGATATGAAATGAAAAGAACAACAAGGAAATAGCCAGTTGCAATATTTTAACGCTTTTATCAATAGCGACAAGAAAAAAAGTTCTAAGGAAACATTCAATTGAGATAGTAACCATATATGTGAAGTCAAGTTTACATCAAGATCAAGAGCAAGCAGACATGCATATCTTATTGCAGTTACAAACTTCATTGGATCCCCCTCCCTCAGAGGAGTATTCAGAAAACACCCACAAGTGCACATTCCAGAAAACAAGAAGAAAGGCAGATTTTGATCCCAAAACTCAATTTATGAAAATTTTGTACAACATAGTTCCAGTGATAACAAGATTGCAACAACAATGTTCATGTGTAGTTGATATTTACAAATTGAAGGCAAGAAATTTACTTTGTACACATAATTCGAATTGTAATAAAACATCAAATGAATCGATTTAAAATTCCTTACTTTGCAACAACATTTCATATAGAGAAAGCTGATGATTAACTCTCAAAAATTACCATAAACTGTAAATGTATCTAGTTTGTGTTATTGTTAAGCTACAACTGAATGTATATTAATTTTCTATTTACAATTGTAAAAACATTTGTACGGGAATGAATATTTTTAGTTATATATATATGATAAACAAAAGGAAGCTGCCAAGCACTGATCCTTTATCTTTAACTGGAAGATTGGACATCACCACATAGCATCTATGGAATCCATTGTTAAGATAAAATTTCAATTACAATATTTAAGTTCCTATGTTGATAACATTCATCGGAAATCAAAATTACAATATAGATTAGAATGTTTTATATGCTAGCATATACCGGTAGGTTTAAAATGATACAATCTTAAGTTATGTGTTGGACAATTACAATTTTTTAGACGTTTAAATTATGATAGTGGAGTTTCTATTGTTTGTCGCGGGACTTTTGCTAAACACTTTTTGTAAATTTAGACTTTGATTTAGGGTTGTATCGGGGGGTTGGTTGAAGATTTGCTCTGTTAAGTTCTGTTGATTAAAAAAAAATTAGGACGGATTTATTAATCCTTATGAAATCAAAGTATAAACCCGGTTTTAGCTGTATCACATGTAACAGGTTACGTATTTTCCCTAAACTCCAGTTGATTAAATTTCATTTATATCAATGATTGTAAAACATGATAATGATAAGCATAGAGTCAGGTATATTGAGAAATTTCATACATAATAAGTGATCTTGCAGGATGAGAAGTGAGAAAATTGGCAGAATTTTCTAAGATAAATAAATAAATACATACTTTGAGTGAGATATAAAAGTGGGAACTATATCGCTGGAAATTCATGTAGCATTGGATGCAAAGAATTAAGTGGGTATAGATTTTGGGCACGCAATCCGGCCTGTTACCGCCATTTTTTCATTTTTGATCCATGACACGCAATTTTCTCATGCGTTGTGATCCGGTTTCAGGACATTTTTATTCATGACCCACAATTTAACTATTTCTCGCGATCCTGAATGCACGTGAATTATCTCTAACTATTTTATCTAGAATTATTCATTACGCAAACAAGTATACTGCAAAACTTAATTTTTTTACAACAAAATTAATGCTAACATAAAAATGAAAAAAAACGGGCATTTGGCGATTATTCCCAAGTGTTTTTCAGAATGAGAGCTTCAAATGATTTTTGGGGAAAGTCAGCCACGCTACTTGTCATTGCATGTTATGTTTTTAAAATGAACAGTTGTAGTCACTTAATACAGTTTCAGAGCGAATAACAAAAATAATGCAAGCAATGATTGGCAGTTTTGTGTAGATGTTTGCATATTCCTGCCAAATGATTTTTGTACTTATTATGAAGGTTTAATTTCTCGATGTGATCTAATTTGCACTTTAATTGTCATCACTTGTGAATGGGTAAAATTACATTCATCAATATAATCGAAATCGAATGTGTTTTCTTTTTGGATGTGACATGGCAACGATTGGTGCTTCGGAATTTGAGTATTCAGTCATAAAGTAATAGCTGATGCAAAGCTTACCTGCAGATATATACTCCAAAACTGCGAAAGCCGTCGAAAACCTCTACACGCTTATTTTCAAGTTGTCAGACTTTATCCACTCAGCCATAACATGTACGTTGTAATAACGCTGGAATAATAGGCACTAGGCAGAAAATTCATATTCATTTACTTAGTGAAAAATGCAAACATTTTCAACATATATAGTAAAGTTTTTACTCATATACATCAAACGTTTTAATTATAAGTGACCCGCGAAACCGCCCAGGACCAGCAACAGTAATTTCATTTGACCTATGACCCGGCCCGTTTAAATTTTCCCCCAGATTGCAGGTCGCACGTTTAAGTCTTTGATTGGATGCAAGCAAATGTAACTGACAGTGGAAATTCGATTCAATAGTTGAATTTATTTTGTTCGTTAAAATATTTGAATACCTTAAAAATCATATTGTAATTAATTCTATTGCATTTTAAATTTAAATTTTCATTGAGTAAGACATTTTAAAATAAAACGCCCACTCAAAGCTTCTAATAACGCTTTTTAGCTTCAAGAACTATTCTTAGAAACTCCCATTTTGCAATAGAAGCTTCTAATTGGGTTTCTAGTCTTAAGATAAGACCATAAAATATCTGAAAATCTTGAGTAGGAATNTTATACTTTTTCGAATAGCTAATACTAGTTTTCCTATTAAATTTCAACAAATTCATACCCGCAAGCCAGTATAGATCGATACTAATAATTACTTCAACCCAAGTGCGTGGTCCTACATCACAATGCAAAAGGGTTTAAGATGCTTCTAAGGAAATGTAGATTAACATCAGTAATTTGCCTAAAAATAATTTTCTGAAAACATATATACAAAATATCACATACTTGCTATTTGTGATGCAAAACTTACAGCCATGGAACTAGTAGATGTAAGTAGATGACTTTTTACTTCAGGTTTTACTTTGAACGCGATGTCCTTTGTTAAACAAACTATATATGTTAAACAAAATAACATTTCCGTCCTCTTACATTCTTCTAAAATTTAAAAACGAAATAAGTAGGTGGATACCGTCCCCTGAGTNTTGGGTTTCTAGTCTTAAGATAAGACCATAAAATATCTGAAAATCTTGAGTAGGAATTCTAATTTACGAATAGAAGCTTCTAACTGCATTTTCTATTTCCAAATGCATACAATAAGCTTGAAAAATGTCTGAAAATGGGAAAACGGAAGTATTAATGTATTGAAGTTCAAATATTTCATTACAGTACTTTCATCGAAACTTCCTATAATTTGCATGGGATCTCTATCAGAATTTAAAACTTGATATTTCTAGAACATCAAATTATTTAAATTCACTTAANTATATGTTAAACAAAATAACATTTCCGTCCTCTTACATTCTTCTAAAATTTAAAAACGAAATAAGTAGGTGGATACCGTCCCCTGAGTCCCCCCCCGAGAATGCCACCCTATTTATAACTAGGGTACTATAATGCAATACAAGTTCTCCTTTATGACTTTGCACTCTACGCAGAATATGAATAACAATATAACAAGCAAACTTTACCATATGCTGTGAAATGTATTAATGATAAAATATTTTGGCATGACTAAGCAGAATTACTTACAAATTTTTATTATTTTCGCAACATTTGAAAACAAAATAACCAAAAAATTAATGCAGTCATTTTAATATTGAATTTTGGAAGCAAAAATACTTTAGCAAAAAATATACCAGCATTAACTACTACGTAACCAAGTAACGAAAAGTCTCCAAATGTCATCTAAAATGCTATTGGGGACAGGCCTTTGATAATAATATCAAGAAAAGAAAATCTGTGCTACCAGATAAACCTATGAAAGCAGATCTAAAAGTTACAAGAACACCTCTATACTTTGCAGGAAAAATCAGCAGAAATGCTCAGAAAATCCCAGAGTGGATCTTCAAAATTTGTCTCGCAACAAGGCAGAACAAAACAAAATGGATTCGATCAACTACCACTCTTTCTAAAGGACAAAGCGCTGAGTGTTTAGATGAGTCTGGATCAAGGTGTACACCTTGGTCTGGATCCAGAAAGTAAGATCGATAATGATAAACTTATCAGAGACCTTGGATCACACTTTAATAATGGAATAACCAGAAAACAATACCGCATGCTATTGTATAGCTGCAAAGTGCGAGACGAAGACGAAATTACCGAATATATCTAAAAATTTAATAGATTATTACAATTATCTGTTGAAGAAGTTTGTTACTTTAAGCAAGACCTATAATCTTACTTACACGCCGAAATGTCACCTCTATTTGAGAAGACGCTCCGAAAATATAGGCAACATCGGATATTCAATCAAAATGCTTATGAGTAAATGTGTGAACATATAACTAAGTATGGAGAACAATCGCCGACCACATCCAAATATCCATCAAAGCCAAAAAACACTGATATTGAGAACCCCATCAAAATTAAACCTACGAACATGGAGAAGGGAGATGCTGACAATGTGTTCAACAAGGCCATCTCAAACCATATTGTCAAGCTGTTGTATACGGCATCAGCGATGATGGATTCTATACAGTGGAGGATATGAATGAGATAGCAAATCAGACCAATGATAAAATTTAACTAACAAGGACACCAGATTTCTATGTCAACTAAGTTTCCGCTATGCTCCCGATAGTAAAGGTGTACGCTTACCACACATCTGCCTAATGTGACTTTTAGTGACAGGCTGTTTATTTAGGAAATCCATGAATCCTGTTTTGTCAAAAAATTTTCAGAAACATTAACCTGTGTTTGGAGTACATGAAGGAATTAAATTTATTTCAGTGGCAGACTTGTCAACAAGCCGATATTTCCAAGCTTTGAATTAGGCTAGTTCTAGCTTGGTATTTTTTTAAAAATATTGTGCTAAAAGAATTTTTTACATAGCTCTTCCTATTATTTAATAAACATTTCTTAAATAAGATTATAAGAAAGGCATACTGACTGCAAAAAATAAGAAAAATCTCCATAATCAAATTTACAAGCAGAACTATAAACTTGCTTTGCCAAAAATAGGCTCGTTTCGTGCTCGTTGTATATCAAATATTCTGCTCAAGCTCGGCTCGGCTCGGCTCGGATCGGCTCGACTCGTTGA
>CABFPE010000113.1:733745-761786 GCA_900660155.1 Hofstenia miamia | reverse complement strand
TATATATATATCCATTTTGATTATATATACCTGCGCTGTAGACATTTTATTAAATTTATACTGGAGCAAAATAATATAAAATTTTTGAAAAATTCTATTATTATAAATTTAGAAACGATTGTTAGCAATATGCGCTTTGTAATTATTTAAGTATCTATGAACCTAATTATGAAAATTGAAGTTCATCTAAGGACGACATATATGAATGGTGCTGTATACTATGCAACATGTGAAAAACGCCGGTGCTCTACACGTTGCAAAATCCTCTCGATGGCACACCTGCTACAAATCACTTGCGGCCATTATCAGATAATTCAATGATATTAACCTTGTTATTGCTATAGAATACAATAATTTTCATTCCTCTGTACAATTCTATTTATTTAAGTTAGGACTGCAAGTGGTTGCGTCAATACATGCATTGACTTTTTTTGGTAGGGCTGCATATTAGCATATAATAGTTTGTGGGGTTGAGCAGTGGCGGTTTAAGTGGAGCAGAGAGATCTAGTCTCAGTATGAAGTTTGTATTATGAAATGATTTGAAAAGCACATGAATGATATGAAAAATTACTAATTGATTTTATTTAGTTACGTTTACCAGTTTGTCATAAGGTAAACTGATGAGTGCTGGATGTTGCATGTATAAAGGCTTTGCATTGTGCGTTAAGGTTTGCGTTGATTGAAATCACTCAGAACAATGGCAAGTTGGTTCTTCTGTGATTGAAAGCTGGAACTTTTTATCACGCTCTGCTATTGCTACCTAGAACAACCAGTTTGTAAAGCCTACCAGGGTCATGTTTGCAGAGCATAAACTATTATATGATGTGCAGAAACCTTCGGAAATGTTAGTGAATTTGTTCAAAGACTTCGTGTTTTGACTCTTGACTGTGAATGTTGTGATGTTGACGCAACTTCTTATTTGTTTAAGGCATACAATCAGATTGCATACGGGCATGCTTGTTGGAAGTATCGGATGATAAAGCTACTCTTGGTCATTGTGTATTGTTGTGTAGTTCGTCTACAAATCCTTTAGATCCGTCAGCTACTGAATTATCAGCTGCAGCAGTTAAGGCAGACAATTCTTCAAGAGTTCAGTTCAAATGTGGTAAAGCCTATCATCCTAGATCACAATTTCCAGCCTGCAATGATCACTGAAATAAATATGGAAAGAATTGGCATTGGGAACGGTGTTGCAAATCAAAGACTTTTGCGTCTCACATGGCTGCTTCTCGGCCTCAGCGGCAAGAAGAAATGATCTGTGCTGCTAGAGTCAACGTTTTTTCTCGGAAATGGTACTGTGCCTGTAACTTTGAACGGCCCCGTCAAGGTTGAAGCATTGCTGGATACTGGTTCGTCACATTCATTCCTATCCAAGAATGGCCGACGCTAAGAATTTCAACTATGAAGTTCGAGTTACCCGAATTTCCTGTGACACCTACGCCAGATCAGTGGCGATGATGGAGGCAAGTATTCATTGATACACTTAAGCTTAATGAAATCACTCAGAAAAATGCCAAGTTGGTTCCTCTGTTATTGAAAGCTCTCTATGTGACTCTTAAAAACTATAGATTTTTAGGCAAGATTTTTCTCGAACTAGAAGTATAAAGGAAGTTAATTTCAATGGTTTTTCATGGAAACTATAATTAACTGTGGCATGGTCAATATATATATATATATGTGTGAAAATTTTATCAAATTTTGACTTCAAATCAAACCATATATATATATATATATATATGAATGATACCTCTAAATATATTTATAACAAAAAATGTCTCAACATATTTCGTTATGTGTAAGCATTGTTTTATTATATATTATTTTTGGAGGTAGTGTGGTCATGGTAAGACAATAATTCAAACCTGGAACTTTTGTTAGTCTTATGTTTATAAGAGCCAATAACAAATAAATGTTTAATGCAAGATTAGTATTCAATAATTGAATCGAAATGAATCGAATAGATAATCGACAGTTTATATGCTAATCGAATCGAAATCGAATCGATTTCAAAAATCCCTCATCGCCCAGGCGTATTATATAACCAAATTCTAAATTACGAGACTACGAGCGCATTGGATAAAATCTGTTGCAAATTTTAGCCAATAGAACAAAACTAAGTTTTTCAAATTATAAAAGCTAAAATGCAAAAGTGATATTGGAAATGGAAGAAAGTTTTAACAGTAGTTTCCTTCCTTTAGAACAGCAACCTCGATTCATTCTATCGAATTATATTAACATAGTCAATGGTACGATTGGTGTAATTGGAATTGTGCTGAATTATTTCACGTTTCTAACATGCAGTCAACTGGAGAAGAAGTACAAAACTTCATTCACAATGCTAATGCAAATATTAGCCTTTTGGGACGGGATGAACTGTGCGAATTTTGGCATTAGAACTGGTATACTTCGACCAATGGGTATGTTACTAGCACAAAAACTAAAGCCTTTACTTCAGAAACCAAAGCTTATATCTGAAAATTGATACTGTGTTCCTAAGTTCTTTGAGTTATCGATATGTACATAAATCATCTGGCACGATTTCCCAGCTTGATTAAGAATATTTGCAGAACATATAAATATATCAAACCTAATTGTAATCTATTAGCTTGGCAACTAAATTCGTGCCGTTTTTTGAATATAAATTTTAACGAAAAATATGATATGTTCTCCATTCATGTCTACAACTTTTTATAAAGTTTTACGAGATTCTTAATAACTTTTCGCTAGAAATAATTTGTTTTGAACTCAAAATCTTCATATAGCCAAGCTCTCACTTTTCAATCACCATTAAAAAAAAACTCCAAGCATTGCATTTGTGATCGAAAAGATGCCCCACAGGTGCCAATTTATGCTAATACAGCGGATTTGTATTTGGATAGCTTATTGGTTCACATGAGGGCCAAAAAACACATATTCTTTTCCTTTGTGGTTTTTCCTGACTAACCATTTTGAGATTTTCCATGTGTTGAACAAAGAGTTTTGCATTAACTGTTTGATTTCATTCTATAATTCGTAATGAATAGTCCATTCCCAGTCCCAACATGCATTTAACCAAAGTAAATAATATATGCCAAATATTTTTTCAAAACTAAATATATTTAAACAATTGCAAGAACTTAGTTAATCTTGATGCAAATAAATATTTTTGGCTTACAAATCAATTGTCAGTCTTTTAGAAATAATTTACTACATTATATAATAATTTTAGGTAATGGTAAATTCAATTTATACACATAATTTCTTTGGTGCTTAGACTTGGTGTAATGATTTTATGAAAATGCTCTCATTTATATTTATGTACTTGATGCTTGATATATTATCCTTTCAAATTTTGTTCATTTTACTAGATATTTAGAAATGATAAAACTTGTCACATATTCTTTATTCTTTTAAATTATTGTCTAGATGAAAAACCAATATATTCTTCATTACAGGTTCATTTTATTTGCTAAATTATTTTAGATTTATTGGTTTCTTCAGTTATTGATTTAAATTTGAATTTAGTTCTCAGTTTCTCATTATATGCAAATCTAACCTATTCTAAAATTATGGACATTTTTCTTATTTCTTCAATCATGCTTTTTGTGTGAAATCCTCTATATTCGATCTCAAAGCAAAGTACACAACTAATTTGATTGTGTTTTTCTATTTAGTTTTTTTACTTAAAATATTTTCTAATTAATTTTTAAATTGTCGGTCGTTAAAATTATACGGATGTGATTTTCAATAATTCTATTTTAAGTTTTCTTATTTCTTGGTTAGTTAATCTATATCTGTTGCAATTATCAAAGATTCCATGAACACATCCATTAATTAGCGATATTTTATTGATTAAAAGAGTACTTGAGGTGTAGTTCAATCAAACAATCTTGTGTATATTGGTTTCTTATATATTGCAGTTCCAAACTTATTATTTTTTATTGTTATTTGTACAATAAAAAATTATGAATATTTTTAGTTTCTACATTCTTTGTTACTTGAATATTCTTGTCAATTGAATTAAATTTTTAGAGTATGCTATCTGAATTTGTTACATCTTTTAATAATGCAAATATATTATCCATCAATGTATAGTTGAAATGGATGCTTGAAATTGTAAATTTTTTCTTAATTGAAGACATATATTTGCAAAATTAGAACTAAATAGATTTATCATTACTAAGAGAACTCTTGGGGCAAAAATATGTTGTCAAACTCCATTAAAGTAGTCTTCGTTGCTAAAATTGATAATTCTTTTGTTATGTGATACAATACAGTATATGTAGGATACATAAAAAACAATGTTGTGTCAAACATAGTTAGAGAAGGTTTTGAAACTGTTGGCCGTGTTGATCTGTGCATAAAGCAACACGACGACGCATGTTCTGGGAAAAGTTATTCAAAATTCACGTAGGATGGATAACATCAGTAACCATTGTACGCAGTTCATCAAGCGTATGCGGATTCTTAGAGAATACTGTATCCCTAATATAGCCTGGGTGGCCAGAGCCCTTTCGTGATCAGTCTCTGTTCAAAAGTTCTTCGTAAGTGAGCCAAAGTATAGTTACTGACATGGCATGTTGCTGAATCCTGTTGGAACCAGGCATTATGGTTCTCATTCTCAGTTAGCTGCGCCAAAAACTGGTTAATTAACTCTCAGTAATTCACAGAATTCAATCTCCCTTGAAAAATTATCGGACCCACTATTCTGCATCTACTCATAGCCATCCATATTCCAATCTTTAATGGATGCAAGGGCGATTCAACGAACTCATGAGGGGTATGAGCACTCCAGATGCGAGTGTTTTGAGAGTTATGTAGCCAGATAAGTGGATCCATACCTCATAACTGAAGGAGATCATGTCTAATGTATTATCATCCATATGTTGTTGAAACCATTGGCAATAATCCACTCGTTTTTGACAATCAGTAGGAATAAGTTCATGTAAAGAAGACATGCAGTATGGGTACAGTTTCAGTGATTTACGAAGTGCATAATGGCAACTGCCAGCAGATAATCCAGTTTTACGAGACGAATTTTTAAATAGGTTGTCATGTCTATTTTTAAATTCATCTTAAAATAGACAAATCGAGTCAACTTTTAAATTGAACACCCTGTACAATCTAGTAATATGTAGAATACTGAAAAAGGCTTCCAATGTTGAAATATATGTGTTTGCATGTTTTCATTAAGATTAATTAAACTTCTGAATTACAAAAAAGAACTTAGTTGCCAACCTAATACAATTGATAAAATTAATCAAAAATTAATATGAAGTGGATTCTTAAAACTTGATCATTTCAGATATTTTAATAGTCTTATGTTAATGTGATCTATATTATAGCCAAAATATGTCAATATTTTTAGGCATTAATGTACACCATATGAATACCATATCATGCAGGATGACCTTATTCATAAACATGTCTACAGCATTAGGAGCAACTTGGTTTGTGGTTTTCCTTACATGTGAGCGAGTGATCTGTATCAAATACCCAATATTTTATAAATCTCATTGTAGTGCTGAAAATGCAAAAACTATTGGAATTCTAGCTTCCATAACAGTAACTATTCTATCTATTCCAAACGGATATTATTGGTCAACAGATAATGGATTTTGTAAAGCATTTGTAAATCTCCCTTTCTATGATGTGTATGTGATTGGTCTGAATTATGGATTGAAGCTATTAGCACCATCATTTGTCGTATTTAGTGGAAATCTTATAATCATTCACGCCTTATACAATTGGAGTAAACAAAGAACTAGGCAGCAAGTAGATATCAATGTTGCTTTACTTCTTTTGCTAATTTCTGCAACTTTTATTATTTGCGTTAGTGGATCAAGCATTGTTAAAGTATATTCTTCATATTATGACAATGAAACGCCCGAAGACATTGCATATATGTATTTGCAATACGCAATTGGGAATTATTTCTATTTGGTTAACAGCTCTGTGAATTTTATTTTTTACATGATTTCTACAAAGCCTTTTCGAGACAAAATTCTATGTATTATTTTGTGTAGAAAATGACATATTTAGCATTATTATATATAATTCTATTCTATGCAGTAACAATACTGTAGAAAGTAACCATTATGCATCTGATGTTAATAAGTATTACGAAGGGCAATTGATATATACACATTAACTATTTTATCTACCCTATCTATTAATGTCAACATTCTTTTTTTTAGAAATTGCCCTAGGATTTTAATATTTGGTAATGATATTCAATATTTGAAATTTATTGAAAAATTATAAAAAAATTTATCCCCATATATTGGGTGTTTTATAAAATGAAGCTATATAATTTTTCAGGAAATAAAAAGAAATTATTAAAATTTCATTAATTAAATGTTTTCTTAAATTTTCAACGTTTATAAAGAAAGTGCAATTTCACTGCCACCGTGCTTGATTAAAGTATATATAAATATTTTGCATAAAAATAAATGTAATGAAAGTGCTAGTAATTAACAAATTTAGCATAAATGATTTGTAATGTTCAACGTATGTTATTAGAATATAAAAAATAAAATTATTTTGGCGACACATTGTAACAATAATAATCTTTTTTGCAATAGACTATAATCATTTTTTAAATTATGCTTAAATCAAATCATAGTAAATTTATGTTGATTTTAAACCGTATTTAATCAAAGGAAGCGGAAAGGATTATCGTTTAAGCTTAGCTCCAATAACAATGAACGTTATTGTTTGAAAAAACGCGCAAAAATGAAAACCAAAAAACCAAACACAAGTAAGCTCAATAAAAGTGATGTCTTGTTAATTTATTTATTAATTTTTCAAATGTTGTTAATAATCAATATTTGTGTTGTCTTAAGGCATAGAATAGAACATTGTATGAGATTAAACTTATTTTCAAGAGATAAACCTAACAAACGAAAATATCACTGTAAAAAAGTACTATGATACCCTCATCTACCTGATTAATTTGTGGGCTTCTACACATGCCGAAACCGGCAAAAACCAGCTTCTAATAAAATAGCTAAACTGTTGCCGGGCGGTTCTATTTCTTCAATACATCGCCTATGTCAAGAGCACCATCTCCAGGGGATAATTTTTATAGCCGTTGTATATAAAAAAGTTTGGCAACTATTTTCAAGTAAGTTTGATCTCATGAATTTATAAGATTTTATCATTTTTCTTGCTTCCATTGTAAAAACAATTGTCGTCATTCAGGCCAATAGTGCAAGACAAATTGTCATTTGCTACTGAACATGACTTGCAAGTGATGTTGTAGAATCCAGTTGGCGGTGCAGAGTTGCTAGTGGCGCGGTTTGGTTTCGTCATTGTATTTATATAAAAATACGTCAACTCTAAACATAAGATATGACCAGTACGTGATCAGAGCAATTTTTCAATTTCAACCAAGATCAGGAGTCAGTTGCTATTATTTTCGAACCTCGGCATTTGCCATGGAAACAGATATAGATGATCCACCAGAGATGGAATCGGATTCAACATTTTAAGACCCGATTCAGATCCGAAACTTCAAGATCCGGATCCGATCCGAACTTTTAAAAAATTTTAGTTTTTAATCCGAATTTAAATATGTGTTCTAACAATAAACAAACATAAACTTAAAAAATATTTATGTTTTTTTAATTCTAATAAAAAATTTTGAGTCTTCAACACTATCATGAGATAAAAAATGGACATATACTTTCGAAATTGTGAATGCAAATCAACGTTTTTGTAAGCTTTGTAATAATCTAGATCCCAAAATTGTCATCAACTATAATCATAATTTATTTATAGAGTTTAAATAGTTGTGTTTCTTATAGTATTACCTCCCGTATTAATTTTGGATGTCAAAATTCAAAAATAACCATTTTGCAATGTCACTATGAATTGAAGTTGTTTTAAACAAGATAAATTTACTTCAAAATTGCAGCTAAGGCGATGAAAACAAGAATAGCACAAATAATGGCAAATTAAAGAACAACCTCAAAATTTATATTGCAAGACATTAAAAAAAATTCTTGTAGTGTGTATTAAAATCCGCGATAGAAAACTTAATTTTTCAAACAAAATTTGAGATTTAAATATTAAATTTTAATTTTACTGAAATTGGATACTAAATTGGATCGAAATTTTTGAATTATATAGCAGGAACATTAAATAAATTAGCACCCTATTAATAGTATGCCGACGGTATGGTTCCATAAACATTTTTGCCTTTGTGATTATAATAATGAAAAACCTTCTAAGTACTAAGTTCATCTTGGCATTGCAAGTTGCTCAGAGTGCACATTTAAATGAGATTCTTTGATTGAAGTGCATCGCAAATTACATTAGTATTTTTACATTTTGCAGTGTTGGCAAAAGCTAGGAAGGTACTCCACTTGCTTCTCTGTGTTCTGTGCTTTGTCTTTGACATACATATTAAAGAGAATCATTTTCAGAATCTGCTCTTCCATTTCAAATTTGTACAAACAAATGTTTTTGGTTGCTTTACTATTGGTCACCAATTTTATAAGTTGTTGGAAAGAACAACGCGGAACCTGTTGCATGAACAATGAAATTCAATTACAAAATTTCACTTAAAGTGGGAAACTAAACGGTTTGAAAATTATTTATAGCATAACATTAAGAGAGCATATACAATCTAAATATCAATGAAACAAAGAAAACGCAATAAGAAAAAAGAAACATCTTTAAATGAAATTAGTGGAATTGGATCTGATGGCGAATATTTTTCAATCAACAATTCAGAAGTGTTCAGCAATCCAATTCACACATAATTCTCACACAGCAGCTTTCATTACTATTATTAAATTCTAACATTTGTAGCAAATGTCTGCATGCTTCTGATTTGTGTAAACGTTCAGGACTTGTCAAACCTCATACTGTCAATGGTTCCAGATGTGAAGGTTCAGAGCTACCACCTCGTTCACTTGGAATAACGCTTGTATTTCCCTCACTTTCTGATATTGAAATGTTTTCTATTCCTACCAGAAAGATTGTTCCAATCAGCTGCCGTAATCTCTGGGCTAAAGCTGTGAATCACTCTTTTAGTAAGATTAAGCGGGAGTCAAGTTTCATTAATCATTGGGTGGAGATTTATATTTTGCCTGCTTGTGTTCTCGGGTCTCCTCCTCGTGGGGGCTCCAAACACCTGAAATACGAAGAGTCAAATCTTAAGAGCCGCTTAGAGCATTGGTTGAATGNGCTCTTCCATTTCAAATTTGTACAAACAAATGTTTTTGGTTGCTTTACTATTGGTCACCAATTTTATAAGTTGTTGGAAAGAACAACGCGGAACCTGTTGCATGAACAATGAAATTCAATTACAAAATTTCACTTAAAGTGGGAAACTAAACGGTTTGAAAATTATTTATAGCATAACATTAAGAGAGCATATACAATCTAAATATCAATGAAACAAAGAAAACGCAATAAGAAAAAAGAAACATCTTTAAATGAAATTAGTGGAATTGGATCTGATGGCGAATATTTTTCAATCAACAATTCAGAAGTGTTCAGCAATCCAATTCACACATAATTCTCACACAGCAGCTTTCATTACTATTATTAAATTCTAACATTTGTAGCAAATGTCTGCATGCTTCTGATTTGTGTAAACGTTCAGGACTTGTCAAACCTCATACTGTCAATGGTTCCAGATGTGAAGGTTCAGAGCTACCACCTCGTTCACTTGGAATAACGCTTGTATTTCCCTCACTTTCTGATATTGAAATGTTTTCTATTCCTACCAGAAAGATTGTTCCAATCAGCTGCCGTAATCTCTGGGCTAAAGCTGTGAATCACTCTTTTAGTAAGATTAAGCGGGAGTCAAGTTTCATTAATCATTGGGTGGAGATTTATATTTTGCCTGCTTGTGTTCTCGGGTCTCCTCCTCGTGGGGGCTCCAAACACCTGAAATACGAAGAGTCAAATCTTAAGAGCCGCTTAGAGCATTGGTTGAATGGTGATTATGCTCAACTCTGGTACGAAGCAAATGTAAGTTCTGGCAACATTAAAAATAAATCATCTTCTGTCAGCTCCAGCCAAAATCTTAAGAGAGCTAGACAGCTTGGTCACGAAGGCAGTTTTCGTAGAGCCATAGCAGCTCTAAGATCTGATAGTCTAAGCTTCGATGAGCAAACATTTCATGCACTAAAGGAGAAGCATCCCATCACTTCAAAAAATAAAATTGATTATAGTACTGAAGACACAGAGCCATTTGTGGTAAACAAAGACATTCTGATTAAATGTGCGAAAAGCTTTCCCAGGGATTCTGCTGCCAGTGTCTCTAAACTTTATTCTTCTCATCTGATTAATGCATTCAAATGCCCAACACCTGAATATGGGGACAAAGCAATTGCATCGGTGCTCGAAGTAATCAATTGTTTAATATCTGGTAATGCTCCTGATGAAATTGCACCATATCTTTGTGGAGCTAATCTTTTTGCATTGAAGCAAAAGGACGGTGGAATTCGCCCAATTGCTCTGGGAGAAGTTCTTCTAAGATTGATTGCCAAATGCTTATGTCACTTGTCAAGGAATAGGGCAGCTGCTCTTTTTCTCCACTTCAAGTTAGTGTAGGCAGTAAGGTAGATTGTGAAGCCGTCATCCATGCTTTGAATGGATTGGTGGAAGCTGTTGGATCGAAGACAAATTTAGCATTTCTCCAGGTAGACATCAAAAATGCATTTAACAGTCTTAATCGTTCAGCAATACTTTCTCAGGTTAAACTTCATTTTCCACAGTTATATCATTGGGTTTATTTTTGACCACTGGTGGACCACTAGTGACATCTGATTTACTCTTAATCGTAAATAATACATGAGCTAATGCTTGCAAGTAAAATATTATTCATTATTATGCTCTCTTAGATCTCATAAACATATAAAATTCATTGTGAAGAGCTTTTTTGCAATTTTCTGTTTGCAAAAATTATAAGATATATAGGCTGAATGAAAGTTCAAAATAATTTAATAATAAAGTTTGCTTTTACTACATTTCAGACATTGCTCTAATGCTTAAATGTGGTCGGGGTTACTCTACCAGTCAACAGACTGAAGAGTGTGTGTCAACAGATCAAAATCCGGAACTACCCCTAGAAGTGTACCACTAAGGCCGGTTTAATCATGCTTGACCTCTGGCGACCCCTGGCACGCAGAGTGCTGATCTGTGTTGAGTCTGATCAGCAGGAGTGAAGCCAAAGGCTGAGCTTCATGAGAGGGTTGCGCCTCTCCAGCTTTCACCAACCAAGGCTACTAACTGGGTAACTCGTGAGCATCTACTGTCCGCACTAAAACCCATGACAGAGCAGAGCTCCCTCATAGGAAGGCACAGCAAATGTTGGCCAAGACCTATCTAGAGGCCAGAGACAGAGAAAAATCTCTGTATTACTGCCCTCGTAGACGCACTTTAAGGCACTCTATGAATCTGGGCAATGCTAGACGTCGCCGTCTGTTCCACAGACTACCAGACAGTCTCACATCATCCCACATGCGCATAGCACACCTTCTTATACCCTATTGTTTAACGTCCACTCTTGGTTCGGGACTCCGCAAAGTGACGCGCCCATCAAGTATTAGCTCAGCACCACCCTTTGGCCTCCGCCTTGGCGCCGGTTGTTCGACCTGCTCTCGTCATCCAGGTCAGTGCTCTGGCATTCCAGGTCCGCGGTAGGGACCTTGATTAAGCCCGAAACGGAAGCTTTATGCAGCATGGGTTAAAGTCCAATGAGTTTGAGGGAGGCACTCTGGCAGGGGAGACTTCGGTCGCTTTACCCTGTGAAATCCAAGTCACTGCCTACTCGTGGCGCTACTGTTTGTCTGAATGTGACCTCTGGTCCACCATTCATGGTCTTGGGTCCTTGAAGGGACCTGTTACTGACGAAAAATACCACTCTCATAGTATTGTCAGGTGGTCCACTGGAGCACGGGTGGCCAACCCCCACCTGGTGGCCCACCATATCTGCCACTGGTGGACCACCAGTATTTGGTTACGTGGGTGAAGACACCAATGAGAAGCTATAAAAGTACAATATTATTACAATTATTGAAATATTTTATATATGAAAACGGAAAACATCAGCTTAATTAAATAGAAAATATTTAAATATCATTGAAAAATGCAATCATTAATTACATTCATATTATAGCAATAGCAAATAGCAAAGTAGTGAATTTTGAGTTTATTTTCTCAACCATGAGTTAAATACAGTGAAAAGCCGCATGATTTCATCATTTCAACTTTGACCTAGAATGCTTTCGCTGTATTTTTTATTATTTATCCTATTGTAATATTGTTGAATATAAAGTGTTGCAATTCCAAAAAATTGAACGAAATTGTAATTCAAATAAATAGATAATAACTAATTTTATCTAAGATGAAGTTATTTATGAGCTTCTCAATACTTAACCTATAAATCAATCCTAGAGCAAAAGTAAATTAGCATTGGATTGAACAGAATTCTGTATTATGCAATTGTTGTAAATTTTTGACAATTTTAAATATTACGCATAGAACTTATATAAATTTTGGAATCTGTAACGCCATCTGTCCTGACAAATTTCAATACAATAAATATATAAATTCTTATTTATTTATATAAATTTATATATATTAGGCCCTGCGAGTTGACATTTTTAGATTCGAGTTGCATTGGACCCCTAACTCGCGAATTCGAGTCGCGTTGGAACCCTAACTCGCGAGTTTGAGTCGATTTACAATTATATTTAGACTTATTATTTTCGGTAGGCTAAGCTATATATAACTATGCTGCTTGTTTCCATCCATCCATGTAGCTAGACAACAATGCCGAAAGCCAAGGTGAATGTTGTTTAATATGGTTCAACAGTTTATTTTGCAGCACTGTGTTAAAAGCTGAACTCTAGTAAATGAAAAATCCCTTCACAGCAACTAATCTTTTATCTATTAAGCTGCCAATAAAATGTATTGTACAAATCAGAGCATCGGTAGTTGACCTTCCAGTCTTATATGCAAATTGATTCACATCCTCTAAATCAGAAATACTACTTATATATTGCTGAAACCCTATTCTATCAAGCGACCTAGCTGCAATAAAGGTTATTGTAATTGGTCTAAATTTCTTCATGTTATTCATGCTTGCTATATTATCTTTGGGAAATGGAGTAACCCATGCATGCTTATATTTTTCTGGACTGCATATCATGTAGGCTACGTTGGAAAATCAAGTTATATGGCAGATCCATCTCTTTGGCAAAATTTTGTATACCCATTGTGGAATATCCCCAGGGCCAGACTTAATTAAATTTTGAAACCTGACGGGGGACATTCCCCCATGTCCCCCCTGGATACGCCACTTGCCAGGAGATTTAGAACAGTCAATGGCTTTGAAGATGCCTTCAACAGTTTCAACAGAAATAGTTGGAACAAAAATATTAACACTAGCACACAGTGATATTGTTCATCTTTCGATTGGTACTAATTAAACTGTGATCAAATAGCTTCCTGACGATGTTTGTAAACCATGCTGTTTATTCTCCGTTTTATAGCTTGCTGCTTAAGCTTAACGAAATTTCTAAATTTATTATTATTTATACCACAAAGGAAATTTTTATGGTTGCCATTACAAGGTCGTTTACATTGTTCGAGCAAGAATGCAATTTATACTTTTACAGATTCAACTAGGCTATTCACATAGCTGACATCGTTATAAAAAACAGTCTAGTCGGTAGTTTCAAGGGCACATTGAAGTTGGTCTTGGTTGATGCATATCTGAGAACTTTTACTCACAGCATGTAGTGGCTTATTATAACAATCCAGAAGCGGATTTAGGAGAACACTCAGGTGATATTGGATATTTGCTCTTCCCAACGGTGCCGCTAATTCAGATTTATAAAACGAGCCGTTAGATACATATGCAATATCCAATTGTGATCGATTCAGCATGTATGTAGCTTTCGTAACACAATTATATGTAGTCCTATAGACTCACAAAAAGTTATTTGACGTTGATTAGCATCACCAATAACGACCAAATATGCTCTCGGATATTGCTTAATGACATCAGCTAACATTTTCCTTATCAATCCTTCGTAAGCAGGCTTATTACGTTGAGGTCTGCAATAAACAATGGCAATAATAACTGCTGTGTAATCAGAAGGCAAGAATGTAGGTCGACAATTAATAACTAGAATTTCAAGATCAGGAACAGACATCGCAGATACAATATTAGGTTTGATTCGGCACCACGATTTCCTAACATATGTGATAAGCCCTCCGCTACCAGATTCTTCAAATACGGTCAAATCACGATCCTATCGAAAAATGTGATAAGTATCAATTTCATACGATTTTGTGGCATCGGACTCTCCTAGTTTTGTTTCCTGCAGGGCAGCGATGGCATACCCATGTTGACTTTCCTGAAAATTCTTAAAAAGTATCATTAAGCCTCTTTAAGATTCCTGGCAGGAATCCTTAAGATTCGTTAGGAATCCTGGTAGGAATAATGCTGTCTTTGCAAGAACTTAGAAGAAAATCTAAGAATCCTAACAGGAATTCCTGAAATTTCCTAGCAAGAATCATTAAGACTCATTAGGATTCCTGGTATGAATCCCTAAGATTCGTTAAGAATTCTGGTAGGAATATTGCTGTCTTTGCAAGAATTGAGAAGAAAATCTAGGGAATATAATAGGTATTCCTGTTACATAATGAAATTTCTCAGCAAAAATCTTTAACCCTCCTGAAATTTCTCAGCAAGAAAAAAATACTCAACCATCCTTAAAAATCCCATTGGCTTTGCAAAAAATTTGAAGGAAGTAACTTCTAACATAAATTTGAAGGATTAATGCCCAGTCAATCAATGTAATAAAAAATGTTTACAATAAATTCAGGCTCTTAAATGAATCCATTACTTGACAGCCAATAATTTATATATAATTTCGTCTGTAGTAGGTTAACATAAAACACAGAATCCAAAATATATTAAATCGAAAGTGCACAAATGTAATAGATTTGCCTAAATAAAGGGCGCAACAAATGTATTAGATTGTTTTAAAATGCACTTTCATTAAAATATTTTTAGAGTAAACATATAATATAAAATATAAATTGACTAATACTTTACCTACTAATGATGAAGCCGGGATGTATTAAACCAATAAGCAGAGAAGATTTATCTGTGATTAGTTCAGAAGTCTAAGCAAAATAGTTATTAATAAAAATCAAAAAACTCACATGAGGATGCGAAGAAAATTCATCAACAATCGATTGATTATAGTTCAGATTTCTCAGAATACTAAACACAATTAAATAGTGCAATTGTTGTACAAAAGACATTATAGAGACGTATAGTATATTAACCTACTCCAGAACAAATTTATAAAAAAATAAAACGTTAAAAAACAAAGCACTTAAGTTTGTAAAAATAACTAATCCTTATTGCCAGCAAGCCGCGCCTTCTTGGAATCCAACCCTAGTTGGTTGATTAATAAATATGCAGCAACCTGCGCAGTGCATAAGCAATACATATTCATTTACTAGGTGGCGCAATTGATAATAGCATTTGATTTACTTGATTGAAGCGTCATCTACTCATGTAGAATGTCTGCAATTATTCACAAATGCGGATCCAGCAAAGTATTTGAAATCTTATTCAAGTAAAGAAAATAATGTAATTTACTAAATGTACTCAATGTTTTTTTAGTGTGCAGTTTGAGAGAGGGTGGCGGGCGCACACCAGAAGTTCATTTTTAGCGCATTTTATGCTTATTAATATTAATGCCATATTAAAGCATTTGCGAAAAATTATTATTTGTTTTTGTTTTGCTAGTCTAAAGTTGAATATGTTAGAATGGAAAGGTCTAATAAAATCTACACACTGAAATTGAAAAACCTAATTTAAGTTTTAGAATGTTAATATAAATTCATTACATTGTTTATAAATTTTATATAGCACTGGTGCATAATGAATCGGCCCAAGCCGGAAAAGTTAGTTCCATATTACACTGAAAAATCATGTGATATTAACATATTTAACAACAGCTGGCACAGAATTAGTTGCAAGTGGGCTGGGCCATTGGGTCTGAGCAGGGCTTGGGACGTTTTTCTATTTCTATTTGGAGCTGGGCTTGAGCCGCCAAATTTATTTTTTATTTCAATGGGATGGGTTTGAGAATAAATCGTGCAAAATCTGAATAATGTACAATTAATTTATAATTGCGTAAATTCGTGCATCAATCTACTTTAATTGGCAAGCACTTCAACAACGATAATAATTTGTGAAAAAGGAAGGGAACAATTAAAGAGATCTATGCTGTATGAGAATGCGTTTACTTTGGTATAGGGAACCAAAGAAAGTTTAAACTCGAGCTCTTTGAAGATATCAAGGGTTGGACACTTTGTCAAACAGTGGTAATGAAAATTTTTCAAACATTGAAACAAGTGTGGTCTCTAAAAAGCCAATACGATTTCTCTCATTCTGGACTATTATAATTACTTCAAAAAGAAACTTGATTAGTCCTGAAAAGATGGAGGCATTGGAACTATTTAGATCAGCCAGCATTGCTGATCTATTTAAGTTTTTGTAATAATGATTGTCAATGAAATGTTTTAAATCTTATTAATATTTTGATAATTATTCTGGGGTTGTGCTGGCCCAGGCTTGGGGCATTTCTTTGTATGATAAATACTTTTGCACAATCTGGGATGAAAACATAAACAGTTAAAAAAACACGAAGAAACATTTATTGCAAATAAAAAAATTGACTCTTTTTGTATCTTGAATGTATTTAGCGCTCATACCATTTACTTAACTTTTGTTGTTTTTGTACTTTATATTTCATTTGTTTGTTTTGTGTTGAATTTTCTTTTTCTAATAATTTATGTCAAATATTTATCCAAACAATTGTAAATGAACTTAAAACGATAGGCAATGTTAATTAATATCTGTATTAAACCGCACACGCACACAGCCATGGTGTAAACTAATAATGAGACAGTGCAAATGTCTAAATTGTTTAATAATGTAAAATGTGCAGAATATGATTGCAACAATTGTGAATCGCATTTATATGAAGCCAATTTCTTAATTTCAATTAGATTTTGCTATACAAAGCTATTTTGTCATTAAATACAATGTAACATGCATAAAAATGTATAATAAATGCTATATGTTGAATTTATGTGTACACAATGTTGTAAATATATATCCACAAGTCCTACAAAATCCTTAGAATTCCTGATAAGTATTTGCAGGAAATTTTAGGATTTACAAGGAATTTCCTAATAGGATCTTAGTAATTCCTAGATTATTTTCTAATAGGTGCCTTTAAGAAATTCCGGGAATTGCTAGGAAATAGGATTTTCTTAGGAATTTCTAGGAATTAGTAGGATCCTACTAGGATGAACAACATGGGTACTCATAAATTTCAATAATGATGCCTTTCAACTCCAAGAACTTCATTTTAAAACCATTACCATTGTTACAAAATATAGAAGGAAATGACATATTATATAAATTTGAAATAAAATCAGACAGTCATTTCAATGTTAGCTATTTGTTATCGCAGTAGAGCATAAGGTTCGTAATTTTCATGCGATTTTTATCAATACCATCCATATTGATCATTTCATACCTTTTTTCAATAGTTTTTTTCTATCGCTCTTTCATGATCATTTAGGGCTGCTTTAATATATATATTTTGGCTGTAGGATTTCAGTTTGAAAGAGTTCGCCAGTACTAATCGTTTGGACCATCCGGAGTTTAGCTTCACTATTACTGGACGAGGTTTTCCATTGTGGATCTTACCAATGCGATATAAATAAATAGGATGATTATCGTCAACTCTGATATGATTAAAGATATCTCTCAGACTTTATTTATTAAGCGGACGTTGTATGAACCAACAGTTTCATTTAAGTTAAAGATAATAAGCTTCTGATTAATATCAGAATTGAAATTATTTGATACATTTGCGGTAGAGTTAGTAACATGGACCTGTTGATTAGTAAATTCAGCTTTTGTTTTAGAAATTGAAAATTTAAAAAATCAAGTTCTTTTTTGAGTTCTTCAATCAAGAAATTGATTACTGATATTGATTTAGAGCATAAGTTTTTGCCACCAGCATCTACACAGCTCGAGCAAAGGGTTGGTAAGTGTTTACTATAGTTATTGATAAAATCCAAGCTGGAGGTTGGAAAAAAACAGTACATTTCTTAGTGAAATGAAGAGTCTTTTTACATATTACACCTTCGAAAAATTTTGAATCATCTATTGAATGTTTGCAAGTCTTGAAATATTACATTGGTAATGTTTGAGTCAATACATATTATGCTAGCATATTTTTTGAAATGATACAATTTTAAGTCATGTAGAGAGCAATTACAATTTTTTAGACCTTGAAATGACGACAGTTGATTTTCTATTGTTTGCCTACGGAAATTTGCGAAACGCTTTTTTGTGAATTTACACTTCGCTTTAGAGTTGTATCTGGGGGTTGACTGAAAGGTTCATACATCAAGATTTGACCTGTTAAGTTTTGTTGACAATTAAAAATTATGATGTTTTATATAAATGCTTATGAAATCAAAGTATGCACCCGGTTTTAACTGTATCAAATTGGAGTATGGTACATTTTTACTCCAAATTCAAGTTGATTAAATTTCATTTATGAATATCAAATATTATAAAACATGAAAATGATGAGCATAGAGTCAGGCATATTACGGAAGTTTCATACTTAATAACTGATCTTGCCGCATGAGAAGTGAGCAAAGTGGGAATATTTCGATAAAACAACATGCTTTGAGTTAGATATAAAATCCTTTTCTCTTATTTGGTTTGCTTTTCAAAGTGGGATCTCTATCGTTTGAAACTCGGTAACCTCTATGCCTAAGGCGGATAGCATTGGATGAAAAATGTAACCGGATCTAAGTTTTGCACATGCAACCCGGCACGTTATCCGTAATTTTTTATTGTGAGTCCTGAAAATCAAACGTGCTGTTCACTTAAAACAGAGCGAATAACGAAAAATTTGCAAACAATGACTGGCAGCTTTAGGTAGTTGCATACATATTCCCCTGACAAATTGAATAATTTTTGTACTTATATGAAGGTTTAAATTCACGATGTGATTGAATTTCCACTTCAATTGTCATAATGGGTAAATTATATTCATCAATAACATCGAGATAGAATGTGTCTTCAATAAGAAGCAGTTTTTTAGATATGACATGGCAACGATTTGTTTTTCCGAATTTGAATGTTACCTGATAAAGTAATAGCTGATGCGACGTTTACTTGCGTAAACCGTCGAAAACCTCTACAAGCTTATTTTCAAGTTGAGAGTCTTTATCAAAATGTCATAACATGTACGTCGTAATAACGCTGGAATAATAGGCACTAGGCAGAAAATTCATATTCATTGACTTAGTGAAAAATGCAACATTTTCAACTTATATAGTAATGTTTTTACTTATATAAATCAATACGTTTTAATTATAGCTGACCCGGGAATCGGCCCATGACCAGCAACAGTAATTTCATTCGATCTATAACCCGGCCCGTTCAAATTTTCACCCATATCGCAGGTCGCACGTTTACATCTTTGATTGCATGCAAGTGTAACCTGATAGTGGAAATTCGATTCAATAGTTGAATTTATTATATTACATTATAAAATTTATTTTGTTTGTTAAAATATTTGAAGACCTTAACAAATCATATTTTAATTAATTCCATTGCATTTAAAATTTGAATTTTTGTTGAGTAAAACATTGTAAAAAAGGACGCCCACACCAAATTGATCGAGAGTTTCTACTTACGCTTTCTAGCTTCAAGAACTATTCTTAAAAACACCCATTTTGCAATAGAAGCTTCTAATTGGATTTCAAGTCTTAAGATAAGATCATAAAATATCTGAAAATCTTGAGTAGGAATTCTAATTTACGAATAGAAGCTTCTAACTGCATTTTCTAGTCCTAAGATTAGACCTTAAAATATCTCAAAAACTTAAGTACTATTAATTGCTAGAGATGCTAATTCCACATTAACCTAATTATTTTTTATTACTATACAAATATTGCTTATTAATTATATAATACAAAAAAGAATAACTTTTTGGAAATGAACTGTGAATGCAAATGGTTTTTTAGATTTTTAATTGCATATTCTAAGTACTGTAATAAGTAGGATTCATATGAATACTATACTTTGTTCTTTACTTTAAAAAAATTACATTTAAGCAAGTTTGCCAATAGATCTGTCCATATTTCACTATTTCCAAATGCATAAAATAAGCTTGAAAAATGTCTGAAAATGACAAAACGGCTAGTTTAAAATCTCAGGACTTTCTCAATTTTTATTAGAAATTTTCGAAGTATTAATGTATCAAAATTTAAATATTCCATTACAGTACTTTCATCGAAACTTCCTATAATTTGCATGGGATTTCTATCAGAATTTAAAACTTGATATTTCTAGAATGCCTATGCACGCTTAGCGTGAACATCAAGGTATTTAAATTCCCTTGAATTCCTCTTCTGTATGCTTCAAGAAATTGATTTTGAATTAGAAGTTTATTAATAAGATCATTAGCATAATATACATAATATATATATATATATATATATATATAGAAAAACTATGTATATTTTTGGCCACTTACAGATACACTAAGTAACCCAATTGTTCATATGAATTTCTTTGGCAATTGATTCTTATTTTCAAAGGAATTATAAATAATAAAATATTTTTCTGTCAATTATGTCTTCTAGAAAAGCACATTATGATATATTGTTAAATATTGGTCTTTAATTTTTAAGGCTATGTACAAAAATAACTTCAACATACTTTTACCAGAAATTCGTTAAGTTATTTATGATATTGCATATTATAAGAATATGCGCTAAGTCACATGGGATTAGTTGAAATTTTATGTTTCATTTTTAAAATATCTAGTCTAGCTTCATTATAAATATTATTTTATGATATTTTTTAGATGGAAGCCTTCTTCGCCCGTTCATTTTATTCAGTGTCTCTACTATAGTCACTGTATATTTGCTGTTTTAAGTGCTTTAACTTATAGTATTCTAAAATATATCTATACATTTACCAGAAAACTTGTTTTCATATAGAATAAGATGCACAAAAAAGAATTTGCATATCATGGAATTTAAAGAATAGTTGGTGCTTTCAGCATTTGCAAAGCTTACTTCACAAATTTAGAAATCTAGTTCACATAAGAAAAATTTTTTTGTTAAATAAGATCATTTTATTGTCCAAAAATTCTAAAAAATATTCATTTTCTAGATAAATTAATAAAATTCTAAAAGATGAGCTCAATTGAATTTTGTCAAAAACTTTTTGTCACTAGATATTGTCCAATATAATTTGTAAATTCCCTTATGGCAAGTAGCCATATGTGTTATGAGAACTTCAAAGCCTCCCATTGGAACGGAATTGGTCCGTTATCTGCTACTATTGGAGTATATAAGAATCGCATTTCGTAATATAATTGTAACTCTCAAAAACAAAAACTATCCAGCCTAGAATGTCCCATCTTGTAAAATTGTTGTTGTTTGCTTCTCCATATTTTAGTAAAGTACATGTAGTTCAATAAAAATTTGTTTTAAATTACACAATAGGTTAAATGCATCAAAATTTTTTAGAAATGATGCATTAAATGTATTGAAGTTCAACTGAAGTTTCCTTTAAATATTGTTGACTAAGATTACATATGTGTTCAATAATTGAAAAGACAAATCAAGTGTCTACTACTAGAAGCAGAGCAGATAACAATGAAATTGTTTTATTCATTGATTTCTAATTTAGAGAAGATTATATCTAGATAAACCAAAATTTTTTTTTAGAAAATTTTTTTCTGTATTCATGAATGCAACTCATATCTATTTTCTTGCATAATGAAAAGAGCAAATAGTAGTTTATAGAACAATTACTTTTTTCTTATCACGAGAGCTTTGTTTGAATAATATGGAAATCTAATAAAAGAAATTCTAAAACACAAAACAGCCAAACATGCAGTTTCTTAGCTGAATTTAAAGAACAGACATCTTAGAAAAACATTTACAATTAAATTTACTTTTTGCTGATACTTGCAGGAAATAAGAAACAGGCAAAATGCCTAAGTTATTTAAAGGCAATTTGAAAAATTATTTACTAAGGCGTCTGCTCTTTTTGTTTCGAAAATTTTGTAATTGTCTCTATTCAAGATGCTGTATATGAAAAATCAAATGTAATTATTTGCGATGATCTTAATTTATCTGACACTGCTATAAATGTGCTTACAGTTTCTATAACGAAAGATCCTCTTGATATTGAGAAAATTCTTGGAATATCTATACTCAATAAAAATGGTGATAATTATTACTCATGTTCATTTGAAACTATCAATTAATCTTCTTAATCCACTAAAAAATGTAAAGCACAATTTAAAAAGATTATTTCGAAATTTACCATAACAAATTATATACTATTGTGGATCCTTGCACCCATTATATCGTCTACCTTTATAATACATGTCATTTAAATAAAGGATTAAACTTTTAAAACTGGAACTGAATATAAATAAGGAAGACAAAGAGGTTATTCAAAGAATAATATTAGATTAAAAAATAAATACTATGATCAGATTTAAAAATCCACTAAAAAACGTAAAGCACAATTTAAAAAGATTATTTAGAAATTTACCATAACAAATTATATAATATTGTGGATCCTTGCACCCATTATATCGTCTACCTTTATAATACATGTCGTTTAAGAAAAGGATTAAACTTTTAAAACTGGAATTTAATATATATTTTTAATTTAAATTTTTTCTTAAATTATAGTATCTTGGTAAAAAATAAATACTATGATTATACATATTCCTATAATTTTAACTCTATTTTAAAATTATTAAATTGAGAGAATTATAGTATTAATAAGAGTTAAGGCAAATTTATTGGTTATGTATATTTACAAAATCATAAATGTGCCCTATTATTTAAGGGCATAAATTTTTATAATTTTGTGCCATTTGTATATTGAATTTAAATTATTCCATAATCTAGATGCTTTAAAAGAAAATGCATCTGGACGATTAATTCTACTACATGATTTTGAAAAAAACTACTTCAGAAATGCTTAGAAATGTGTAGAGTAGCTATAAAAAAGCGGGATCTATATATACAACCACCTTAAATTTTCATTTTTTCATTAATTTTTCCACTTTCCTGTTGAATTTGATATTGGGACTAAATTTGAATTAGCTACAAATTTTTAGAAATTTTCTTTTTGTTAAGGAAAAAATATCAATTCTAGAATATATTTGGCATCTTTTTGAGAATTTGAATAGTTCATTCAAGCTAAAGCAAGCTTCATTGATCTCGTAAGGGGTTAAAATCACCTAACAAAAAGTCCGGATTAAATTGCAGCAGGTATAGTGTTAACCATATAGACAACATGTATCGAACCGCGTGTAATGAAGGAGAGATGCGTAGGAAATGGCATTTGTGCAATAATTTGAATTGATTAGACAAGATCAGAAACCCCTAAATACACACCATGCAATTCAATGCGAAAATACGTTCAGTTTTAACCCTATTTGCCAAAGGGGTTTATTCCACCCTTGTAAACTTTTTTAAGTTTTAGTTTTTTGAATATCCCGATCATAGATGGACGTGGGTGCAATTTTTTATAAGCGCATTGCACTGCACCCGCAGTGAGTGGGCCCGCAACCTGTCTGTTAGAAAAATTCACCAGCATCCGCAACACATCTACTATTTTCTAGATTTCGCCTGTCGAGTAAGCCAAAAAATGTCAATCACCGAATTGACTTACTATTAACTTTGTTTAATTGAGTGAATGATGTCAAATGTGTTATATTAAATAGATTAGAATTATTATAATATTGTTTAGTATTACATACGTAACAAAATAAAAATGTCCAGCCGCATCGCACCCCAACCCGCGTGGCATTTGAAATTCGGTATCCGCAATGCACTCGCGCGGGTAATACAGCAACCGCGCAGGTAAACTCGCACCCGCGTCAATCTTTGATAGCGATATACCTGTGCCTTCCTGACTTTTAGTCTTACAGAGAATTATTCTCTTGCCATACAAGACTTTTCTCAACAATATTTTCAAAATTTTGACTACGATGCCATATTGCGTTTTTACATGAAACTACTCTTTTGTTCGCCATTTTGACATTTGATACCTGTTTTTCGATAAAAAGCCTTCCATATATACATTAATATGGTCTGTCAACTCAGACATCATCATAAGCTTTAGCATTGAAGAAATACAAAACTTCAAAAATTCACATTTTCTCATTAATGACGTCATCACCTATCTAACGAGCTCATTTTGTAAAAGAAAGCTTGTTCTATTAACGTACATAGTTTCATGGAAACATATTGCATAGACACATAATTTTATGAATTATGCTGAATCAAACCACCTTCTCCCTTTTCTTGTGTGAGTTGAGTTCAAAAGATAAAATTAAATTGACAAATTGGGTATATAACATATTAAACTATGAATTAGTTATTCATGAATATTAGACAAAAAATTAGAATCAAATTTCAATGATTAGACAATTCCAAATACTTCATTAATATATTTACTAATTGGTCCCTCTACCATGTTTCATCAAACTTTGCTTCCAGGCAATCAACTAGCATTCTTCTAATGTTAGCCTTAAATAATGAACAATTAAATTTGCTAAGTTGATTGCCAGCAATTTTCCAGTAAACGATTTTCCGATCAGGAATAATTCAAGAATTGGATCACAGTAAAATTTTGTACAAATAATTTACACCTGAAAAATGTAGGATTATAAGAGCAGGAAGATTACTAACTCATAACACTCAGGAAATGCAGAATTTGGTATTTACATGTATGATTCATAGACAACAAATTGAAAAAAGCCGTTTTGATTGATCAAACACGTCGAAAAGCTGTCAAGAGATTTTGAAATCAAGCGTATTTTAGTTTCTATTTTAAGTCATCGAGAGAAACAAACGCGCTAATTGGTCTAAATACGCAATTTCAACATAATAATAACCGCTATTAAATTTGAACTGAATTGTTTCTGAAATGAGGTAAGGTATTTTATTTCTTAACATAAATAAGCCTAAGTATATAATAAAATCATAATTATCGCCTGATTGTCAAAATGTTGTGTTGTTTCTGCAATCTACGGTACGGATTCAATTTTTAAGACAGACTAATGATAATAAAATGTCTGCACAATTATTTTTGCATCTGTCTAGTGAAACAATGAAACAAATCCACATTAGTAAGATTGAACTTGAATTCAATTAATATTATTAATTAATATAATTAATTTCAAATTCTGAGACGTGGAATGACTAAAACCTTTTTTCATTACAGCATTATGCCTAACATCTACAATAATAAAATTTATCTTTGCACATTGAATAAATAAAATATTTCTTTAATAAACAAGGAATGATATTTCCTTCATTTGCTAGTCTAAAAACTTTGCATATACCATAAATAATTTCTGCTAATTTGAAATTAAAAGCTAGCCATCATTTGAAGTTCAGTACTAATGCATAAATATTTATCGAAACCTACCTTAAAAATTTATTGATTTAGGAAATGTAGTAAAAATAATAGGAATAGATTTGTAAAAAATTCTTTGAGCACAATATTTTTAAAAAAATACCGAGCTAAAACGAGCTCATGCAAAGATTTTATGTGGCCAGCGGCTCGTAACACCTATTTCTATTTATGTACCGCGTGACCTGCCAGAAGGTCACAGGCAAAAATATTTTGAAGCGAAATATTTCTGAAGAATTGTTGAGTGCCTAGTAATGTCATATATTACTGAAAAATTATATTCAGCAAAGATAAAATACTTAAAATACCGTTGGCACTATGGAAATAACTAATTTAATACACTGCGGCAGCCAACGTGTTAAAAAGTTTTTCTCAGGATTGTAGTATGGCATATATTTATTCTAGCAGTTCATGATAAAAGTGAAATTATTTAGTATATGAGAATTAGAAAATGATAAATTTCCTTATTCAAAATTGTCCAACCAAAATATATTGTAAGGTTGAATTATATTCAACCCACTTTATTTTAGCAAAACGGATTGGCTGATGAATACATTGCAACTATTTATATGTTTTGTTGTAATAAGAATTTCCAACCAAATTTTAACCAGTTCTTCAAAAAAAGCATTTCTTGACAAACATAATGAGTTCCGCAATAGTTTGAGTGGAGACGATGTCAATGGCACCGTGTCAACAGCTCAAGGATATGCTCCAGATATGAAACTTTTGGTATGCATTTTAGAATAAAATCAGGCAAGGAAATTTTCTATATATGTAATATTTCACAAACAAAGCTACTTCACCATTTTGGCATTTTTCAATTTGGTTATACTAACATCTGCTGTGATTCTTTTAGTGGATAGGCGTAAGCATTATATATATATATATATATATATATATATATATATATATATATATATATATATATTAGGTTCAGAGATTTTGTATTATAATTTTAATCAAACTCTGTAATACTTTTTTATTATAAAATTTGGAATATTTGTTGCATATGAAACGAATTTGAGCACTGCTATCATATTCTACGGTAAATTGTAAAATTTACAAGAAACAATAATTTCTTGGATTCAAGCTGAATAAAGATTATATAAAATCCTATTTATAAAAATACATTAGATATGCTTAATATTTGAAACATTTTTTCTTTACCTGATCAATGCCAAATTCATTAGGTCTACCTTAAGGAGTATTTTGAATTCAAATGTGATCTTGAGGATTCTATTCATGAACACGTCTGTAATGTGGCCAGCTTGAGTGATTCTGAATATGGATGCCTGGAAAAAGAAAGAAACATTTCTGGGAAAGTTTACAAATTATTTATGCTTATATGTAAGATAGGATTTTGGGAGAGGTGGAAGTCAATTTACACTAGCGTAGTTGGAAACATCCATGTATTTCCCCTATATGAGGCAAAGAAATAAAATAATTTAAATTTACCCTTCTTTTAACATAGTGACCATGGATCGTGTTTCCGCATTTGATTTCATAAGCGAAGATCAGTTCAAGATTATTTTTAAATATATGTTGGTTCTAATAAAAAATCAACAAGTTCTGCGAGAATTTGTAAAATATTTAATCAGATATGTTATTTAAAATTTCGAGAAAATGTAAAAATTATGCCGCTTTCTTTTGCTTAACATCTGATAAACAATTGCACTCTCTGCAAAGTCCGCTTTCGTGTGATTGTCATGCAAATTAATCAGAAACATACGAAATAATTAAGTTTTGGATATTGAGATATCTTAATTACAAATATGAAGTAGATATGTGTTTATCTTGCCAAAAAAGAATTTGAGAGTTTATCAACTTCATAAATTTTTTTAAAAACCTTGACTTAAATTTTTTTGGAAAGAGACAAAACATTACTAGTGATAGCTTTTTAGCACCTTTCAGACTTAATCATTTTTAATGAAAAAAGTTGCAGTGATGGTATAGCGCTGCAAAATTTGATGAGAGCTATGTTGATAAATGATTTTTTATTCTCCAGAATTTTAAAACTTCATGTTTTTCTATAGAAGAAAAAATCAGTATATTGTAGATCAAAGAACATTGATTTACAGGACGAAGGCTGTTACAAAAAGTTGGTCATTTACTGTATTTGGCAGTATGCTTGACATGGCATCTATGAAAGCCAATGGTCTCTATGAAGTAACAACACTACCAAAATTTTGGAAAGGCACTCTGACGTAACTCCACAAATGAGGTCGATATATATATATATATATATATATATATAAGAGTCAGAGCAAATTTATTGCGCAATATATGCATACAAGATCTACAAACTAACACATGACAAAAAAAATAAACATAAACAAATAACTACAATTTAATATGTACAATAATTATATATATATAGTATATAAATATATATATATATATATATATATATATATATATATATATGTATTTATTTATAAATGAATTTGATGTCAAGGGTTAATGAATTATAAAGGAACAAACAAACAGAAGTTTGTTAGTATTTGATC
>CABFPE010000113.1:673278-704298 GCA_900660155.1 Hofstenia miamia | reverse complement strand
ATATATATATATATATATATATATATATCAGGTGACAACTTAAAATTCAAAAAATATATTATGAATAACTCAAAGGCGAAATGTATGCAAAAAATTAATGTAAAAAGTTTTTTATTAATTAAATTTAAAGCAAGAATATACACATTTCAAAGGCAATGACATAAAAGCATCTAAATGCTCCTTCAAGTTTCACAAACACTTCTTAAAAACTCCCATTTTAGCTGAATCGAAGTTTCTAATTGCTTTTTCTAGTTTTAAGATTATGCTTTAATGTATCTTTAAAACTTGAGTAAAATACTTTTTAGAGATGATAATTGCACTTTGACCAATGACTACTAGCTTATTATATAATATTATATAAAGACTATTGCTTATTATATGTGATACCAAAAAAACATCCTCTATGAAATTTTACAGATATCCCATAGATTTACAAATTTATATCTGTTCAAATTCGTTTTTACAACTTCAATTATAAATTTTTAATCTAATAATAATGCAAGATCTTCTGTTAAAATGCTTGAATATCAATATTTTCATTTTGCATATTAATAGTTTTTAAATAGTTAGATTATTTCAAACATATCTATGAATTGCAATCGAAATTTAAATCTTTTTGATTTCCAAATGGAAAATATCGCTCACAATATTGCTTAACTTTGAAAGGGAATAATTAGCGATTTTACAGTTAACCGTAGTGAGCAAATATATTACAATATGTTGGATATCACTCATTTCCAGGTCATATATCATTGGTGTGAAAACATTTCAGGGTCCTTAATGATACTACTCATTTGAAAACTTCATTTTGTGTTTTATTCTCTATCAGCTTTCACGTTTAATTTGAAACGTTGATTTGCAACATAAAAGCTAATATTCTTCAGCTTGTAAGTTTCTAGGTATTCAAATAATTTGAAATTGGAAAAATTCAAAATTATAGTAGGATCTGTAGACTTGTGCAGTGAATAAAATAAAATATTTATAATGTCTTTCATTCCCAGACAAAAATGAGAAATCCTCACGATATCCTAAAAACATCTCCCTGCGAAATAATTGCCATCGTAGCGATAACACAAGAACGTCGCAATGTATCCTAAAACGATCCTAAATCTGTCTTAATGTCCGTCCAAAACAATATCTCTAGGATGTCTCATTGAGACACCATGTGTCTCAACAATACGTTCTCAGGCTGTCTCAACANNNTCCGTCCAAAACTCTACGAAATAAATATGACAAAATCTAATATGGCCGCTATTAAATTTAAGGATGCTGGCCAATATTATAAGGAATTTTGTTACATTTACTAGTTCACCTACTAATTCACCTAGTAGTAAGACACATATATCGTCACAATTTATAAATATCAATATATATATATATATATATATGGCTTACAAATATCAATAGCTTCTGTTTATAAATATGTCACAGACCATTTACGAATAATGAAATTCAACATTTTGCAAAAAAATTTCAAAGTTATAGCGATTTAAAAAAATAATCCATCAAAAACTGACATTTTTGAAAGCTTCAAAAATTACAATTTTCTATATATAAAGACTAAAATTAAAACCAATGAATATTTTTCAATGCAAATTTATAATTGAATAATGTTTTCTGTTTTATTTGCATTATAGGCCCTTCTCTTGATCCCTATTTAGTAATCTTTCTAACATTATGTCAATATTTAGAAATTAAGAAAATTTGATTCATAACATAGTTAATATACGCATAATTTGTATATTAATTATTGGATCGCAAAATGGTTTTGCCAAGAAATGCTTCACATGTATAGTATCTAGACACCAAATTTAGTGTTGATAGTATTTACTGTTTCCGAGATCTTAGAAAGGCCACATCTACCTCTCAGGAGTAACTACTGAAAAATAGCCCAGGTAAAATAGGGTTAAACTTATCACAAATAAATGATCACATTGTTACTGTAGATATAGTTTATGATTTATTCAATAAATCATGTAACGATGTTTTTCAAATGATATGCAATATACTTAAGAAGAAGATTACAATATCTGGAAGTCCTTGGTATGATAGTGAATTAAAATTGAAAATCATAGACCAAAGTCGAAAATATAAAAATCGAAAAGGAATGAGATGAAGAAAATTATAGAACAATTCGTAATCTATTTATTCGAAAAATTGAGGATAAAAAGTGCATTTATTACAATGCAAAAGTGAAAAATTCTGGCAATGATATGAGAAAATTTATCTGAATTAGCCTTTCTTTTTCTCAATTTTTAATGACAAAATCTAGCAAATCCATCGTAATATTCAATCTACTCACGGTTAGCACGGTTAGAATGGCCTGAGTACCCTCTATGAAAAAGGGGTAGGCAATATTCAGCAAAGCCTGTGTCAACATGTTAAACAACAACAATTTTTCTTTATTATATATTTCCTGATTGTAAATCACACATTTTTAGCTACAGGCTGTTAACGATTTTTGTGTACGTTGGCAATCATCAAAATTAGGAAGCCCTCAATAATTGCGACACTTTATGTTAGCCCTCATCCCTCACTCTACGTCACGATTTTATTAGGGAATTTTTTAGGTAGCTTCCCCCTCTTCAAGAATAGAGCGAAAAAAATAGCATAGCAAAATAGGCAGAGTCAAGTAAAACACGATTGACAAATTACTTTCATCGATATATTTTCTTATGCGACCGAGGACGTATTTGCATTGAAAGCGCGAAGAAGGTAAAAAACAAAACACAGAGAGAAATAGTTTTTACTCAAAAAGCAAGTACGAAGTATGGTTGAAAAGAAGCCACGGATCTTGAAAACGTATCTCGCATTCCCCCATTTTGGATCATGACAAATGGGGAGAATACTTTCCACTAGTGTGTTTATATTATTGAACACCCCTATCTCAATGCAATTGAATTGACTTCCTCAATATATTATCATTGATGCTAGGAATACTATAGAAATTATATGTATATATATATATATATATATATATATATATATATACTCGCTCTGTGTGCGCCTCATGTAAATACCTGGCTCTATGTGTGCCTCATATTTATATGTTGCGCTGTGTTTATTTTTAGCTTGGGTACTGTTTTTCATTAGGTATGTACAAAAAAAGTTATTTCACACTATTATTGTTAATATTCTTTAACAAGGCGTTGATTAATTATATTTCATTAGTAAGGACCGGAAAAATCTGCGTTAAACGGAGTCAAAATATGTGATAAATATGGGTTTAAAAGCCATGAAATATGTAAATATTTAACCAAAACACTTGTATTTTAATAAGAAAATGTATTAATAAACTATGTAGACATATGATTCTCACTATTGAATCTCAATTTATATTAATCATAATAATAATCATATATATAGTGTTTAAATATAAAAAAATAATATTTACGTGCATATGAATTTCATTAAAATATGAAATATATGTAAATGATTAAAAAAAAATATCTTCAGCCCGATTTGAACCAGATTTGGACATTGAATATCTCAACCCTAGCCACATTGTGCCTGAATTGTTCATTTATGTAAACAGATGCCTCTTTATTCAAAGACTGCTACTCAATTGTTACCCCTGAATACGGCTTTGCTTATATATGCGAATATTTAAGAAAATATTCGATATGTTGGATTAAGACGAAATATTTGAAAATATGTGCTATTGACTAGTTTCTATATGTTTAAAAATGATTTTTCGTTCATTTGCAATGCTATAGCAAAATATGTACAAAAAAATTTTCCGGTCCCTACTCATTAGTTTGCTAATATCTGATTAATAAATTTTTTACTTTTAATGATAATAAAATTATCAAATTTGAAATCAATTATTTGCTAATGCTATTGAATATTTACTATGAAAGCTCTTCAATCCAGATTAATTGCATTCTAAAATGGTGCCTAAAATTCTAACAAATATTAGGCTATGTCACAGAATTGACAATTCTTGCTATTTAGCGAATCTTTGTTATTAAATAAGGGGCATTGATCATATTTAAGGGCAAACTTTAAAATCCGGAAGACTTTATATATTAACTGCAGTCATCCCATTATTTTTTTAATTTTGTAATTTATATTATGAATATAAATATGTTAAAACTTCAACCCTTGATATATCTCTTACCTCAGAAAGCATATAAATAAATTTTAAACACCAAAATAAGTTCGACAGAAATATTTCCAAAACATAAAAATATAAATCATTAATGATTATTTGTGTCTCTGATAGCTCCTTTCTTAGTATATTTAAAGATATTAGAATGTTGATAGGAATAGATTCATTTAATTCGGAAAGATTGTAATCCCAATTTGATAATATTGGAAGTAACTTTAATTGATCTATTGTCAATAAATTGCAGAAAGATATATATATATATGTATTTATATATATATATATATATATATATATATATATATATATATATATATATATATATATATAGCAATTTTGAGGCTGCAAATGTATTGGACAAAGTCTAGTGAACATTTTAGCCAATAGAATAAAACAAAATTTGTTTACCTTATAAAAGGTGAGAGACATAAACGATGTTCTAAATGGAAAAAATATTTAACAGTAGTATCTTTCCTTTAGAACAGCAACCTCGATTCATTCTATCACATTATCTTAACATAGTCAATGGTACGATTGGGGTAATTGGAATTGCGTTGAACAATTTCACATTTCTAACATGCAGTCAACTGGAGAAGAAGTACAAAACGTCATTCACAATGCTAATGCAATTACTAGCCTTTTGGGATGGGATGAATTGCATAAATTTTGGCATACGAACTGGTATTCTTCGACCAATGGGTATGTTACTATCACAATAACTACAACCTTTCCTTAAAAAACTTATTCATTTGTGGCACATAAATTATAATTTAACCTCATCTAAACTTAGAATCAAAAATTAAAATTCAATTTCAATATGATCTAAATATTGATTCATATGATAACCTAATTACATTAACATTGTATTTAGGGATTAACATCGATCATATGAGCACAGTTGTCTGCAGGTTTTCATTCTTCATAAACCTGTGCACAACATTAGGAGCAACTTGGTTTGTGGTGCTACTTACATGTGAGCGAGTGATCTGTATCAAATACCCAATATTTTATAAATCTTATTGTAGTGTCAAAAATGCAAAAAATATTGGGATTTTATTATCAATAACAGTGATTATTCTAGCTATTCCACATGGATATTATTTCTCAATATATAATGGATTTTGTAAAGCGTTTGTAAATCTTCCCTTCTATGATATTTATATAATTGGAATGCATTATGGATTAAAGCTCTTAGTGCCATCATGTGTGGTATTTAGTGGAAATCTTGTAATCATTCACGCCTTATACGTTTGGAGTAAGCAAAGAAGTAGACAGCAAGTAGATGTCAATGTTGCTTTACTTCTCTTGGTAATTTCTGCAACATTTATTATTTGCCTTAGTGGATCAAGTATTTTTAAAGTATACGCTACATTTTATGATAATGAAACGTCCGAAGATATTGCAAATATTTATTTGCAATACGCAATTGGAAACCACTTCAATCTGGTTAACAGCTCTGTGAATTTTATTTTTTACATGATTTCTACAAAGCCATTTCGAGACAAATTTCTTAACATAATTTTGTGTAGAAAATAACCATTATCGAATTTGCAACTATTATATGATTCTATTCTATGTATTCACAATACTGTAGAAAGTAAATAGGTATGCATCTGGTGTTCACTATTTATTTTGAATAGTAAATGAAATACACATGTTAAGTAATTGTCTACACTAGTTATTAATATCGAAGTGATATTTTTAAAGTCGCTCTAGGATTTTACAATTTGATAATTTTATGTTTATGTTTGCAATTTATTCAATTCCTATATATTACTCTTTGAATATAATTATATTATAAACATTCTGCTAGTAGTAATTAAAATTTATTATAATTTTAATAATAGAATATCCAATGAAATATAATATATATAATTGTCCTTTTATGTTATTTCATTCAAACGTTGGCTAAAATATCACAAATATGCACAAGTTTTTCACCTATGTTCAAGCACATTCAGTCTGATGAATTTCTAAAATTTTGTACGTTGTTTTTCGTTGAAAATTTCGTTATAATATTGACTACCTTTTTCCACTAATGATGTCGTAGAGTCACTTTTAGTAATGGTACATATATATTATTTTTGTTTTAAATATATTGAACATATAAAATATAAATTTATCAAGGATATGTTTGGCTTACTTGAAAAGCGAGACTACTNAGCACATTCAGTCTGATGAATTTCTAAAATTTTGTACGTTGTTTTTCGTTGAAAATTTCGTTATAATATTGACTACCTTTTTCCACTAATGATGTCGTAGAGTCACTTTTAGTAATGGTACATATATTTTATTTTTGTTTTAAATATATTGACATATATAAATATAAATTTATCAAGGATATGTTTGGCTTACTTGAAAAGCGAGACTACTTCCATTATATTTCTGGTATTCTAGTATTTATTTATGCTAATTTCAGGGTAAATTCGTTTGTTATTCAATTTCCAATGTAGTTTTAGAAGAGTAAGTACTATTTCTTCTCACCAATATTATAAAAATTATATATATATATATATATATATATATATATGTTTCATTAGAAAATGACGCTAAATAATATTTTCCTTTATATTTAGTGTCAGTCATCAATTGGCATCAAAAAAGTAATTTCCTTAACAAGCTTGCATTTTCATGCAAAGATAATGTAAGTAATACATAAAAATACATAAAAAATTTTGAAAAAAAACTGAGTGAACAAAATTTTCGGTATAGTGCTTTTATAATTGACTTTAAATATATTTTATTTAGCACCAGATATACGCATCACCAAATTATTTAGAGGCAGATGTATTGCTGGCCTAGAATGTAAATTTTCTAACACATTGTCGTATAAAGTTGTAAGCGATTGAAAATTTAAGTTCTTATTATGCTAATTAATCATTAATTAATTACTTTTAAACATTTGAGGCACAAGCGATGTGGTACTTTGATTCTACAAAAGAAATTTCAAGTTGTTTGAAAAATTAGCTTTTGAGTTATTAACCGCTATTAATTTTCAGTTAGGACAATTTTTCTAAAATATAGACTTACTTTTAGAAAGCAAATTTCCTAAATGCTATTCAAAACAATTTTCTGGACCAACAGAACTTTGCATTATTCATTGTTTTTATGCATTATCAAAATTCCAAAAAAATGTTAACAGTTATTAACAAAATTCAATATAAATGTATTTATACAGAATTACATTAGTCTTAGGATTTTTAGTATGCGAGAACAGTAGATATTTCAATAAAAAATCGGTAGAGCACGTATTCTATTTATATTCATACCCTAGCGTTTAATTTATTATTCAATAATATTTCCATAAAGTTTAAATCATCTATTATCATATATGGTAACATGACAAGCACGTCAATCTCTTTGCTTTTTGGAATAAGTGTCACGACACTACATATTGTCAAAACAATAACAATTAGTTATTGGCAAAGTGCTGTTATTGAGTATCACTATCTTTGTTGTTAGTTCAAAGATACATAAAAAATATAAATGCATTTATTTTTAGCAGTTGAGTTTTCACAATTTACCTGATGTTTCTAAACCTTCAAATAGTTAAAATATATTAAAGATACCACAAAGCTTGCTTCTCTACCTCAGCATATATATATATATATATATATATATAAAAGAAAATATTCCAGGGAGTTGTGTTTCGGAAATATATGATTTTTTTATTATAATTTTACAAATTCTACCCATAAGTTGATATCACAGTAGAATTCTTTTAACACGGCATTTGTGATTAACGGTGCACCACACTAGCTTTCGCTATGTACACAATTTTGAGAGATTCCTCTTCAAGAAGGAATCAGGACATTATCTTAGATGTAAGTAAAGCTAAAGTCTTTGTCAATGGGTACACAGTAAAATTGATTTTAATAACTATTCAAACATTTAAGTAAGCATTATTTTATAGTGCTGTCTCAATACTTTTGTCCAACTCGGAGAAAGTTCTGGTTACATAAGATCCAAGGAGGAAGCATTAAGTCACAATTATATTGTATTGAAATTTTAAAATGCCAGGGAATATATTTTAATAATATAACGTCATTAACCGATTATTTTTCACAACAAAATCACTAAATTATTTTAGTTATTAAATTGGTAACTGCCTTAATACTTTTGTCCAGACCTGTACACATATATTACAACAATAGTAAAGGAGTGAATTTGATATTATTTTTTCAAAAATATTTAATAATTTTATTGTTTTTTCATTTTATTAGGTTGTTCGGAACGTTTTTTGGGATTTCTACAGATATTATGAATTGTACCAAAAAGTTCATTTTTCATTTGTTAATAAAATAAATTTACATTGTTTTGTCGGAAATTAGATGATAAACATTATGAAATAAACAAAATTTTTTATGCATAATATAAGTATATTTATACTATTTTATTATATATTATATATTATTATATATATACATATATATATATATATATATTATTATATTTATATATAATATTATATATTAAAAAAATTTGTTCGCATGTTGATCGAGGAAATTCTTTTAAAAAACTTGTGATTGTATTGCCAATTTCTAGGCTTGGTCTTCCAGATCTTTCTCTGTCGTCAAAGTTAAAATTCCCTTTATTAAATTCTTTGATCCATCTTTGGCATGTTCTTTCATTAATTACACCCTGTCCACATGCTTCGTTAACTTCTTCGGCAATTCTTGCCCCATTCAATCCTCTCAACCAATTGTAATGAATAATACTACGTAAATATTGTTTGCTGATTTTCATCATAAATACTTCGAAGTATATAAAATAAACGCCAATTTATATTATAAAATTTTTTAAAAATTTCTAATCTATGAAATATGTCTATGAAAAATATAAAAATAAGCAATTGCAAAGTTAATCTAATCACAAATGAAAAATTTTACAACCTATATAAGCTTTTTAAAAATCCGACAGAACTTTCCGAACACCTTAATAATATAGAATAAGAGTTTGATTTTTTCGCTGTACTTTTCTAAACATCCGACCGCACAATCGTTCATTGTAAATTATTGCAATTCCATACTATTGAACAAAATTATAGTTCATAAATGGTATTCGTTTTAGATAGAAGTACATATTATTTAACACTTTCTGATTAGGACAATTGTAACAATTAGTATTTAAATTGAAGAATCTTTAACGCCATCTTGTGTGGCAAATACTATCATTAATTTCAAATTCAGATTAAAAAATTTTATTATCAGAACATAATCATCATAGGTCAATCTTAATAGAGAATACTTTACTTGGAATTCCAAATTGTGCCATTTTTTGCTTTCATAATTTATTAAAATTTACGCTGAGTTGAATTTCCACATAAAATCAAAATGTTAATTAAGGTCATATGAAAATACCCCTAAATATAGTATCGTTCCTTCTAAGAACATGTAAAAAGACTTCAATTGGCCCAATCAATATATCACATTGAGTATTTAACACTTGTTGAGATTTTTTTTCTCCATTGTATCACTATGTATGGCATTATCACTAAAGAGCGGAATATTTCCAGAATGCTATAAAAAGGCGAATATTTTACCACTACCAAAAAATAATCTTCAACAACAGCTAAAGATATGCGCGGAATTTCCATAACATCAATAAGAATGAGATTATATGAAAGAGCTGTTCATAGAATCCATATTACACTAGTTATTCATGAAAAAGCTGACAATTATCAATTTGGTTGTCGACAAGGCGGTCGCCAGGCGAGGGCCCGGGGCAATGGCCCTTCCTGTTGCGCCACTGGGCCCTCCTTTCTCTAGGCATCCTGCATAAAAAACTCCATAGTATTAATTCTAATGTTCTGTAACTAAGTTAGAGTGAATATATTTTAGTTGAAATATATAAAATACTAATTCCATTCTATTTAAAAATTCTATGAAAAAGTGTGAAACTATTTCATATGAGTGAAACTATGATTAATTTATTAAACTTTGCGGGGCCATGCCCCCCTAAATTTCAAATGCAAGCCATGGGGCTGGTTACCGATCGAAACGAGGGACAAATGATTGTTTGCTAACTCTACAAAATTATATTCTGCAAGCATTAGATGAAAACAAAAATGATAGAATTCATGCACTTCTTACTGATTTTGCAAAAAGATTTTCATAGTGTTTCAAACGAATTGGCAATTTAAGAAATAAATAAATTTACTGACAATGTATGCATAAAACGATGGCTAAATAGTTTTTTATATGAACGTAAACAAAGATTAATCTGGAAAGGAAACCAAATAAAGTATGAAACAATTAACCTTGGTTGCTCACAAGGCCGGTTGGAGGTCCCAACATCTAACTTATAATTGTGATGACTTAAGACCTGCTAATGGGAAAATAATTAAATATGTGGATGATTCTTTTTCCTTATGCAAATGTAGAATTGATCCGACGAATAAAGAGCAAAGTATTTATAATGAACAAATCAAATATATTGAAGACTGGTAAGAACCAAATAGAAGGAAAATTAACAAGAATTAAACCAAGCATATGCGTTTTTGTTTAAGCCAATATCCACTATGCAAAGTAACTACGAATCAGTATTTGAAAATACCAAAATTCAGAAAGTTGGCATAGCAGTTCGAATGTTAATTGATTTTCTCTATAATATAATTAAGATGGTTTAATGCTTACATGATATAAATTAACAATTGCGCGAAAGTACTTTTATTGCAGATTCTTACATGAAGAATAATGAAGAATAAAAACCTAAAAAATAAAATATTTTCCCATTTTGAACCCTATCAAAATCAAATTCTGGTATACATGCTTCAAACCAATACAGTCAGCAATGAGATGATATTTTTAGGAAATACCCAATTAGAAAAATGCCGTCTTGAAGACGTCCTATGGAGGTGATCTTCAGTACGTCTTGAGGACGGCATATGGGGTCTTGATCAAGTCTTACACAAGTCTCAATGTTGCATCTCTAGGCTGTGTGTTTCGTAATATCAAACATAAATGGGACTTAATCTTCCTCTGCATTCCTATTTATAGACTTTGCAAATATAAATGCTGTTTGGAGTGCAGAGGAAATAATATAATGACTAAAGTACAAAATATAATCAAAGTTTGTAGCACGCGAAGGTTCATCGGCTCTATTGATTTCTGAAAGAGTTCACCATACTTCAAGATTTTTACCCATAAAAGTATATTGTAAGCTTGGGCTATCTTTGGTAGTTCTGATGATGTTACTCAATATTTCTTAGCTGCTTCGTATAACGCTTTAGAATCAGTGATTATAATAGTGTTAAAAGTAGCCTTCACAAGGGGCAGCATAAAACATTAACAATTCGTTTTGAAAGATATGCATTTGTACTACTAAATTGGGGAATTTAAGCATAACATTAGCTTCTTGCATTTCCGATTCGATAAATAGTCCTCCAAGCTCATTACTAGCGTTCGAAAAAATCTTAGCTGTGAATAATTTCTGAGGATTGTGCCAAAAAAGTCTTTTGGGTGAGAGAAGATAGAATAATTGTATTACCATTAAATTGAATATTTCCTTTTTTGTGTGTCTAGAATTAATTGTTCTATAAGGCCCCATGTGTCAACCAAGGGCCAAGAGTGGAATACATGTCCCAGCCAAATTTGCTTCTTTTTGAGTGATAGAGTATCTCTTCAGAAAATAATATAGAAGATTCACACAAATTAATAGAAAATCCAAGTGCCTCAAAAATTCTCCTAGGCGTTAAATCTGATTTATCTTCCTGAAAATGTATTCCTAATTCTTTTAATTTTTTTAACGTGATCTAAAATATTTTCCAAGTACTGAGATTCAAAGATAATTACAAGGCTGTCGCTGTGTGAACATGCCACTGAATATATTCTTTTAATAGGTCGAACTTAGCAATTTGTAAACATCTGGCAAAGGTAAGGCGTAATCGTGGTTCCCATAGGTAACTTACGGAATCTGAATCTTCTTCCTGATTGGTCTAAAATACAGTTTTAAACCGCTCATGTTTAGGCAAAGTAATATTGTAGAACGCGCTTTTAAGATCCAATTGTATAGCGATGTCTGAAGACTTAGGTTCTTTAAATAAAACAACTTTCGTGAATGACGGCAGATAGAATTTAGGAGATTTGCATAAGGGCATTAAAGGGCTATAATCAATTAGAAGTCTTTGTTTTCCGAGATTCGGGCACCCCGAAAATACCAAACTTAAATATAGATCTACTAGATGGCTCAATTATATTGGCTTTCCATAGAGCCTCTACTTGTGCAATTACATGGAAATTAGTCGTGGCATCAAAAGTATAAGGTTTTTTCTGAACAAAAGGTTTTAACTTATCCAATGCTATATACGGTTTTTTTAAGAAAATTAAAGCGTTTCGGAACATCTAATTCATAAAAAATCGATCCCAGTTCATTTCAATATCCGGAAAGGAGTAATTAGGTTTAATTGTTGGGTCTAAAGTAGAAATAAGCGAGCTTAACTGCTGGAACTCTCAGGGGTGCAGATCAAGTGAAACTACATGTATTTTCAAATTTAATATTGTGATTAAGATCTATAGAATATATATTAGAACTCATATTAATGTTATTTAGATCTTGCTATGTTTGATCTTACTAAATGGCATCAAAAGAAAATACAAAGCCAACGTTTAAATGAAATAATAAGTTTGACAGAAAATTATGCAAATATATAAATAAAATTATATATAAAATGAGTTTCCATTGAAATGAAAACTAATAAGATTAATGATGTTCCAATTATAATAATAGCAATTACACAGTTATGCATTAAATCAAATTGTAATTATTTTTTAAAACGTATTAAACTTATATAATAGAAAATAAGCGTATTTTTTATTTGATTTTTTTGTAAATCAAGGCAGTAAATTTAAAATGATTTTAGAAGGAACATATTTCAAGCGTCAATACAACACAAAAACAAATGTCATCATAAATGATCTGTGTTTACTGGGTGAGGACATTGAAAACTCATGTCTATAATTCTACAATTTATTTGATTTTTTAAATATTTTTGTTGAAAATTCAATTTTGTTCACGAAATTGCTGCAAGTAGAATTTACTATCATAAGATGTTAAAAGCCCTCAATTTGTAGACTATGATTGTTAGCTTTGTTATAATTTATTGCAGGAAAGGTTCTAGAAGTATTTATACACTAGAAAGCAATTGTACTGTACTAAGGATTATTTGTCTTCAAATTCTAAGAGAATATCAATGGAATTCAAGCTTACTATGTGGTCTATGGTTTGTTTGCAGGATTCATGAACATTTGAGTATAAAGTACTTTGTTGGTTTTTTAAATTTTGTCAAGAATTTTTAACTATGTAAAAATTGATTTATTATAAAATTAATTGTATCTTAAATTTTTATCAATTTTCAATTTTCTTAAATTTTTACAAAGTTTCTACAATTTTCATAATTTTTTTTCAAGTTTAACAAAGCTTGTTAGACTAGGGTTCAGCTTATAATTTTGATGCTTTGTTTTTTACAAACAACTCTTCCAAAGTGGTTGCATTTTAATACTTTTTAAAGTCCATTAATCAGTTTCATTCATATCAACATGAGGACAGAAGTTGCACTACACAAAGTTGAGCATATGTTAATTGATCTGTTATATCCAAACATTTTCAAATCACTCAAAGCCATGCATGATTCATCTAATTTCAGTTACTAGCTGGATTCAATATTCATTTGAACATTTCTCCAACTAAGGTTTGGCAATAGACTTGCAATCCTTCAAAATTACGTAGGCTTTCAGAAGTGTGACATGAACTAAATTACAGAAGAAACATACGACCATCTGTATTATTGAAAAGCACAATCTATAAACCATATTGTCAACTTCCAACTTTAAATTATTGTAGTTGGTAATTATGTCAATAAGTCAGAATCATTTATCATCAATAACACAAGAACGAATTATTTGATTTATCACAGTAGGTAACCAAATCTTGCTTATCTGAATTTAAGATAGCAGATAAAATATTATTTGGTTTAGAAAAATGATTGCATTTTGTAAGTATTCATAGTCTATTATTAACGAACAGTTACTAATCGTGTGGTTTCTGTTGGAAATGCATAGCTGAAATGAGGATAACCCTTAGGTCATTTGTCATTGTCATGGTGTGATCTTTAAAGGAACTAAAATTATGAAAATATTTTATACTTTTGTAGTATAATTTTGAAAATATTTATGGTTCTTGTAAACAGTTGTTGTAAGTGTAGCTAATGTATTTACCTAAAAAAGCACTCTTCAAAACAACGGTATTACACATATCCTAATTTGTGATTCTGTTGTTTTTTCTAAACAAGGGTGTTACGTTCTTCATTGTTTTAGTTTAGTTTTGCTTACACTCATTTTATTTTTTTGACATAAACTAACTGTTTCTTGATTAATATATACAGCTACATCAAGAAATTAGCAGGAAATTATGCAAAGAAAACTTATAAAAAATCCATCACTGTGCATATTAATATTAAGCATTTTATTTTTGCGAAAATATATATTCTGATTACAGTCAGCCTAGTGATACCACAACTTCTGAACTTGCAAGTCCTACACATTAATATCCTATCTTGCTTAAATCTCAGAAAAATATGAAAGTCGTATATATATATATATATTCCCAAATGAATATATATAGTTTGTTATTATATATTTATATATATATATACATGTATATATACATATATATATATATATATATATATATATATATATATATATACTACAATATAATTGAGGCTTTACATTTAGCATTATTATTTGAAATCAAAGAATTTCAAGCTCTATTCAAGGTAACTTTTAGCCCGTCAAATGGCTGCTGTAGAACTTCGATTGGTAAGCACATAAGTTTGTAGCAGGAAAATTGCGTTGTCCTGAATAGATATTTAAACTTAATACAGTATGTTACAGCATGAGTGATCTTACTGCATCAGAGGTGGCAGAAATGTCATAAGAAGCTACATAGAAATATTTTTTATGTTTATGATGTGAGTAAAAGCCTAAAATTTTGTTTTCTTGTTTGGAATGTTTGCAATGTGAGATCTCTATAATGTTCGAACCTTGGTAACCCATACTTCTAATGCGGGCAGGGTTGGGCATTGCGTTTTGGGTAGAATTGGGGAGAACATCCCAAAATTAGGTTGAAACCCCAAGATTTGGGTCGCCCAATAATTGAACATAAAAGTAAGTTTTAACATAGAAAACCTTTTAACAATGAAAATTTCAGTGAGGAATAGTTTTAAATTTTAACATAAAAGTAAGCAACTGTTATTGTAAAGTAAACAAACTGTTACTTCTTGCACATGTTTCAGTAGTAGAACCGTTTTCCTTTAAATCCACATTTGTCGTGTGCCCAATAACCACATTCAATGCACTGTAAACCCTTTTTATACCTTAGGTTGCACACAATACATTTATAATCAGTAACCATTTCAGGAGCAATGATGTCCGATGGTATTTCCGGGAATTTTGCCTGGAAATGATAATATTTTTCGTGCTTTTTCTTTATAGGGTTACATTCTAACATCAACACTGGTATTGGACAGATGATTTTTAGACAATTTTTCGTGAAGTCAATCGTAGTTAATTACAAGATACAACTAGACATCTGTTGTTTCCTCCGTCATTTTACATTGCAATTTAGAATAAACCAGTACATCCTTTGAAAGCGACCTTTCTACGGCGGCTTTAGTACCAACAGCTCAACCAAGTGATAACGCAAATTTGCCAAGATCAACCCACTCACATATCTTTGTGAACCAAAAGTTGAAAAATCTCAAATTCATGAATTTCTCAAAATTTCTTCTGGTAAACATGCCTAATTGTACTGCAGGAGAATGGCTGTCAACTAATTCATTGCTCCTCTCAGCACATGTATTAACATCGTTCATGAGAAGTTGAATGTACTCAGATCTTTTAGCGTCGCTTAGCTCTTTTCTCTGATTCACAACTGGCGATATCACACAAAGGCATTTGTATAAATCACACTCAATGTTTCACAAGAATTTCCAATATGATGTGAGTCATAGTCTTCTAGGCGCTGGAGATTTTCGAAATGCATTTTTAGCTTGTGAACTTCATCACACAAAAGAGATGGTGTTAAAGAGTCGGCTTGAATATGGTCAGTGGCCTCTCCGAATGGTACACATAGGTACAAGAATGGCCCTCTCACTTGACGTCCACTTTTCTTGGCTTATAGCAGGCATAATGATCTCATTGAAGTCCACTAAATCCAAAATACTCCACTAAAAGTCCATAAATGAATTCCACTGAGTGTTGCCATAACAAACTATTTTCTTTGGTGTTGCACCAGGTGCTGTTTTACTGATTCTGGCAATTTGCTAATTTTTTTGAACATATCATCAATGACCACTTTTGCTTGCTTAACTTCCGAAATACCCTAAATTATGTCTTTCAGAAGTTGTTGAATGCTATGAGCTACGCATCACACAACAAAGAAACCTTTTTCTTCTGTGAAACAACTTTGGTCTGTTCTGAAAGCTGTTTTTTATCAAATCTTCTTGGAATCATTTGACAAAAAGCTGAGTGAAAGTGTGGCTGATCCATACATTCGAAAAACAAACAGTTCTCAGAAAAAGCTAAAACCATGTCCTTTTTACATTCATCATCGACGTTCTTTATCTTGATAAAGGAATGCATCATACTGGCTTGTGCCGTGTCTTTCCTGGCAGTGCTCTTTTCACGTATATCATATTCCTTAATGTGCTTAGCCTTCATATGGGTTCGGTAATTATTCTTCCCATAATTTGGTCAAGTAATAACAGCAGTGCATAACTTACATAAAGAAATCAGTACACGTCTTTCATTCTTTCCTTTTTCAATAAAAAAATCGAGAAATCAGTACCCTGCATTATCAAAGACTTAGCTGACAAGAAAGCAGGCAATCAGAAAAGAAAACTAAAATCATACAGAATAACAGCTTATGCAAACAAAACATTAGAAATTGCATCAGAAATTTGACTGGCACTATAATAATAGCCAATCAGACAATCATATTATAGACAACGAAATTCTCACACTACAGGAGGCTAGTTCAAAGAGCGTTCGTTGCTTTCTATCCCTTTGATCATTATTGCTAGCCTGTTTTGATTCCAGCTGTCTCAGCCTTCAAATCCTTCAAATATTTCTTATGTATATTGAGTTTCATTTTCTTACAATGGTTGTTAAAATTGAAATTTGCTTTTGCTTTATCGATTGCACTGATGTGGCATAATTTCATGTTATTAAAATATTGTTTACTCTATTTTATATCTATTAAGTCAAACATTCGCTTGAATATTATAAATATGGTTAAAAAGTGGGAATCGTAGCAACCTTGCTGTCCCTTTAACCCGCATATGTGATCAGTAAAAAATATACGTTAAGTGATAAACAGATAATTTTGTCCGGTCATTCTATTTGTAGCTAGGGAGAGTGAATTTGAGTGTATCACAATGTATCAGAATGTTGGTTACATAAAAATATCTTTAATCTTTTATTAGAAAATCATTTTTATTATAAGCTTATCATAAATATCATCAAAAATTTGATATCATAAAGCCGATTATACAATTACACTGATTTTATGGTGACAAATTATTATTTAATGTAAAGATAATTGACATTTACAAACTGAAGATAAAATATAAAACGAACTTAATTTTCAAATGTACATGTGTATATCATCCATATTCATTATACATGTAGACCGACTAAAGACGAAACAAAAGCATGAAACCACTTTGGTAAACTGCCATTACTCTTCGTGTAAATGAGGATTATTAATTTTATTCAAGCTCAGAACTATGTTTCATTAGGGTAGGAAATCTTTTTACATTAAGAAAAAATTAAATTCTTTTTATATGCCTATAACATTTAAATGAACTGAAGTCCATTATATCCGACTAAGATCAGAACATCATAAAATAGGAGAAGCTTTAAAAATTAAACAATCAAACAAAGATCAATTATTGAATAAACAACTAACCATGATATCATCAAACTTATTTTAAAAGCATGCAATATTGAATTATATAAAGTGTAGTCTATTGTAAATATATTTAGTTTTTACCGCATATTTGTACTAATGAGGTTTTATATCAATGAAACCAGTCTATCTCTTTCATAGTGTCTATGCTAATATGAATATATATATATATATATATATATATATATACNCATAGCGTCTATGCTTATATATATATATATATATATATATATATATATGTACAAGTGCTAACTGATTATGTTTTAGCTGTTTTGAAGATGCCAATGGTTATGATATATCTGTTTCAGAGACTACAAATGCAATGTTATGATCGTGGTTTGTAAGCTGGGTTTTAAGAGTTTTCGACACTGTGGTTTAGTTATCAATTGGCACGTCTCATTTTTAGTGATTTACAACATTGCTAAAACCACCATACTGATGTCAAAAGTACATTAGAATCACCATATACTCATTGTAGAAATGCTCAGTGCGCTATTATTTGCATCTGCTGAAAGACGTGTTATTTTAGTAATACAGCCAAACAGATCATTGTAGTTTTCTTATATGATTTACCTATACTTTATTTAAACAAATTGCAAGTTGCTCAGAATAATGCTGCCAGACTGGTCTTCCTCAAGATTTCCAATGATTATGTTATGTCACTTCTCAAGCATTTTCATTGACTACCTATTTTATTTTGAATAAAGTATAAAGTTGCATCCCTTAATGGATTGGCATCTACGTATCTCTATAATTTGTACACTATCAACCGCGGTCTACCACATTACTTTGTGGAATTGATGTTAAATCTTTATCAATATTTTTGTAATTCTAGTGAATTATTAAGATCAGCATTACTTTGATGTGCCCATATTACACGCATTTGAGCATGATTAAGTGCACCTATTTTTATTTTTGTTCTGAATTCATTTGAATTTAAAGTTTGTAAAAAAATTCTATATACATATATTGTGTAAAATTCATTGTGTAGTGATTATTAAAACCATGTAAATTCCATTTGACATTATGTTATGAGCTATCCTTATTACGTCTTGACTTAAAATGGCTATTCTTACTAAGTTCTTGACACATTTTATGCTATCTTATTACAATGTTTAAGTAAGTTCTTACTAAGAATAGTGGTTTTGTAAGACATTATGTTATGAGCTATTCTTATTATGGCTTTACTTAAAATTGCTATTCTTACTAAGTTCTTGACACATTTTATGCTATTCTTATAACGGTATCTAATAAAGTTCTTACTAAGAATAGTAATTTTATGTAACATGGTTAACGAATGCATTCAAGGCTGATAAAATGTTACAAAAGAAAATAACATGCCAAAAATGGCTCTTGAAATTTACGCTGTATGTACTAACACGTTCGTCAGCTGCAACTTTTGTGGCATTATAATATGTGACAACATCAGGTTTGTGTTTTGGTCTGCTTTCATCCACAGATTTGTGATGTATGGAAGATAGTAAATTGACAACTTTATTCCACTTGGCAACATAAGAAACTATATACGAGCACTTGATTCTCACCACTGTTGTTTGTTGCTTGTTTGCTGGACTACAGTTCTTGGTGTTGATGAGTTGTAAGGGATGACGGGATTTCACGTTGATTTGAACGAACCATACCAACCAAAGTCATATTCTGATTGAGAAGCTCTCTAGCAAGTTGAAGCAATGTAAAAAATTTATCGCATGTGACATTCCGTCTTCTACATCCTCAACTGATCCGTAAGAGCCAGGACTATTTGCTCTCCAAGAAGTAAGCCTTGTAGATGATCTTCTTGTCGACCACAGTAAAATTGAATGTTCCAACAATAATAGTTCTTTGAATCACACAATAGATACTACTTCAAGCCATATTTTGCAGGGTTTGATGACATGTACTGCCTGTAGCAGCACATTCCATGCCAAGGGTACAATTTTTCATCAATAGTTACAGAAGGCCTGGGAACATATGACTTTTGGCCAGAGGTGTGACAGCAAAAGCAATAGCAGTACTGCTAGCGAATAGCAATAGGCAAAATCGTAACTAGCATTCTAAGCTAACTTAAGTACCTTCCCCCAGTTAAAAATCAACTGTCGCAAATGCATCCTAACTCATCCTATTTATGTCGCAGATGTCTCATGTCCTAGTAAGTAGGGGAATAGCTACTGATTTTTCCTGTAAATGTTCTGATCTGTGCTTTACAGATTCTTCAATATTTACTTCTGGGAATATTGAGTTATCAAATGTTAGTTTCCTTGGCATGTCTATTTTTGCTTGCTTTTCACATGTTTGCTGACCTGATCTGTGATTTCTTGAATTATGAGTTCTTTCTCATCTTCTTCACTGAGAGTTGCTCTATCAAGTTCTCTTTGGCTACTTGATTTTGTTTGTATTCACTCACTTCTTTGTGGTTAGTTGAACCTCCAGTTCTTCTGTGATTAATATTTCATGGGTCTGCATCTGCTTTTTCATTACTTTGTCCTTGTTATTGTCCTGTATCAATTCGTTTAGTCTGATCTGATCCTTCAGATGTTTAATTTCTAGTTGCTGCACTTCCCTTTCTTGTTGCAACTCTTTGTTTTCTGTTTCCAATTTTGAGTACATTGCTTTCCATCTATCATTTTGCTCTAAAATTTGTATGTTCACATCTGCTAATCTTTGTGTTAATGTGTCGACTTGTATTTGGAACAAACTGCATTGTTCATTTCTTCAAATCTTTCCTTCAGGATTCTCATCTCTTCCTTATGAGCAATTTCTGTGTTTTTTTTTCTTGAGAGAGTGTCTAGGATCTCAAGTGAATTGATTTGTGGTTCTAATTGAATTGTTTGCATTTCCACATCTGCAGTGGGAGTTATTGAGGTTGACTCTTTTTGCAGCTCACTAGTCACTGGGGTTTTGGGGTTTTCTACTGAGTTGTCTCATGTTACAGGAACTTGTTTCTGTTTTTTCTTGTTAGTTTTGGTCATATTTGTAACAGAGTGTCACAATCATGCTGTTGTGAGGTTTTGTCATGATGTATTTGGTGATTTTCACATGCATTAATTTTTTTGTTTTAGATATACCATAAAAAATATTTTTTCTGCATAGGTTAGTGGTTTCCTTTTGATTTTTAATCTTCACTAGTGAAATGTTTATTGAATCACAACATTTGAGATAGAACTGAGTAAATAGAACATATTTGGTAAAAAGTAAAACTATTTCCATAATCACATCAATAATCAACAAATAGTAATAACAGTAATCCAGTAATAATAGATAGAGAGATAACAGTAGAAGAACTTTCCTGCACCTACAGGGTCATCACAACTAGAGTATGTCTCCTACCAATGCTTACTCCTGTAATTGGTAAGGTAAATGCACTGTCAAATCTCCATATTAGGACAAAGAATGAATGTCAAATTGTTTGTGTGGAAGAAATCCATCTTAACCACATTATGATGTTTAAAGGATTCTGTGTACTGTCATGGCCGCCATGTACTATCATTACCCAGGCAAAACACTGTGTATAATAGCAATGTATAGATAAGATACAACATAAGACAGATTGCAACATGCAGGGTAATGTATTAATTCCACTCTAACTGTTCTTTTGAAATTGTAAAACTAGAATAACAATTCACCACTACTATTTAGGTAGCACAATTGAAAACAGTCACAGTATAGAACATGGTGCGCACATTTGCTTGAAGCCAAAGACAGTTCACAGATCATTGACAGTTCAATCCATCCTTTATCCACATGCATCTCCATTGTTCCATCTGCTTGTAACTCAGCTCAATCTCAGTGAAAGTGTGTTATTATGTGTGTGTTACTTATTGTGTAATAAATACCAGTCACTAATCAACCTAACTTGCAATCTTAATATGTACTAGTGTAATAAATGAATAAGATAACATATTGCAACCTGACACTAGCTGCTATTCAAAAGAATAAAAATAGTTAATATAAAAATAATGCAGCTTTCTACATTTAATTAAAATAGATATACAATAAGGACTGATGATAAAAAGACACAACACTACCTGCAGATAAGATAAAATGTAACTATAAACTAGGGCAGCTTCTAACCTACATATAAATACTATACAATCAATATGGTCACTTATTGGTCAATAATAAGTCAAACAATTTAGATCTAAAATAGCAATAATTAATTAACATAGCTAAGGTGGCTATCAGCCTTTTGCAAACTTGTTACTATATGTAATACAAACAATGGTTTCCAGCTAAGCATGAGAAAAACTTTCCTATCCCTAGTTATAACTTAATTGCATGCAATTCTCAAGGCTAAAATCTTGTTATAATCCCTCACATCAGCTCTCAATCATTACACACAAGAAATGCTTAGCTGTGCATAATGTAATAGATCAAACTGGTATGAAAAGTAGATAAGTAGAATTCCAAAGAATTTAATCCATCATCTATTCACACTGTGACATAGCTATTTATACAGACTTCTAACAACATGTTTGCACGATTTTAGCAGTCAAATAAAACACCTGTCTTCTGTTGTGATTTGTCTTCCCACACCCAGCATAGTAACCATAAATTAACAGAAAGCATATTATACCTGGGCTTCTGACAAGATATATTTTCTGCAAATATTTGTCCACATGATCAATGCATGAAAAGCCAGTAATAGTATTCATTTTAAATATCAAATTTCTTTTCCTTTCTTTATTTCTCTTTTTAATTGTTAAATTTGTAGTTTTAGAAGGATTATTCTACAATATGAGGGTACTGATGATGCTAGAGAGCAATAGAATTTCATGGAAATTGTTTGAATTTCTAATGAGACAGATGGGACTGAGCTGGGGTTTAAGGGAAGTGATGTAGAGGACTGTCTTCCACATCCAAAAATTATTTTCTGATAGGATGGCCAACAAATATATTGGTGCAATCTGACAGCAAAAGTTTTAACATTCTGTCTGATTACCTCTTTTTACTATTGATGTTTCCTTCCTCACCACTTTTTGAATTTTATCAACATATACACTGCACTCATGAGTACTTTTCAGTTGATTTGAATTTACTAAAACTTCTGTGTCTGATGCAAGACAACTAACTCATTTTTGATTGATCATTTCAAAAAATTGGCAGAATATTTACTGCTTTCTAGGTGGCCTCTTCATCCTCAGCTGTCAATGCCTTTTGGCACCCCACTTGAAAATAGTAGATAGACATTGAAAGTTTTGCTCAAAAAGCTAACCACAAAAAATTGAGGAAAATGGCACAGTAAATATGAATTGTGTGACTTATCTGAAGGTTCTCTCTGAAGTTCTTAGAAAGCATGGCACAATAAAAATATATCATACAAATACTTTGAATTGAAAATTGATAGAGTCAATCAAATATAAGAAAGGGCTACTGAAGATACGTCATATCCAGTATACATATATCACCAATATTGACATGAATCCAACCTGATTATTACCACATTTACAATGGTTAAATCAGCTTCTAACATGATCAATTCCTGTAGGCACATAGCCCAAAAATCAGCAGGTACAATGAATTGAAAGAGAATAGCTTGTTGATGAATCATGATGGCATAAAATCAGAATTCCAAGAATATTTCACCAAAGCAATCATCATTCCACACAAAATTCAATAATTTTTAAGCAAAACAATAGACTTGAATTGAAAGAATACATTGAGTCTCTCATCACTGATGTTTATCATGGTCAATAGCCCACCTTCAAGCATATAGAATTTACATCAAGCTGATACATATTAGCTAATTCACCATCAAACTACCCTTGAAAATCAATCCTGAAAATGTGAAGTGTCAAAATGTGATTTATTTGAATACTGTGAAGTCTAACACTAATTTGAAGTATATGGGCATCTAACTATATTGTTCCATTGCTGCCCCCTACAAATTGAAGTTGATGACTACTGTTTGTTGTTAGTCCAATCACAGAAATGCTAAAGCAGGCATAGGGAATACTTTGGATAAGAATAATAGAGCAGTGAATCACCAATTGTACATGAATGACATGAAGATGACTTTCAGAACTAACTGAAGACATTGAATAATGCAAGTAGAGAGTTTGGGTTAGGGCTTGGATAGGAAAGTGTGCATCATTGATAATGACCACAGGCAAGTGCACAGAGGAGTTGATTTCAGGACAAGCAGTGCAGCCATGATAAAAGAAGTCAAGGAATATCACAAGTACTTACAGTAAAAGAGAGATATGGCACAGATCATGAGGAAATGAAGACAAGGCTAAGAAAAGGTACTACAGAAGTCACCATTTAAGGTACAGAACACATAAAGGAAATTAATACATGGGCAATATCAGTATTGAAATACTTGGCAGACATATTTAGGTGGAACTGAGAAAAATAGACAAAGAGACAAGGAAGGTCATAGCAGCACAGAGAGCATTTAACTTAAAAGAAGATGATGTTGCACTGTACACTCTAAGGAAGGAAAGAGCTGCAAAGTCTTGAGGAAGATGTCATACCAGAGTTGGACAGAGCAGGGACAAACAAGGCATAGGCAAAAGCTGATGAATGGAGAATGGTAAAGGAATACAAAAAAAAGTGTGACAGAGAAAAGAGGAAGAAATGTTTAAAGAAGGAAGGACTAAAGAGAGAAACTGAAGCACTGATAATAGCAGCATGAAGGAAAAACAGTCTGAAGTAGCACATAGATAGAAGAGTTGAAGTAAGTGATAAGTGCAAGCTAGAAAGCATTGGAGATTGTTGATCATCTGATAGCAGGGTGTGAAAAGTTGGCACAGAATCAGGAGTTGATTAGTTTCAACTAACTATAGCACTAATATTGGTAACAAAGGAAATTACTTTAAAAATGAACATCACATTTTTTTACAGAGTGCATAACAAACAAAAGGAATTCTATTTGCCAAATATTGATGTCAACTAATGTCATGAAATGTGCAAGCAATTGTGAAAAAACTTTAGGTAGCAAATATTTGCTGTTTTGATATAATACTATCATGGTTAAAATATCTCTGAGCATGTAAACCTTTTAAAATTTTGAAATGGCTTGTGTGTATTTCTAATTCTTTGTATTAGAAAATTTAATAAAACAGCAACCTAATTCAGCCCAGCTAAACAGTGTCAAATTGTATTTACTTGTACTTGCAATCAATGTTTGTGTATGTGACCAAATATCTTTTACCATGACTGTACAATTACAAATCGCCCTATCTTCTGATATTTAAAAGAATTAAGCCAATGGTTATTAATTCTGAAATAATTATGTATATAATTCTTGTAGTAATATAAGTGCAGATACATGGTATAACACAGAGTTGTAAAATGAGCTGAAAACTTAGGCCTAAGATTGCTAATTCAGCCAATTTTTATAATGTTATTTAAAATTTGTGTTTAAATTTTTGGTTTGCTAGACCAAGATTGTGTTAAAAATTTCTAATAAGATCTGTTCATTGAAATTGAAAAAAGTACAAGTTATTAATGTAAAATTTCAACATATTGTTTATAAATTCTGTAGCATTCATTGTCTATTCATTTATATTTGCTGTTGATGAAATCCATTTTTTTGAAATATGCAAGCTTTATCAGTTTGTTTTGTATAGTATAATGTAATATCAGTGAAACAATAAAATTTTTACCAAAAAGATTAAATTAGATTTTAGTTAAAATCAAGTTTGACACATAAGTTGGATCATGTATCACCTCATTGACCTTCCAATGAGCAGTTTGTTTGACAAACAGGTTTGACCATGTATCACCCCTCTCCTAATGTATCACACTGGAGGTCAGTACTGTGTTATGGAAAGTATGAACAGAGCTTAAAGGAAAAAAGACATACCAGAGTTGGATAGCACAAAGGAATACACAAAAGTGTCACAGAGAAGAGAGGAACAACTGCTTAGAGAAAAAAGGACTAAAGAGAGAAACAGAAGCACTGATAATGGCAACATAGCAAAAAGGAAAAACAGAATGAAGAAGCACATAGATAGAGGAAGGCACTGGTACTTAGGTACCATGTCTATGAGCCTACCCATAGGCAAATTTGTATGTTCTTCAGACAGTCTGTCCACCCCCAAGATTCAGGTAATGGCTATTTGGTGATGGTGGACTTGCAATATCCTGAATCTTTCCAAGATGAACATTTTGATTTTCCAGTAGCTCCATATAAAATGGTTGTAGATTACAAGCATCTATCACTCTATCAGATTGATATAAATAACAAGCTAAAAAAAGTCAGCACCTATAGCCAAGCTAGTGCAAACATTTTATAAAAGGAAGCTCTGGTCCTCATATTCTCTTCAAGTTTTCATATATGCTTATGGAAAATATGTTTTGTAGTTAATAATGTTTTTCCCATTTAGATGACAATGCTGAGGTAAGTGATAAGTGTAAGCAAGAAAGCATTGGAGACTGATAGCAGGGTGTGAGAAGTTGGAACAGAATCAGGAGATAATCAGCATGAGCATAAGTCATAAAATGAGAAGTTTAAGATATTGCCAGAATTCAACATTCAGTAAAGCTAGGTGATAGAAGCACAGAGCCAGAAATAGTAGTGGTGCATAAAGAGGAAAAAACAGAAAGAGTGATAGACATAGCTGTACCAACAAAAATGAATGTAGAATCAAGGAAAACTAAAATAGACAAGTACAGAGAGATGGCATAGGAAACATAAAGGTTGTGCAACCTGAAAAGGTTGAAATAGTCATCCTGCTAGTATTAGAGCAATAGAAGCAATAAAATACATCAGATACTTGACTTGGAGAGGGGTAAGATTACCAATATGAGGCAGTATTAAGGAAGGCAGCACTGTTAGGAGCAACTTGAAACAGCCTCCCTAGGAGCTGGATGAAGTAGTGAGCAGAAATGAGATAATAATGGTAATCAAATGCTGTATTTCTTGTAGATTGCAAAGAAATTCATTTAGGTAAAGGGAAAATCAATAGAATTACAATGAAATTTTATGCACTTGACAGAAATGTCTTCTTATTATTAGATTTCAAATTCAATAAATTTCTTCTAAAAAAGTTACAAAAAATGGCCAGATTATCACATTCAATTATTACATGCCTTTTGTTTATCACAAATACATTATTGTTCATTTTTATTTATAAATTTTAATTCAAAAAGCCACTATTTATTATCAAAAACTTTTAATTTGGCATTAAAAACATTAAATTTTGCACATAAGCATGACCATGTTAGTGAATACAGATGAAAGTATAATATATAATTTTATTTAAGTATAAATATGGCTGACAATAAATTTCTTTTCTCGATAATTACTTAATAGAAATTCTTTGATCACATAAGTTTATTTGTAGCAGTATTTGCTATCCTAGTTTTCACTGAGCAGCCTCTAATATTTTGAATGATTTAGAAAATGAGATAAGAATAGAAAAAAATTACAAAAATTTAGGAAAAAATTAAAAATCATACTTTTACATCAACAAAATACAATCAGAGACACAAACATGCTAAACAGATTTACAGGTTTTTAACACTGAGCTCACCACAAACATAGACACACATACATTTATTTTATATGTATTTTATTATTATTTTGTAAATACATGTATTTGTAGTTTGTAGCTTTTTTTACTGTAATTTATTTACTGCAATAAATTTGCTTTGACTCTTATTATGTTCCAAGATGCAAGGAATTATAAGATGTTGCTGTAATGTTTTATTGCTTGAAAATTCATAATAATAAGCAGTCAAAGTTTGGCATTCACCATTCATACAATGAAATTTTTTTCTGAATAAAGTGCTAAAAAAACAATTTGATAGTTTTGCTTAATATTCTTTGTTGTTGTTTTCTTCAATTATTCAAGATTTGAGTACCAAATGCAAATCACAGAAGAGATTTATAATATGTTATATATATATATATATATATATATATATATATATATATATACATAGAAGGACTCTAATGCTTTGGGATTTGTATTCAATGCTTGCATTTTCCAATTTTCTATAGTATCCAGAGCCTTTTTTGATGGAGAGCCAGAATAATTCATTTTCCCCAAAATTTTTTACATTGAGCATTTGGAATAGGAGTCTAATTTCTTATGTATAAGTTTCAAGTTTTTTCAAAAATAATTTTATATATATATATATATTTATATATAATAAAATAAAATAGCATCTAATTGCCATGCATTCATGCATTGAGATAACTAAATAAACTTTTGATAATAGTCTCTACCACTTTATTTAGGTACCACAATCAAAGCTCATAATTTAATTCTTACTCTAAACATTCACTATTATTCCCTACCCATTTATTAAGTAACAAATTAAACATAGAGACGTCAATTGTTCCTCAAGTGACATTACATTCAACCTTGCTTTCATAAACTTTTGGCAATAATTTTAAGATGGCCCTAAGACCAACCTCTTTGGTTCCTCTATAATTTCTGTGGCTAAGTCTTCATCTCAGCTTTGGAAGTTTGCATATCTCTCTTTTTGGTGATGTGTATGAGGGCTTCTCTATGTGTTACCACATCTCTCTTGTACTTCATTACCAACATTTCTAGCCACCTTTCATCTATCAAACACATCATTCTTTTGCTATTACATCACCATGTAAAGATATTGTAAAATCACTCATACAGATGGAGACCTTTTTAAAAACAAGATAAAAATTATCCAGCAAGCTTAATAACAAATTTTTGAAATATAGGCATATTAAATCACTAAAAAATTGTAATGCTAAAGTAGAGGATAAAAACTTTCTGAATAATCAAAAACTAGCAATATTTAATAGTAAGGCTCCAATTATAAGACAAAAACAAAATATAATATATTCTAAATCTTATACCTATAATGATTTTATATAGCACTTTATAATTGGTCTAATTTTTTAGTTCATCTGATTTTCATCTGTTAACCCCGCATTTCTTTGTCCATCATGTATGTTCCAAACTGTACATCTTATTGCATAACCACAAATAATCAAAAGTATATATAGGTCAGGATTTAGACATGCATTTAATACATTGGCTAATAGTAAATTTAAAACGTCATTTGTATCAATCTCACATTAAGCACTATCATAAGCCAAAGAATACTTAATGCAATAATAAAACCCAATTTCAATAATTTGTTGCCATAGAAACTTTTATTAAATATCAAACCAGATAAATGAAGAATGAAAAATAAAATAAACTCCGAAGAATTTATTGTTCATCAAATTTCTCTTAAATTCTCAGCTATTTATTTAAAAGTTGTAAAGTACCTGCTGATTTTGAATTGCAAATAAATCTTCTGCCAATATGGCTGTTCTTACGTAAGTGTAATTTCACTTGTTACAATTGGTCAAAAATTATTTAATCAGCTACAGTAATTTTCTTAGAGTTTACAATATTGTGACTTAGTTGCATCTTACAAAATAAATAAGATAATTAACTAAATTTTTACAATCATAATTCTGATCACTATTAATCATTCAACGTTAATCTTTGTTTGCAGCTTATTTCTTTTGGATGATGCTACACGCCCTCCTCAGCTTGCGTTATGAACAGCACTGGTCGCTCCCCATGCATGAGAGTGTCGGCTCTACGTATAAGTGACTCCACCTCAGAATCTTCCCATGTTATCATCACATACTCAGATTGCTTCGACATTTTTAGTACTGCCTCATGTTCAGTGGTAACGGTGTTCACATATTTTAGGAACCGAGTCTCTCTGATGTTCTCTGCTATAGGTGTCATTTCTAGCAGTTCATTCATCTTTTGTGAGAAAATTCCAAATTATTGCTATTAGGAGCGTCATTTGAGCATCAGCTTTGCATGTGTGGGCTAGATCTGCTCTCATCTGCGTGTTTGGATAAAAGAACGTAAAAACCTTCCGTAGGCTGTGCATATTCGCCACATCCTTATAGAAAAAACTGATGTTCTCTATTACTTCCTGCTCTGAAATGTCACCAGGATCATTTTTTCCAATACGCATCATAGTGACGATCTCTACTCTTTTCATTACGTCGTAGTAGCAATAGTCTTGTTACCACATATCTGTCCATATGATGGCATTAACTCCTGAAAATAGCATAACTGCCCTGGGCTGGCGTTTCTCTATTTCTCTCCTCAGCTCTTGGAGTTGGATGTGTATTGCTTCCCCTTCTGTATATAATTGATCTGGGGTAATGTTTCCTTCAATATAGATGCGGTTCCTTTTGGATTTAAATTGGACTATTGGGCGCAGATATATGGAATCATGATAGACCACAGCATAGCAATAGACCTGTTCCAACAAATGAAAACAGTAGAAATGCTACAAGGAAACGAAGGATTAGAAAAAGCCATGACATTATTCATTAAGTGCAGCATGACGCAACGCCAGGAATATTTAAAGGAAATTCAAAACATATGGGCTAACATGAAATTGCAGAAGAAGGTAGACGAATCTTGGCCAGAACTCAAAAATAGAGGCACCAGCATGTAAATACGACAAGACAGTGGAGATGGTATTGGCTGAGATCAATTGAGCATACAAGCTAAACACAAAGAAGGATTTCCGTAAATTGATATTGGAGGAAAAGAATGCGCCAGAGATCAGATACAGGACGTCCACATGGCTGTTAGCGATACTGCTCACAGAAGATAAGGATCTCACCCTACCCATAACAAGGAGCCAAAGAATAAAGCTCACAAAGGCTAAAAAGTTCGAAATCACGTTATCACCAATGAATACGCAGACAAAAAATTGGATTTTGAAAGGACATGTCAAAAAGATTGAATCGCCAGATAAAAATGAGAAACCACTGTAGACAATGGAAAAACTACTAGGCAGGCTGATAACAAAGCATCACCCAATGGGAAGAATGTCGATAGTAGAACTCGCAAACATTACAGGAATATGCCCAAGTGAAATACAGATATTTGAGGAGCCTATGCGAAAATATATGTGGGGTGCAACATTGGAAACAAAACTGAAGCAGCTGCAAAATCAACCTTGGTTAACCATGAAAAAGATAA
>CABFPE010000113.1:641283-654373 GCA_900660155.1 Hofstenia miamia | reverse complement strand
TAGCAAGTGCGGAAACAATTAGAAACATTCAAATCAACATGGATACCAGATTGATTGAAAAAGCGAGGTATTCCAGAACAAAATCAAGGCACTCACGAAACAACTGACAGAATCGAACAGTAGATTCCTGGAGCAGAATCAGCTTCTGCAAGAAAAAATGATGTATTAGAAATAACTAATCGACAACTAATACAAGATAATGATATACAGGCCACAGAGATAACACAACTGAGGAGCAAAATCATCCGACTTGAAGCAAATAAGAGCAAACAGCCAGCATGATCAAAACACGATTTGCTGGAAGCAGAAAACAAATGACTAACCAGAGACAAAGAATTGAGACAAGAAGAAATAGCTCATCTAAAAGATAAACTGAGACTATTGCAGCTGAACAAAGAAGAATGACAAGAAAAAATACATTCCCACAACTTTCAGTTCATAGGCAGAAAGGAATGTGCACTGCAAGCTTCACCACTCAATGATCACTTATCAGAAGGAGATTCATTGGACGACGAGAACGAGGTGGAGAAAAAGAAATTTATAGAAGAAATTATGAAGGCAATAACCACGCAGCTACGAAAAGAAGAAGGGACAACAAAACATATGAAACCCAAATACAACAACTCAATACTAAATCGAGAAATGGGAAATGACATGATCCCTTGCAAAGCCATGTTACCAAAATTTAATGGCAGAGTAGATGGGTACAATCCAACCTTCGGGGAATGGCTCCAAATGTTTGAGCTAACGATGGCAGAGAGAAAAGTGAGCCAACACTCAGCAGCGGCGAGATTCCCCCTATATTTGATGGGAGTGGCATCGCAGCATTATCTGCTGTGAGATCCAGATACAAAAACAGATTATGAACTACTAATTGGCGATTTCATAGAATACTATGGAAATGAAAGTTTCAAAAATCAGTATAGGATAATTTTGAATGGAACGAAGATGAAGAAGACAGATGACATCCGCAACTACATACAACAGGTCAAGAGGTTGGTTACATTAAGCTAGAGAGAAAACCGATATTCAAAATATGATCTCATTTTGCATATTTGTAAAGGGATGTCTGACAACATAAGAGCACAATTTGAAATCAAGTGTAATGTAGATGATAATTTAGAGAAGATGATTAGAAAGGCAGTGGACATACAAGCTACAATTGAGAATAACGCGAGGATAAATAAGAAAGCAGCATGGCATAGAGAAACCCCAATGTGGAGGAGCAATGTGAAGCCAAAGAACACAATGAAGATGTATGAAACAGACAAGCAGGAAAAAACAATAAGAATTAAAACCAGAGATGGAAAAACAAAGAAGGTCCTTGAAAAAGATGTGAAATGTTATAATTGTGGGAAGAAAGGACACAAAAGAGATGAGTGCCACAAACAAATAAATATGATTGGAGAAGAACAAGGGTACTTTGATGACGAAGATTTAATAGAATCAGAGGGAGAACTAAACAAAGAACCCCAAATGGAAGAAGAATTGGAAAACTAGAGGCAGCGCCAACTCCCAAGAACTGCGCAGCAATAATGATTATGGCAAACATGGACACAGTAAACATGATGACAATATTGGTTAATGGAATAATGATAAAAGCAACAATTGACACGGGAGCGGCAACTTCAATAATGATGGACGACTGCACAACAAAGTTAGGTTTTACAAGAGAGGATCTCACCAAATGTAACAAAAGACTAATAAACTCATNAATTACTGTAGCCGATTAAGTAATTTTAAAGCTAAACAAAGTAACGAAGAAAGACTCCTACCCCCTGCCAAGGATAGAGGACATGTTGTACAAAGCAAGCAAGCACAGATATTTCACAACATTAGACTTGTGCAAGGCCTATTGGCAAGTGCGAATGGAGGAAGATGATATTGAGAAAACAGCATTCATAACAATAAATTCTTTGGAGTTTATTTTATTTTCATTCTTCATTTATCTGGTTTGCTATTTAATAAAATGTTCAGCTAACCAAGTTGTGTTGAGTAGTGGGTGGATTCCATCACGGGATTGATTCAAAGGGTCCTTGTGCCAGTCATGAAACCGCACTTATGTTACGGATAGGAGTTTTTCGATTCTTTCTTAGCTGACTACCAATCTATACATGTATGAAATAATAGATGCTCGAAATGACTGAATAGCCAAACCCTAGGGATATATATCTATCATTAATAGTAGGAGACTTGACTATAATCGACCGAATAAATGACTTTACATGTATTGTTATTAAATGTAAGTATAGGAAACTGCAACATATTAAATAATCTCTAAAGCCAGTAATTTTACGGTAATGGCTACTTTAATATTAAATAACTGCAGTTAGTGTCAACGCCCGGTTGCTTTACTTATCAAATCCAACAAACACTTTACAAAATTGAGTTTAAGTCAGTTACATCTTGACATGAGTATACGCACTGAGCTAATGTAGGGTACACATAACTAGTTCCCATTTGAGCTGAGATGGTGCAGTGGATTGGATCAATGGTTCATGAAGGAGGAGAACTGTGGTGTGGAGATCGGCTTCGGGCAGTAGCCCACAGATGAATCAATGAGGAAACGTCACATGGCTTCGTCACCTAAACAATGATGATTAGTACTCAATTAACCTAACTAGTTAAGCAGAGGAGAAACGTCTGGCGATTGACTCAATTGGTAAATCCTCACCTGCCACTTACTGAGTGATAGTTATTAACAATAATACACTGTACAAATAGGCCAGGTGGAGGATGTTACATGGCAACTGTGACAAATAAGAACAAAGTCACCAGAGAGGAAACACACAGCGACACTCTTTCAAAACTCAAAGACAAACTCAGGTAAGGAAAAGAAAAAGGAAGCAATGGAGCAGCAAACGAAAACAAATAGTCAGAAAAGGCAGAAAACTCTTAATCATAACAAGTGCAAACTGGACTCTTCAATTGTAAGCAAATTGGAAAGCCACTACAACATAAAGAAATAATGACAAACAGCAAAAGCAACAAAAGAGGAAGCACAAAGAAAGCGACATCTAGAACTAATGCCCCCATGACGACACAATCGTCATCATATCCAAGGAATGCCAAAACTACCCAAACCGCAGAGTCAGTAAGACAGGAATCCTCTTCTGAACCAGGAACCCCAGAGATTATGGATATTCTGAGAAAAAACAATGAAACCAAAAGACTCTTGCGAGAAGAAATAGGTCTACTAACAAAGAGAATAGAAGACATTGAGCTAGCGAGTGTGGAAACAATTAGAAACATTCAAATCAATATGGATACCAGATTGATTGAACAAAGCGAGGTATTCCAGAATGAAATTAAGCCACTCACGAAGCAACTGACAAAATTGAACAGTAGATTCCTAGAGCAGAATCAGCTTCTGCAAGAAAAGAATGATGTATTAGAAATAACAAATCAGCAACTAATACAAGATAACAATATACAAGCCGCAGAGATAACACAGCTGAGGAGCAAAATAATCTGACTTGAAGCAAATAAGAGTGAACAGCCAGCACAATCACAACATGATTTGCTGGAAGCAGAAAACAAACAACTAACCAGAGACAGAGAATTGAGGCAAGAAGAAATAGCTCATCTAAAAGACAAACTGAGACTACTTCAATTGAGCAAAGAAGAACAACAAGACAAAATACATTCCCACAAATTTCAGTTCATAGGCAGAAAAGAACGTGCACTACAAGCTTCACCACTCAACGATCACTTATCAGAAGGAGATTCATTGGACGATGAGAACGAGGTGGAGAAAAAGAAATTTATAGAAGAAATTACAAAGGCAATAACCACGCAGCTACGAAAAGAAGAAGGGACAACAAAACATATGAAACCCAAATACAGCAACTCAATACTAAATCGAGAAGTGGGAAATGACATGATCCCTTGCAAAGCCACATTACCAAAATTTAATGGCAGAGTAGATGGGTACAATCCAACCTTCGGGGAATGGCTCCAAATGTTTGAGCTAACGATGGCATAGAGAAAGGTGAGCCAACACTCAGCAGAGGCGAGATTCCCCCTATATTTGATGGGAGTGGCATCGCAGCATTATCTGCTGTGAGATCCAGATACAAAAACAGATTATGAACTACTAATTGGCGATTTCATAGAATACTATGGAAATGAAAGTTTCAAAAATCAGTATAGGATAATTTTGAATGGAACGAAGATGAAGAAGACAGATGACATCCGCAACTACATACAACAGGTCGAGAGGTTAGTTACATTAAGCTCGAGAGAAAACTGATATTCAAAATACGATCTCTTTTCGCATATTTGTAAAGGGATGCCGGACAACATAAGAGCACAATTTGAAATCAAGTGCAATGTAGACGATAAGTTGGAGAAGATGATTAGGAAGGCAGTGGACATACAAGCTACCATTGAGAATAATGCCAGGATAAATGAAAAGGCAGCATGGCACAGAGAAACCCCAATGTGGAGGAGCAACATGAAGCCAAAGAACACAACGAAGACGTATGAAACAGACAAGCAGGAAAAAACAATAAGAATAAAAACCAGAGACGGAAAAACAAAGAAGGTCCGCGAAAAAGATGTGAAATGTTATAATTGTGGGAAGAAAGGACACAAAAGAGATGAGTGCCACAAACAAATAAATATGATTGGAGAAGAACAAGGGTACTTTGATGACGAAGATTTAATAGAATCAGAGGGAGAACTAAACAAAGAACCCCAAATGGAAGAAGAATTGGAAAACTAGAGGCAGCGCCAACTCCCAAGAACTGCGCAGCAATAATGATTATGGCAAACATGGACACAGTAAACATGATGACAATATTGGTTAATGGAATAATGATAAAAGCAACAATTGACACGGGAGCGGCAACTTCAATAATGATGGACGACTGCACAACAAAGTTAGGTTTTACAAGAGAGGATCTCACCAAATGTAACAAAAGACTAATAAACTCATCTGGCAAATATATCAATATGAAAGGAATATTGGAAGCAGTGCAGTTAAGAGTGGCAAACACGACATTTGAGCAATCACTGGTAGTCGTGGATATGCACAACAACATGTTTCCATATGAAATATTTTTGGGAGACGACTTCCTCATAAAAAACAAGTATGTTATCAATTATGCAGATAGAACTATCAAGGTCAAAGAGGAAGAGATCGAGATAGAAGAAGAACAGGGCAGAGACAAGACAATCACATTCGAATTACAAGAGGATATACATTTGCAGCCACATCAATGGAAAATGTATGAAAATAAGGGAATAAACACAAAAAGGGTGTCAATGCCATCAAGTATATGTGCAGTAAAAAGTGGAAAGGGTAAAATTCCAATTCTCAACCCAACAAATCAGAATGTAAACCTAAAGAAGTCACACATTAGGATATTTGGAAAATATGTGAAATCGAACATTAGACTGATTTGGAAAGCATTGGAAGACGAAGATGGAGCCGACAACTTGTACGGTCGATTCGAGGACTTACAAGTGGAAGCGCAAAGTACTCCACATGGCTGATTCAAGGGCGAGTGGACGAACACCATCCAAGTCACGAGTACTCCCAGGGGCCGATTCAAGGGCATTGGGACGAAGGCAACCAATGACGAATACAAGATCCCAGATATCGAGAGTGAGAACTACCAGCACCTGAATGAAGACGAGATGCAACTATTAAGGGAGATGCTAGAAAAACATAAACTGATATTCAATTACGGAGAGATAAGCATAGGGCAGGCAATAGGGGAGAAACACAAGATCGTAACAACCACAGATAAACTGATAAAACTTCCCTGTAGAAGAGTGCCTGAACAAATGAAAGATGAATACAACCACATACTTGAAGAATTGATAGACAATAAAATCATACGACCAAGTGAGAGTCCCTACGCAGCACCAACAGTGTTCGTGAAGCAGGGAGAAAAATACCGGCTATGTATAGACTTTCTGAAGCTGAACAAAGTGACGAAGAAAGATTCCTACCCTCTGCCAAGGATAGAGGACATGTTATATGAAGCAAGCAAGCACAAATACTTTACAACATTAGACTTGTGCAAGGCATATTGGCAAGTGCGAATGGAGGAAGACGATATTGAGAAGACAGCATTCATAACACCATACGGGCTGTATGAGTGGATCTACATGGCGTTCAGGCTATGCAATGCGCCGGCAACATTTCAAAGATATATAACAAAAGTTCTGAAAAACAAAAAGCATAGAATGGAGGATGGTATCAATGCATACATAGACGATATAATCATAACAAGCGATACAATACAAGAGCATATAGAGAAACTGGATAGAACGCTAACAATCCTAGGGAAAGCAGGACTCCGAATAAATGGCAACAAATGCGAAATCTTAAAGGAGAAAATCATCTTCTTAGGAAGAACGATAGAAAAAGGGAGGATATCAATGAAAGACAATGCAAGAGAAATGATACGAAAAATAGAGAAACCAAATAACAAGAAGGACATCCAAAGAATAATGGGTTTCTTTAACTATTACGGCACATTCATCCCCAACATCGCAGGGAAAACCGCGAAGATGACGAAACTCATGAGAAAATCAGTACCATTCATATGGACATGGCAGGAGCAGGAGGAACTGGATAACATCAAGGAAGAACTAGCAAAATTGCCATCACTCAATACACCAGACTATAACGAACCATTCATATTAGACTGTGATGCAAGCAAGGTCGCCATAGGAGCAATGCTGGGACAGATGAAAAATGGGAAAGAGGTACCAATACAATTTTTCAGCCATAAACTATGAACAAGCAAGGAGAATTATAGCTCAACCAAAGTGGAAATGCTAGCCCTAGTCGAAAGCATCAGAAAGTTCAGACACTTTTTGATTGGAAAAGAGTTCCGAGTACGTACTGACAACAGTGGCCTTGCATGGCTAAAAAAATTCTCAGGAGATAAATTGGGCATCGTATCCTGATGGATAGAATATCTCAATGAATTCACATTCACAATAGAGCATCAAAAGGGCACCTTACACAGCAATGCAGACTTTTGGACGTCATTACCCGAGTACCAAAGAGATGCGGAAAAAATAGATGGGGAAAAGCAGCAATTCCAGTTTCTACCACATAACCAGTATGACGAGCTACCAGAGATCAACGTAGACAAGAAAGGTCAGACGGTACTACCAATCATAATAAAGGAAGAGATCTCTGAAAAGGAGATCATAGAGAAACAACAAGATGATGTAATCCTCAATGAGATAATAAGTAAACTTAAAGAACCCCAAATGACACTATCAAAACTAACAGCAAGCTACTTTGAACATTACAAATGGAAAACAAACCGAAATGGGTTATTGTATGTTGAAGGGCAAAACAATCGGATTGCAATACCAGAGTACTTCAAAAGGGATCTGATACAGTGGATACACGAAAAAGGCCACCTAGGAATAACACAAATGGAGAAAACATTTAATGGGCGATTTATAACAACAGCAGTAAGAAAGGTAATCGAAAATATTATTAACAAATGCACTACATGTTTGCTGCACAACAGTCAACGATTCCCAACACAGAGAGCACCGCTAGAGAAGATAATAGCCACACAACCAAACGAAATAGTCCACATCGACTTAGAACAACTATCAAAGGACAACAAGGGGTACCAATTCCTATTAGTAATGGTGGACAACTTTACGAAATATGCAAGGATGATCCCAATGAAGAACACAACTGCGGAGACCACAGCGGAAATAGTAATGAAGGAGTGGATACTTTGGTTCGGGCCGATGGAAACAATTATATCGGATAAGGGACCACAATTTGAGAGTGGTCCATTTCAGGAAATGGCTAAAATGCTAGAGATAGTGAGTGAAAGAACTACAGCATACCACCTGCAGGCGAACGGCACAGTAGAGAGATTAAACAGGACTCTGATAAAATTAATAAGAGTAACAACAACAAGAATTGGTGGAAATAAATGGTGAGAGGTGATAGAGATGATAGAATATTTCTACAACACATTGGTACATTCAACAACAGGAATCACCCCATTTAAGGCAATGTTCGGCCAGGAGGCAGCTACACCACTATCAATGCAATACACTGACTACAGTAAAGCTCTGAACAATGAATACGTGAACCAATTACGCAAACAGATTTCAGCAATTCACGAAACAATATGCCACAATACGAAGAAATCGGCGGTGAGACAACAATGCAACTATAATAAAAAAATCTACGGTCACGCGCACAAAGTAGGCGATAAAGTCTATGCATTCGCACCAATGAAACTAACAGACACAAACCACATTCGCAAATTAAAAACTGTCTGATTCAGACCACATACAGTAACGCAAGAATTGCCAAATAATGAATACATGCTAGATAACGGCAGACTACTGCACTTCCAAAATTTAAAAAGGGCAATGGCAGACATCAAAGAAACGAAGATAGATGGAAATGCAGAATTTAAGTTAAGCCGAATTAATGGCAAAGAGGTTATGTATGATATGCGTGATTTAGATAGTCTACTGGAGGAGGAGTTCGAGGAGGAATTCACAGCGGATATTGGAAATGAACAATTGGAAAGGAGAGTGCAACCACAGAGGGCTGCAAGAAATAAAAATATATATAACCCTGAAACATGGGATATAGATTTAATAACTGCATTTAGGAAATTAGAGAAAGATGCATCAGCCACTGAGGAAACGAGTGAGGCAAAATCAACCAACAGATGGAGTCCTGACCACGAACACAAGGAGGCGAGTGCACAGGAGTTCTCAAACCGGATGTTGATTCAAGGGCAGAAGGCACAAGAATGATGAGATGGTCAATAGATGACGTAGAGTCAAGAGGCGTCCTAGTAGTACTCAAGGCCGATTCAAGGGCAGAGATACAAACGGACAATCAGCCTCTTCTCAGCTTAACTTTCCTTCTGGGGGATCATTTTGCCGATTCAAGGGCGGTGAAACAACCGGAGTTCCAGGGGAAGGTGTGAGTGGTGGAAGAACCATGGGGATCCGGAAGTGATTCAAGGCTGAAGGTATCTCCACTGGAACCACGTCTGGTCAAGTACCATTGGTCGTAACTGATAGCCGATTCAAGGGCAAACCAGTTGACACTAGCAGCACAAGTTCACAGCCTATGGACTGTGAACCAAGCACCAGCAGATTACCTTTACGGATGAGGTAAATAGGCGCCTCCTCAGAAACAACATCGGAGCATACAGTAAGATCTAGAGAGAGAGAGAAAAGGATGTCAAAAATCGACGGGGAAAAGTTGCACCTGTATTTCATGGCAACCACAAAAATGTGGAAACTAAAACGTTGATAAGGAAAACCGCCAAAATGGAAGGAAGCAATCTGCCAATCCTATTAGATGTGGACAATCAGCCTAAGGTTAACGTACTACTAAGCTATCCTCGGGAATTAAACAAAACAATCGATAGGCCATACATGAGAAGTATGATACACATGACATTTAATGAGGACTTCACATTGGAAACGGCGCAAGCACTTATGGCATACAAAGAACAGATAGCTAAGATCCAGGAGATAAATCTAGATGAAGAAAACTTAACAATTATACACGTGTTAAGAGAAAAAGAATACACTAAGCATTTACAAAAACAAATTGATCAAATGACACGAATGGTGAGAGTACAACAGATAAGAATAGTCGTCATAGTAATGAGAGAGAATCTGGAGGAATTACCGCAATATCTAAAAGATATGGTATTAAGAACAGAAAATTTTTTCCCATGGGAAAAGAAAGAGTTCACGATCTCCGAGATAATTCGTTTTGATTTACAAATTGATTATTGGGCGCAGATATACGGAATCATGATAGAGAATAGCATAGCAATAGACCTCTTCCAACAAACGAAAACAGCAGAAATGTTACAACAAAATGAAGGATTAGAGAAAGCCATGACATTATTCATCAAATGCAGCATGACTCAACGCCAGGAGCATTTGGAAGAAATCCAGAACGTGTGGGCAAATATGCAATTGCAGAAAAAGATAGATGAATCATGGCCAGAGATAAGAATAGAGGCACCAGCACGTAAATACCACAAAACAGTAGAGATGGTATTGGCAGAGATAAATCAAGCATATGAGCTGAATACAAAAAAGGATTTTCGTAAACTCATATTGGAGGAAAAGAATGCACTGGAAATTAGATGCAGAACATCCGCATGGTTGCTAGCAATATGGCTCACAGAGGAGAAAGATCTCAGGTTACCTGTAACAAGGAACAAAAGAATTAAACTAACAAAGGCAAAAAAGTTCAAGATCGCGTTATCACTGATGAACATGAAGACAAAAAATTGGATACTGAAAGGACACGTCGAAAAAATTGAATCCCTGAAAAAAAATGAGAAACCAATGCAGATGATGGAGAAACTGATAAACAGGCTGATAACGAAACAGCATCCAACAGGGAGAATGTTGATAGTAGAACTGGCCAACATCACAGGGATATGCCCAAGTAAGCTACAGATATTTGAGGAACCCATGTGAAAGTACATGTGGGGTGCAACATCAGAAACGTGACTAAAACAACTACAGAACCAACTGTGGATAACTATGAAGAAGATAATCAAATGAAAGTTAATTGACACAAAGGATATAACACAACTAGTGAAACAGAAGAACGTGCAACAAGTAATAGATGAAAACATGAAACGTCACATTAGAGACAGCCTGTGATGCATGTTCATGAAGATACTCAAAATGCTAAAGAAAGGTGGAATAATGACACCAGTAGAAATAAGCGAAATGGTAACAAAATCGCAACAGGAAATAATGAAGGAGGAACAACTGTTAACCTCATCACAACTATTACTATCCCCAAAAACACAAACAGTAATAGACAGAATAAATGTAGAGAAGTGGGGAGATACGAGCCAAGATAGTACGATTGAATGGATCAACATCAACGATGAACGATTCCTGGTAGAGATAAAAGTAACAAAAGAAGTAAAGGAGATAGCAGAAAGGAACTACCAGAGGATAAGAGAACAACAAACAGTCGCAACGATGAAGTTAATGTTCACTGAAGTATTCACGCGCACAAAGCTAGAAGAACTGTTGAAGCCATTCAACCAAATCACAGTCGGCGTCAAATGCATCACATTGAAAATTGATATTCAGGAGCGCATACGAATGAACTTAAGCAAACGGGGATTAACGCAATCATTTTGGGAGACAATCCCAGAAGCGAAAATGAATTACCCCGCCACCATTGGCTTAGCAACGGCATCTAACACAATGGGCACCTATGATGAAATCGAGAGACTCGTCAACACAAAGATCTTACTATGTACGCCGCCTAAAACGATTGCAATACCTATGGTACTGCCTAGATGGAGACTCCTGAAAGAGGTAAAACCAGCAAAAACATTTCTACATGAATACAAATCATACGTGAACTCGCAATGTAAAGCTATAGAGATGACAGAATGAGAGGACTACAAGAGAATGAAAAAGATATTGCTAGATAATGACAACAAAGAACGCATTTATATAGAAGGAACCATCACCCCAGATCAGCTATACACGAGGGGAAGAGCAATTCACATCCAACTCCAAGAATTAAGAGATGAAATAGAAAAACGTCAGCCATGAGCAGTCATGTTGTTTTTGGGAGTTAATGACATTGTGTGGACCTATATGTGGGAACAAAAGTATCGCTACTATGATGTAATGAAAAGAGTGGAGATTGTCACCATGATGTGCATCGGAAAAAATGATCCAGGCGAGATATCAGTACAAGAAGTATTGGATAACATCAGCTTTTTCTATAAAGATGTAGCGAACACCCACAGCTTACTAAAGGTCTTCACTTTCTTTTACCTGAACACACAAATGAGAGCAGATCTGGCTCACACATGCAAAGCTGATGCGCAAATGACACTATTAATAGCAATAGAAGGCATTTGCTTGTACGAAAAATACTTTGAAATCTTTTCACGAAAAATGAACAAACTACAGGAGATGACACCTATAGCAGAGAATATCAGAGAGATTCAATTTTTAAAATATGCAAACACTGTCACCACCGAATGAGAAGCAGTACACTTATGTTACAGTTAGGAGTTTTTTGATTCTTGCCTAGTCTGACTATCAATCTATACATGTATGAAATAATAGATGCTTGAAACTACTGGATAGTCGAACCCTAGGAATATATCTATTCTTAATAGTAGGAGACTTGACTATAATCGACCAAATAAATGACCTTACATGTATCACTATTAAATGTAAGTATAGGAAACTGCAATCTATTACTTAAATTACTAAGCCAGTAGTTTTACGGTAATGGCTACTTTAATATTATGTAAATGCAGTTAGTGTCAATGCCCAGTTGCTTTACTTAATCAAATCAACAAACACTTTACAAAATTGAGTTTAAGTCAGTTACAACTTGACATGAGTGCATGCACTGAGCTAAAGTAAGGTACACATAATTAGTCCTAGTTGAGCTGAGATGGTGTAGTGGATTCAGTAATCATTGATGAAGGAGAGGAACTGTGGTGTGGAGATTGGCTTCAGACAGTAGCCCACAGAAGATTTGAAGAGGAAACGTGCAAATATGCCAGGTGGAGGATGTTACAAGAAGAACTCTTTTGTTCAACTGCCAATTACCAGGTGCACAGATGGAAAATCAACATTCCAACAATCACAGTAGAACACCATCATCCAATTGCAAAGTACTGAGCATGACAAGAATAACACAGCAACCTCAGAAGGAGAATTTAGAGAGGAACACAGTCACACAAACATTAATTGGTGGTCAGCAGGGTAGAAGAAAGACACTCCACAAATCAAAGAATTAGAGTACATCAGTTAATGACCAAACACTAATTACCAGGCCAGAGGTTGCAGCAATCAATGAATTCAAGAAGAATAGAGAGATCCATCAGCCAACTACCAGGCAGGGTGATTGAGCATAGAATTGAATCAGATTGAACAATACATGCAAAATCATGGGCAACTACTGGGTAAATAGTTTGTCAACTAAGATAAAGTGTCCTTCTTGATAATTGCTGGTTGGAGGTACACAATCAATAAGTATCTGTGGTTAATTGATGGAACCAGATTTAAAGGTGTTCACCAACAAAGAAATAAAAGC
>CABFPE010000113.1:613661-640283 GCA_900660155.1 Hofstenia miamia | reverse complement strand
TCCGATCTCATACATTTTCCATTGATGCGGCTGCAAGTGTATGTCTTCCTGCAATTCGAACATGATTGTTTTGTCTCTACCCTGTTCTTCTTTGATCTCGATCTCTTCCTCTTTGACTTTGATGGTCCTATCTGCATAGTTGATAACGCATTTGTTTTTTATGAGGAAGTCGTCTCCCAGGATTATCTTGTATGGTAGCATGTTATTGTGCGTATCTACTACTACTAATGACTGTTCAAATGTCGTGTTCACCACTTCCAATATTCCTTTCATATTGATATATTCGCCGGATGCATTTATGAGTCTTTTGTTACACTTGGTGAGATCCTCTCTTGTAAAGCCTAGCTTTGTTGTGCAGTCGTCTGTGATTATTGAAGTTGCCGCTCCCGTGTCAATGGTTGCTTTTATCATTATTCCATTAACCAATATTTTCATTGTTTTTACTGTGTCCATGTTTGCCATAATCATTATTGCGGCACTCCCTCTAGTTTTCTGATTCTTCTTCCATTTGGGGTTCTTCATTTAGTTCTCCCTCTGATTCTATTAAATCTTCGTCATCAAAGTACCCTTGTTCTTCTCCAATCATATTTATTTGTTTGTGGCACTCATCTCTTTTGTGTCCTTTCTTTCCACAATTATAACATTTCACATCTTTTTCGCGGACCTTCTTCGTTTTTCCGTCTCTGGTTTTTATTCTTATCATTTTTTCCTGCTTGTCTGTTTTGTACGTCTTTGTTGTGTTCTTTGGCTTCATGTTGCTCCTCCACATTGGGGTTTCTCTGTGCCATGCTGCCTTCTCATTTATCCTGGCATTATTCTCAATGGTAGCTTGTATGTCCACTGCCTTCCTAATCATCTTCTCCAACTTATCATCTACATTGCACTTGATTTCAAATTGTGCTCTTATATTGTTGGACATCCTTTTACAAATATGTGAGAAGAGATCGTATTTTGAATATCAGTTTTCTCTCAAGCTTAATGTAACCAACCTCTCAACCTGTTGTATGTAGTTGCGGATGTTTTCTGTCTTCTTCATCTTTGTTCCATTCAAAATTATCCTATACTGATTTTTGAAACTTTCGTTTCCATAGTATTCTATGAAATCGCCAATTAGTAGTTCATAATCTGTTTTCGTTTCTGGATCTAACAGCAGGTAATGCTGTGCTGCCACTCCNNAAGCATGTTTTGTAAAATTAATTTTTATATAAAAATTAAGTTTTAGTTCCTTCCTTTTTTTCTTTAATTTTGCCCACACATGTTTTAATTTTTTTTAAAATTTTTATATAAATTTTTTGAAAAAATTAAAAAAATCAGAAAGTCCCTTTTCTTAAACTTTTTTCACAATTTCCTTCTTTTTTTTTTTTTTGCAAATTTTATGAAATGTCAGCTTAATTTAGCACATGAAAGATACAAATATAAAAACTGCACTGTAAAAAATTTGTAAAAAAAATAAACGGCCACTCCCGCCAGATATAGGGGGAATCTCGCCGCTGCTGAGTGCCATTCCCCGAAGGTTGGATTGTACCCATCTACTCTGCCATTAAATTTTGGTAAAGTGGCTTTGCAAGGGATCATGTCATTTCCCACTTCTCGATTTAGTATTGAGTTGTTGTATTTGGGTTTCATATGTTTTGTTGTCCCTTCTTCTTTTCGTAGCTGCGTGGTAATTGCCTTCGTGATCTCTTCTATAAATTTCTTTTTCTCCACCTAGTTCTCGTCGTCCGAAGAATCTCCTTCTGATAAGTGATTGTTGAGTGGTGAAGCTTGTAATGCACTTTCTTTTCTGCCTAAGAACTGAAAGTTGTGGGAATGTATTTTGTCTTGTAGTTCTTTTATGCTCAATTTAAGTAGTCTATTTGTCTTTTAAATGAGCTATTTCTTCTTGCCTCAACTAACTGCATTTAAATAATATTAAAGTAGCCATTACCCTAAAATTACTGGCTTTGAAAATTATTTAATATATTGCAGTTTCCTATACTTACATTTAATAACAGTACATGTAAAGTCATTTATTTGGTCGATTATAGTCAAGTCTCCTACTATTAAGAATAGATATATATTCCTAGGGTTTGACTATCCAGGCCTTTCAAGCATTTTTTAGGTATACATGGATAGATCAGTAGTCAGCTAAGAAAGAATCGAAAAACTCCTATCCGTAACATAAGTGCGGTTTCATGACTGGCACAAGGACCCTTTGAATCGATCCCGTGATGGAATCCACCCACTACTCAACACAACTTGGTTAGCTGAACATTTTATTAAATAGCAAACCAGATAAATGAAGAATGAAAATAAAATAAACTCCAAAGAATTTATTGTTATGAATGCTGTTTTCTCAATATCGTCTTCCTCCATTCACAGTTGCCAATAGGCCTTGCACAAGTCTAATGTTGTGAAATATTTGTGCTTGCTTGCTTCGTACAACATGTCCTCTATCCTTGGCAGGGGGTAGGAGTCTTTCTTCGTTACTTTGTTTAGCTTTCAAAAGTCTATACATAGCCGGTATTTTTCTCCCTGTTTTACAAACACTGTTGGTGCTGCGTAGGGGCTCTTGCTTGGTCCTATGATTTTATTGTCTATCAGTTCTTTGAGTATGCGGTTGTATTCATCTTTCATTTGTTCGGGCACTCTTCTGCAGGGAAGTTTTTAATCGGTTTATCTGTGGTTGTTACTATCTTGTGTTTCTCCCCTTTTGCCTGCCCCACACTTATCTCTCCGTAATTGAATATCCATTTATGTTTTTCTAGCATTTCTCTTAATTGTTGCATCTCGTTTTTCTTCAGGTGCTGGTAGTTCTTGCTTTCCATGTCTGGGATTTTGTATTCGTCATTGGCTGCCTTTGTCCCAATGACCTTGAATCGGCCCCTGGTAGTAATCGCTACTTGGATGGTGTTCGTCCACTCGCCCTTGAATTGGCCATGTGGAGTACTTTGCGCTTCTACTTGTAAGTCCTCGAATCGACCATACAAGTTGTCGGCTCCATCTTCGTCTTCCAATGCTTTCCAAATCAATCTAATGTTTGATTTCACATATTTCCCAAATATCCTAATGTGTGACTTCTTTAGGTTTACATTCTGATTTGTTGGGTTGAGAATTGGAACTTTTCCCTTCCCACTTTTTACTGTGCATATGCTTGACGGCATTGACACCCTTTTCATGTTTATTCCCTTATTTTCGTAGATCATTACATCAGCTGTGATCGCTTCCTCTGTTCTGATCTCGTACATTTTCCATTGATGTGGCTGCAAATGTATGTCCTCTTGTAATTCGAATGTGATCATTTTGTCTCTGCCTTGTTCTTCTTCTATCTCGATCTCTTCCTCTTTGACTTTGATAGTTCTATCTGCATAATTAATAACACACTTGTTTTTTATGAGGAAGTCGTCTCCCAAAATTATTTCATATGGAAACATGTTGTTGTGCGTATCCACTACTACCAATGATTGCTCAAACATCGTGTTTGCCACTCTTAGCTGCACCACTTCCAATATTACTTTCGTGTTGATATATTCGCCAGATGCATTTATGAGTCTTTTGTTACACTTGGTGAGATCCTCTCTTGTAAAACCTAGCTTTGTTGTGCAGTCGTCCGTAATTATTGAAGTTGCTGCTCCCATGTCAATGGTTGCTTTTATCATTATTCCATTAACCAATATTGTCATCATGTTTACTGTGTCCATGATTGCCATAATCATTATTGCTGCGCGGTTTTTGGGAGTCGGCGCTCCATCTAGTTTTCCGATTCTTCTTCCATTTGGGGTTCTTTGCTTAGTTCTCCCTCTGATTCTATTAAGTCTTCATCATTGAAGTACCCTTGTTCTTCTCCAATCATATTTATTTGTTTGTGGCACTCATCTCTTTTGTGTCCTTTCTTCCCACAATTATAACATTTCACATCTTTTTTACGGACCTTCTTTGTTTTTCCATCTCTGGTTTTTATTCTTATCATTTTTTCCTGCTTGTCTGTTTCATACGTCTTCATTGTGTTCTTTGGATTCATGTTGCTCCTCCACATTGGGGTTTCTCTGTGCCATGCTGCTTTCTCATTTATCCTCGCGTTATTCTCAATTGTAGCTTGTATGTCCACTGCCTTTCTAATCATCTTCTCTAATTTATCATCTACATTGCACTTGATTTCAAATTGTGCTCTTATGTTGTCGGGCATCCCTTTACAAATATGCGAGAAGAGGTCGTATTTTGAATATCGGTTTTCTCTCGAGCTTAATGTAACCAACCTCTCGACCTGTTGTATGTAATTGCGGATGTCGTCTGTCTTCTTCATCTTTGTTCCATTTAAAATTATCCTATATTGATTTTTGAAACTTTCATTTCCATAGTATTCTATGAAATCGCCAATTAGTAGTTCGTAATCTGTTTTCGTTTCTGGATCTAACAGCAGGTAATGCTGTGCTGCCGCTCCCGTCAGATATAGGGGGAATCTCGCCACTGCTGAATGTTGGCTCACCTTTCTTTCTGCCATTGTTAGCTCAAACATTTGGAGCCATTCTCCGAAGGTTGGATTGTACCCATCTACTCTGCCATTAAATTTTGGTAGTGTGGCTTTACAAGGGATCATGTCATTTCCTACTTTTTGATTCAGTATTGAGTTGCTCTATTTGGGTTTCATATGTTTTGTTGTCCCTTCTTCTTTTTGCAGCTGCGTGGTTATTGCTTTTGTGATCTCTTCTATAAATTTCTTTTTCTCCACCTCGTTCTCATCGTCTGAAGTGTCTCCTTCTGATGAGTGATCATTGAGTGGTGAAGCTTGTAATTCACGTTCTTTTCTGCCTATTAACCTGAAAGTTGTGGGAATGTATTTTGTCTTGTCGTTCTTCTTTGTTCAATTGCAGTAGTCTCAGTTTGTCTTTTAGATGAGCTATTTCTTCTTGCCTCAATTCTCTGTCTCCGGTTAGTCGTTTGTTTTTTGCTTCCAGCAAGTAGTGTTGTGATCATGCTGGCTGTTCACTCTTATTTGTTTCAAGTCAGATGATTTTGCTCCTCAGTTGTGTTATCTTTGCGTCTTGTATATCGTTGTCTTGTATTAGCTTCTGATTTGTTATTTCTAATACATCATTCTTTTCTTGCAGGAGCTGATTCTGCTCTAGGAATCTACTGTTTGATTCTGTCAGTTGCTTCGTGAGTGCCTTATTCTCATTCTGGAATACCTCACTTTGCTCAATTAGTCTGGTATCCATATTGATTTGAATATTTCTAATTGTTTCTGCACTTGCTAGCTCAATGTCTTATATCCTCTTTGTTAGTAAACCTATTTCTTCTCGCAAGAGTTTTTCGGTTTCGTTATTTTTATTCAGAATATCCATAATCTCTGGGGTTCCTGGTTCAGAAGAGGATTCATGTCTTACTGACTCGGGGGTTTGGGTTTTTTCGGAATTCCTTGGGTATGATGACGATTGTGTCATCATGGGGGCGTTAGTTCTAGGTATTGCTTTCTTTGCGCTTCCTCTTTTGTTGCTTTTGCTGTTTGTCATTATTCCTTTATGTCATAGTGGCTTTCCAGTTTGGTTACAATTGAAGAGTCCAGTTTGCACTTGTTGCAATTAAGAGTTTCTGCCTTTGCTGACTATGTGTTTTTGTTCGCTGCTCCATTGCTTCCTTTTTCCTTTTCCTTACTTGAGTTTGTCTTTGAGTTTTGAAAGAGTGCCGCTGTGTGTTTCCTCTCTGGTGACTTTGTTCTTATTTGTCACGGTCACCATGTAACATCCTCCACCTGGCCTATTTGTACAGTGTATTATTGTTAATAACTATCACTCAGTAAGTGGCAGGTGAGGATTTACCAATTGAGTCAATCGCCAGACGTTTCTCCTCTGCTTAACTAGTTAGGTTAATTGAGTACTAATCATCATTGTTTAGGTGACAAAGCCATGTGACGTTTCCTCATTGATTCATCTGTGGGCTACTGCCCAAAGCCAATCTCCACGCCATAGTTCTCCTCCTTCATGAACCATTGATCCAATCCACTGCACCATCTCAGCTCAAATGGGAACTAGTTATGTGTACCCTACATTAGCTCAGTGCGTATACTCATGTCAAGATGTAACTGACTTAAACTCAATTTTGTAAAGTGTTTGTTGGATTGGATAAGTAAAGCAACCGGGTGTTGACACTAACTGCAGTTATTTAATATTAAAGTAGCCATTACCATAAAACTACTGGCATTAGAGATTATTTAATTTGTTGCAGTTTCCTATAATTACATTTAATAACAATACATGTAGAGTCATTTATTCAGTCAATTATAGTCAAGTCTCCTACTATTAATGATAGATATATATCCCTAGGGTTTGGCTATCCAGCCGTTTCAAGCATTTGTTAGATATACATGCATAGATCAGTAGTCAGCTAAGAAAGAATCGAAAAACTCCTATCCGTAACATAAGTGCGGTTTCATGACTGGCACAAGGACCCTTTGAATCAATCCCGTGATGGAATCCACCCACTACTCAACACAACTTGGTTAGCTGAACATTTTATTAAATAGCAGTAGTGTGTTAACATATGTGCTCTCTTCATGCCATTCAGATTTGGCCACTTTTTTGTTCTTTATTCTCCACATTGGTAGAAGCATTGGTATAGATCTTAGGTAGCAGGGTACACTGTAGTAGTGATGTCATTGTATGACTTTCTATTGTTTGGTATGAGCCTTCCATTCTTGATTTAGTTGCAATGACAAATGTTGCAGGATAGTTATTTTTTGACTTCTTCATGTTTTCCTAAAATGAATTTGTTAAACCATTTTTCATTTGATTTTGTGCTGTTTCTGGTCTAATTACTATTTTTGATGTGATGCACTCTATATCTAATGCAAGTTGATTTTGAAGTTCCAACATTTGTTTTAGTTCTCTTTGGGTGAAGCCTTCCATGCATAGTAGTTTTATCAGCAACTTTGTGTCTTTTCATATACCTCTCCATATACTCAATGAACTATATTGTCTTTTTGTTCATGGTTGATGGTTATCTCAGCTAATAGTCTCTCATTGTCTGTATCTACCCAAGAAATTTCACTGGGTGTTGTGTCACCCCACTTCTCAAGATTGATTTTGTGGATTTCTCTTTGCATGTTAGGTGTTAGTGCTGTTGCAGTGGACTGTAGGAGCATATCTTCTAGCTGCATTTCTTTCTGTGATTTGCTTTTCTTACCATCTTGATTATTTTTATTGGGTGATTTTGACCTACTATTCTCATTATCTCTGGTTGTTTTGTTATTTTTGTTTATGCACATTGTGGGTGGTGGGGGCTCCCAAACGCAGTCCTAACTTTAGAACTGGATGGTACCGACCAGTTCTGGTCCTGAAGCCCTAGGAATCGAGTAACAAAGAGCTTTATAGTTTAGACTCCTGCAGGACTGCAACCAGCCCCTCCAACGCCCCCAGATTGGTGGCGGAAGCCTGGTGTCTTCCTTCGTTGCCTATCAATGCTCGATTGCAAAGGTTGGGGTGACAGGTCTTAATATGCCGTAAGTACCAACCTTTGCTCTTGTACGACTTGTAGCATCCCTTCGCTTCACACTTCCAGCAATTAGCATCCGCTATAGTCGTGGAGCTCTGCGTATGGTCATTTCTGACATGACGATTTAACGCCTTTTGGGCAGAAAACATACGCGCACACTCCGTGCACCTCAGGTGTCTCGTACTGGCATGTGTGAGCCTCGGTACTGCTGCATAAGCCGCCCCAGCAATTCTATCCCGTAGCACCGCTGAGTCCCCGTTGATTGACTCTAATAGGCTGCTAACAACCTCTCTCGCGTTTCTTGAATGAGTGCACGATGTGGTCAAAGTGGAAAACAGTTGAGACTCCCCCAGAGTAACACCCATTAACCACTGCACATCAAGTACAAGCCGTTTTTCCCAACACTGACTCTTGCGTGCACTGACAACGTGGCCATTTCCTTCAGGAACAATTGATGCTTTTGTCATACTAAGCTCTAGGAACTCGCCACTATTTATGCTTTCTCTGTGCGCCAGCATCCGGCTTACAAAAAGTAAGCGCTTACGTGCTATTATAGTGCGCACTTGTTGGAAAGGCATAAGTCCGTGTACTGTGGTACTCTTTTAGGAACTGTTTTTCATTATTATTTGGTTCACTTGTTCAAACCTTTCAGTTAGTTTATCTTTATTCTTTATCAGCTTTTGTACATCTTTTAATGTGAACTGATTATCCAATGTTATGTGTACTGTGCTTCTGAGGTATGGCAGTTGAAATTTTCTATCATCTTTTCTTTGTATGATATCATATTACATGTGGGATGGTTGTTCTTATCAATCACTATGGGGATTGCTGACCCATCACTGTCTTACACTGTTGCATTGCTTTTTATGAATCTTTTGGTCTCTGCGGATAGGTTATTGTGGAAGCTGTATTGGATTTTCTGTTGGGGATGAAGTAGGGGTGTATTCTTTCTCTTCCTGCTTTTGTCATTCTACTTTCATGTTCCCATGATCTGGCTGATTTCATGGCTGTGGAGAGTTGGCTATTAGAGAATGCCTCTGAGCTTTGTGTTGTTGTGGGGAGTAAGCTCATTGAAGGTTGTTCAAAGGTGTCAATTTCTGATTCATTGCTGATTTTTTTGATATCTGGACCCTTTAATTGATCACAGATCTTGGTACCTCCTGCCTTTCATTGCAGATAAGGACTGGTAGGTTTAGCTGTTTGCTCTCTGCCCTTTAGTTGGCATTGAGTTTTGCTGGAGGTTGGGAAGTGTGTTTTATGTGTTTCCAGTTGTTTGATCAATGGTTGTAACTTCATGCCCTTTAGTTGATGCTTGGTATGTTGCTGTCAACCCTCATTTATCTGCCTGCTCTTTAATTGACATTTGAGTGAGGGTGTTCTTTTCCAAGTTTTTGTTATTTCTTGTGACTCCATCCTCATACCCTTTAGTTGGCAATCAGATTGCAGAGTTCTCCTTCTCATTTGTTTTCCTCTGGTTGTTGAGTGCTCCATCCTCATGCCCTTTAGTTGCCAATCAGATCATGGAGATTTAGAGTTTTTGTTACTGCTAGTTGATGCTGTCTCCATCCTCACAATCAGATTGTGGAGTTTTTTTCCACACCCTTCTGTTTTTCAGTGGTGATCAATTCTGGCTTCTTGTTGTTCTTTTCATTTTCTTGCCTAAATTCAGTTAATAAATTTATATCCCATATTTTAGGGTCCTATTTAGATTTATTTTTTGCAGCCCTCTGGGGCATAATTCTTCCTTCAACCTCAATGTTGTTCTGTTGAGGTGTGTATTCTTCTTTGAATTCCTCCTCAGCTACACTATCTAAGTCTTGCATTTCATTGTATGGACCAGCCTTATTTTTTATAATTTTGAATTATGCATTATTGTCTAGTGTTACTTGTTCTATGTCTATCATTGCTCTTTTCAGGTTTTGGAAGTGTAAAATCTTTCCTGTCATTTAGTTTATAGTTATTGTTTGGTAAGGTCTGTGTAATGGTGAATGGCCCTGACCACTGTGTTCTTAATGTTTTCACCTGGTTTACATCTTGTGTTCTCAGGAGTGTGTATGTGTAAACCTTGTCTCCCATCTTTTGTGGTTTGCCATATATTTCCTTGTTGAAGTTCCATTCTTGTCTGATTGCAGATCTTTTTGTGTTGTGGCACATGGCCTTGTGTATTCCTGTGATTTGGTTTTTTATATTTTTTATATATTCATTGTCTGGTTTGTCAGAGTATGAGTGATATTGTAGCATCATCCAAATGAAATCAGAAATAAGCTGCAAATGTTTCAAGAAGAGATTAAGATCAAAAAGAAGTTGATTAAAAATATTGTAATTAAATCAATTGTTATTATTTCAGATTTATTTGTAAAATGCAACTAAGAAACAATATGTGTCAAAAAAGAGATATATGTGTCTGTCAATAAAAAATACTTTTGACTAAATGACGCTTACATTATTTTTAGCCTCCATCTTGGCAGAAAGTTTAAATTTGAATTGACAGGAACTTCTTTTGGAAATACTATAAATAGATTAAAACACTGTAAGAAGTTGATAAAGAATTTTACTTAGAATTCTTATTTTGTTTCACATTAATGGTTTGAATATTTAGTACAATGTTGAGCTAATCAAGTGGTGTTTAGTAGTGGTCTGGATACATCACAGGGAACAATTCTAGGGTCTCTGTGCCAGATCATGAAAGTGCGCATATGTTAGGTGTAGGGGTTTTCTCTTGATTAGCCAACTAGCATTTCACTTCTAACATGTATTAGATAATTAACTGTCAGCAAATGGTTGGATTACCAAACCTTAGGAATTATCTTAATACTATTTTAGATCCAAATTTATGACCCATAATCAACCAATAAGGTGACTGTACATGTAGTAAATTATAAATGTAGGTTAGGAAGTTGTTCAAATAGAATGTATTTAAATAAGCCAATATATTTCAGTAATGGCTACATGTAATATTTAATGAACAACTAGTAACAGTTCAGGTTGCAAATAGATATAACACTTTCACACAATAGAGTTTAAATCGAGTTGTGTCATGTCTTGAGTAAGCACTGAGCTAATGTAGGATACACATAGGCTATACCAATTGAGCTGAGAAGTGGTGCTCAAACATTGGATGGAGTGGCAACACTGAATGTGGAGATCTGCTCTGGGCAGATGCCCATCAGGAGATCGTCATAGAAGTTACCACATGGCCTCCTCACCTAAAAAGTGAGCAGTCAATTCTAGGTTACATAAGTTAACAGAAGAAACTAGTCAAGCAGTAACAACAAGTAAATCCTTACCCACAATAACACAGCTAATGTTATAAAGTAACAGTAGATAAACAGTGATAATGCCTGGTAGAGGATGTTACAATATTGCATTGATATAGGTGTTGCTGCTTCTCTACCATACAGGGCTTTGTATGGTATCACTCCTGTGGTTGTGTGTACTGATGCATTGTAGAAGGATTCTACCATTTCAAAGACTTCACACCAATCTCTTCCTCTGACTCTTGAAGTTTGTACTCTTATTAGTTTGATCATGGTTCTGTATAGACTTTCAACTGCTCCATTTACTTGAGGGTGATATGCTGTGGTTTTTTCTGTAATTATTTCCATTAATTTCTTCAAATAATTTACTTTCAAATTGAACTCCACAGTCAGATACAATTGTTTCGATTGGGCCAAATTTCAGCATCCATTCTTTTATAATTTTTTCAGCTACTATTTTTGCTGTACTGGAGTCTAAGGGTATCATCCTAGCATACTTGGTAAAATTATCCATGAAAAATAGAATGTATTGATAGCCTTCATCATCTTGTGATAGTTTTTCTATGTCTATGTGTACTATCTGGTTTGGTATCTTTGCTATAATTTTTTCTAGTCATGCTGTTTGTCATAGGAAATGGGTTTTGATATTAATTAGGCATGTCATACATTTATTTATTACGTCTTCCACTGCCTTTCTTATTGCTATTGTCATGAAGCATGCATTGAATGTTGATTCTGTTTGTATTATTCCCATGTGACCATTTTCATGTATTTTCCTGACTAAATCTCTTTTAAAGTATTCTGGTTTTGCTATCCTTGGTGACTTACCTTGTTCATATAGTAGTCCATTAGTGTTTAGTTTCCATGTATATCTTTGAAAGTAGATGTTTTCTATCTTTCCTAGTGATTTGTTTTCATCATTTATTCTTCCTATTATTTCTTTTAGGATGATGTCAATATGTTGTTTTTCAATGATTTTGTTTTCAGTTATTTTTTCTTTTATTATTATAGGAATTATCATTTTGCCCTTTTTATCAGCATTGATGTCTATTAGGTTTTTGTACTCATTTGTGGTAGGAATTCAAACTGTTTTCTTTCTCTCTCTGTTTTTTCTATGGCTTGTTAATATTCCAGTAGTGCTGTCCAGAAGTCTGCATTTTTATGTAATGTTCCTTTTCTGTGTTCAATTGTGAACTTGAATTCCTTAAGGTATTCTATCCATCTTGAGACTATGGATGATTTGTCTCCTGTATATTTTTTAAGCCAAGCTAAGCCACTGTTGTCTGTGCATACTTTAAATGTTTGTATTATTAGAAAATATCGAAATTTTTTAATGTTTTCTACTAGTGCTAACATTTCTAATTTTGTTGACCCATAGTTCTCTTTGCTTTGTTTTAATTTTCTGCTAAAGAACTGTATTGGTACTTCTTTGTTGTTCTTCATTTAGCTGAGGCATGCACCTATTGCTACATTGCTGGCATCGCAATCTAGTATTAATTCTTTGTCATATTCTGAGGTGTTGAGCAATGGCAACTTAGCTAATTCATTTTTTATGTTGTCAAGTTTTTCTTGTTCTTTCCATGTCCATGTGAATATCACGGATTATTTTCAATAATGCTGTTATTTTTTTTGTCTTTTGAGCCACACTTTCTATAAATGACGTGTAGTAACTGATAAAACCTATTATTTGTTGGAGGTCTTTCTTTGTTTTAAGGCTACTCATGTTTTGTATCATTTCCTTGGCATTGTTCTTAACCTTAATTCTTCCCTTTTCAATTTCTCTTCCTAGGAACACTACTTGTGTTTATAAAATTTCACATTTCTTCATGTTCACTTTTAATCCTGTGTTATATAATATTTTCAGTGTTCTGTCCAGTTTGTTGATGTGTTTGGGAATTGTGACACTCACTATTAGTATGTTGTATATGTATGCATTTATTCTGTCTTACACTTTCTTATTTTGTTTTAGTAATTTTGTGACATATCTCTGGAATGTGGCTGGTGTGTTGCATAAACTAAATGATATGTACATCCATTCAAACAATCTGTTGGGTGTTATGAAAGCAGTCTTTTCTATGTCATTTGGTTCCATTGGTACCTGCCAATATGCTTTGCATAAGTCTAGGCAGGTGTAGTATTTGTATTTACTATTCATATATTATGTTGTTAATCCTTGGGAGAGGATACGCATCTTTTTTGGTGATGTCATTTAATTTTCGGAAATCTATGCAGAGTGTGTATTTGTTTCCTTGCTTTACAAACACCATGGGCCCTACATTTGGGCTCTTGCTAGGTCTAATAATTTAATCTATCAGTTCATTTAGGATTTTGTTGTATTCATTTTTTAGATGCTCTGTCACTCTTCTGCAAGGTAGATGTATTGGTTCATCTGTAGTTGTGATTATCTTATTTGTTTCCCCTACAGATTTTCCTACGCTAATTTCACCAAAATTGAAGATTTTCCCATGTTTCTTGAGTAGATTTATTAGCTCAGTTTCTTGTTTGTTGTTCAGGTTTTTGTATTGTTTGCCTTTGATATATGGTATTTGATAGTCATGCTCATCTTGGTTTTTGATTATGTAGATAATCTTTTCTGTCAACATTTTTTCTGATTTTATCTTTTTCCCTAAGATTTTGATTTTTTCTATTTTCAGGTTAACCATTCAGTTGATCACATTTAATATGGATGCTTCCTCTTCTTTAACTGCGCATAAAGTTGACGGTAAGGATATCTGTTTAGTGTTTATTCCAGTTTGATCATACATCATTACTTCTGTGTTTATTTTGTCATTGGTTGTTATTTGGCACATTTTCCAGTTGTTTGGCTGTATTTTGGTGTCATCTAATAGTCTGAAAATTATTGTGACTTCTTTGTTTTCTTCATCTGTTAATATGACCTCTTCTTTGATTTGTATGGTTTTATTTGTGTAAATTATTATGCAGCCATTTTGGGTTAGGAAATCATTTCCTAGTATCATTTTGTATGGCAATGGGTTCCTTTCCATATCTATTACAGCAAATGTTTTTTGGAATGTGGTATTTGCTATCTGTATCAGTATTTTTTTTAGTTTGCTTTAATGTCAATATATTCACCAGACATGTTTATTAGCCTACTTTTTCTTCTTGTAAATTTTTTCTGTTAAATCCAATGTTTTCCACGCAATTATAGCATCCTCTACCAGGCATTATCACTGTTTTTCCTGTGTTACTTTATAACATTGGCTGTGTATTTGCAGGTAGGGATTTACTAACTTAACACTGCTTTAGCTATTATGTGGTTCCATTAACTTAGACTAACAAAACATATCTATCCACTATTTAGGTGATGAAGCCACTCAGTATCTCCTCCAATGATTTATAGTGGGCATCTGCCTGAAGCTGATCTCAACATCCAGTTTCATTTGTTCACTGATGATCCATTTGTTTGAGTTCCACTTCTCAACTCATTGATATACTATCTACATATTTAATATTACATGTAGCCATTACCAAAATATATTGGCTTAAATAACTAGTTTTATATACAGCAGCTTCCTAGCTTACATTTAATAATTACTACATGCTCAGTCACATTATCAGTCACATTATTGTCAATAATTTGGATCTAAAATAATACAGATATAATTCCTAGGTTTTGGCTTACCAGCCACAGTGATTGGTAGTCAACCAAATGAGAATAAAACCCCTATACCTAACTTAAGTGCACTTTCTTGGTCTAGCACAAAGACCCTTGAATCATTCCTGTGATGGATCCAGACCACTACTAAGCACAACTCATTTAACTTGACATCACATTAAATATTCAAACCATAGCAAAGAAACAATATAAGAATTCTGAATGAATTTCTTTATCAATTGCTTACATTGAATTCAAACCATTTATAGTAGTTCAGAAAAGTACCTGTTGATTTTGAATTTTAAATCATTCATCTGCCAAGATGGCGGCTAAAAATAATGGAAGTGATTTTGCCCCCTTCATTTTGACAAAATATTATTATCAACAAATACTAATCTCTAATTAATTACACTTGTTTTTACTTGGTTGCATTGTACAAACTGATCATAACTTTTTACAATATATTTTTAATCATAACTGTCTTCTTATTCTTCTTAATCAATGTTAGCAGCTTTTGATTCATTTAGATGATGCTACACAATTGTCAGTAATGACTGGTATAACTGCTTTTATATCTATTGTGGCTTTGACCATTATACTGTTGACTACAACTGTAATTGTATTTGTTTGTATTAGGTTGGTTATTATTAGAATGGGTACACATTTTTTGGAGTCAGCACTCCATTCAGTTTAAATTTTCTAGGTTTTCCTCATTTTCATAGTTATCCTTGTTTTGTTTGTCATATATTTTGATTAAGTCGTCTTCTTTGAAGTATGTGTCTTCTTTCTCAATCAGGTTGATTTGGTGTTTACAGTATTTCTTTGTGTGTCCTTTGTTTCCACACATTTGGCATTTTAAGTCTTTTCTTTTAATTTTCCTTATTGTACCATCTTTTAGTTTTATTTTTATTATTTCCTCTCTGTCTGATGGTTTTCTGGTTGTCCCTTTATTGGCGTTTTTGTTCATCATCACTGTTGGTGTCAGTGTCACTGGTTTTAGTATTGTTGATATTTCATTTATTCTGGCGTTGTTTTCTATTGTGATTTGAATTGCTAATCCCTTTCTTATCATCCCATCTAAGGGATTGTCTGTGTCGCATTTTATTTCAAATTGTCAGCTTATTGTTTCAGGTAGTCCTTTGCAGATGTGTGCAAAAAGGTTGTACTTGGAATAAATTGATTCTCTTGAGCTCAGCTTTAATAGCCATTCTACTTGTATCATATAGTTTCTTAAATTGACTCTTCAATTCATTTTGATCCCACTGAGAATCATTCTGTATTGACTTTTGAAGCTCTCATTGTTGTAGTAAAGCTAGTATTCACCAATCAGTTTTTTGTAGGTTGTTTTTGCTTCTATATCTGGTACCAGGTAATGTTGATATGCTGTGCCTCTTAGATAGATTGGAAGTCATGCAGCTGCTGTGTTCTGTGACACTTTCCATTCTTTCATGCACATTTCAAATATTTGTAATAATTTATTAAAGTTGGTGACTGTGATCTATTCTTCATGTGAATTTCAGAATTATTGCTTTGTATGCTGGTGTGTCTGTTTCATTCTCTTTAACTAACATGGAGTTTTTGAATGTTGGTTTTATGTCCATTTGTTTGTCACATTTAGCTTCAACCTGTTGAGTTATATTCTTTAACATTTTTTCTATGAATTCTTCTTCTGTTTCCTCTGGTTTTCCAATGTCTGCTGTAGTTTCATTTGAAGGTTTTGCTTTATTTTGTTTCTCTAGTAGTTGTATTATTGTTCTTTCTATTACTTCTTTTTATCCTTCTCTTGGTTGTCTGCTTCATCATTGTTTAGCAGCATTAGTCTTAACTTGTCTTTAAGGTTGTTGATTTTGATTTGTTTTGTCATATTGTCTTCTCTTAGATGCATGTTTTTGTAGTGCAGTGCATTCATTAATTTTTGCAGCCTTTTCCTTTGCAGTTTTATATCTTAATTGGCTTTGGTAAGTGTTTTGATTTGCTTCTGGAATAGATTTCTTTGTGTAGCATCACCCAAAAAGAACAAGTTGCAAATGGAAGATTAACGTCGAATGATTAACAGTGATTAAAAAATAATTAGAAATATGATTGTAAAATTTAGTTAATTATCTTATTCATTTTGTAAGATGCAAACCAAGTTACAATAGTGTGCATTCTGAGAAAAATACTGGAGCCAATTAAGTAATTTTTGACAAATTGTAACAAGCGAAATTACGCTTGCATAAGAACAGCCATATTGGCAGAAGATTAATTTGAATTTCAAAATCAGCAGGTACTTTGAAACTTTTTTTATAAATAGCTTAGAAATGAGAGGAAATTTGATGAACAATAAATTCTTCAGAGTTTATTTTATTTTAACTCTTCATTTATATGGTTTGCTATTTAATAAAATGTTCAGCTAAGCAAGATGTGTTGAGTAGTGGCTGGATTCCATCACAGGATCAATTCAAAGGGTCCTTGTGCCAGTCATGAAACCGCACTTATGTTACAGATAGGAGTTTTTCGATTCTTGCTTAGCTGACTACTGATCTATACATGTACATTTAACAACTGCTTGAAATGGCTGGATAGCCAAACCCTAGGGATATATATCTATCATTAATAGTAGGAGACTTGACTATAATCGACTGAATAAATGACTCTACATGTATTGTTATTAAATGTAAGTATAGGAAACTACAACATATTAAATAATCTCTAAATCCAGTAATTTTACAGTAATGGCTACTTTAATATTAAATAACTGCAGTTAGTGTCAACACCCGGTTGCTTTACTTATCCAATCCAACAAACACTTTACAAAATTGAGTTTAAGTCAGTTACATCTTGACATGAGTATACGCACTGAGCTAATGTAGGGTACACATAACTAGTTCCCATTTGAGCTGAGATGGTGCGGTAGATTGGATCAATGTTTCATGAAGGAGGAGAACTGTGGTGTGGAGATCGGCTTCAGGCAGTAGCCCACAGATGAATCAATGAGGAAACGTCACACAGCTTCATCACCTAAACAATGATGATTAGTACTCAATTAACCTAACTAGTTAAGCAGAGGGGAAACATCTGGTGATTAACTCAATTGGTAAATCCTCACCCGCCACTTACTGAGTGATAGTTATTAACGATAATACACTGTACAAATAGGCCAGGTGGAGGATGTTACATTTGCTCACTTAGTCTTGAGCTTGTGTCAACTTTCATTTTGGAGATTAGTCTTTTTTTTCAATGTTTGCTGCTTCCACCTCAAACATTCTCTGTGTTAAGTGATCAATTTATATGGTCAGTGGTTTTCTTTCTTTGTTATTTTTGTTGATTGTTTGGGTTAGTTCAGCAATTGTCAGTTTGTTTTGTTTGACTACTGACTGTAGTATCATATCTGTGGGAGAGTTTTCAATTTTAGGTGTCACTGTTGTGTCTTGTGTTTGGGGAGTCTGTATTTGGGGAGTTTTCTGTGTTTTTGCTTTAGTTTTGTTTTTCTTTCTTGAATTAACCATGTTTCTTGTTAGTGTGGAGTAGGCTTTTTGTTGGTTTCCCATACCAGCTTTGGTTTTCAAGGTTTGGTTTCTCATTTAATGTTCATAACCATTGTGTTGTGTGTTTGCCTAGGTCATTTGATGAGTTTTGTTGTCTCTGGAGTTTGTTGTATTTCCTGTGGTTGTTTCATTACCTCATTGTTGGAAGCTCCAGTATTTGGTTGATAAGAAGTACATCTTGAATCAATTTTTCCTGGTTGTTTCCTGTGAAGAAATCCTTCTTAACTCAGGATTGTTTTCTGCTTGCATTGTCAGGCATCTGTCATAGTCACCATGTAGAATCTTGCAAATCCTTAATTTGAGCAAAATAGGTATAATTGCTATAACATTTGTCATTTTTCTTTGTGCCAAAGGTTAAGGGATTCCCATAATCACTCCTGATCAAATCATACTATTGTTAATCCAGCAAATCTGGTTATATTAACTATAACATTCTGCTTAGGTTGGGAGTACATAATGGTAGAGGGTTGTGACCCAACACAGAACTTTGTAAGAGAAGAGAATTTAAACTTGTTAAAACTTGGTAACTGCTCCATTCTTCAGGGAAACCTCAGGGTTTGCCAATGAGACTCACAGTGTGTGGATAGTGTTCTCAGTGATATTGTGTGATTTGCAACCTAGTAATTTATTGCATTGATTACCCTTGTTATTTTCATTGAGCAAATAAAGAATAATATCACAACCAGGATGGTTTAGTTTATTATGATTTCTTACATATAATATCCCTACATTTATAAATATACATGAAATACATGCAAGTAATCAATGTTACCAGCAGAAAGTATGAGAATATCAATGGTCAATCAGTTGAGATACAATATAATACAGCAACACTATAAGCAATGTAAGCTGACTTGCAGTGATCAGGGCTCATAGGCACCTCATATGTATAATAAGTTTCATTATTAGGAATAGCAAATTTATATCTAAAAAGGGTTAGCCTACATTAATTTATCAGAGACATGTCTTATTTGTGAATGAATTGAGGGGAAAGCTACAATGGATAAAAACCCCTAATCATAAATTTAACTAAAGGCATGTCAGAAGTCCCAGCTGCTAGCTGCACCACACTTTTGAAAGGTTGTATTATGCAGCTGCTCTGAAGTACATTAAGCCTGATCTGGGGACCACCTGCAGACTACTCTCATGGTCAAACATTTAGCTTCCCTTTAATATAATTAAATAACCTGAATAAAAATTAATCCAGTAAAATTCATTCATCACAATCATTACCTTTACTGTGTATTTATACTAAATTTTTGTAAACAATTAAACAATCAGCAAGTACCTGTTCTTAAATGTTGTTGACAGTTTTCCCTCTATTTCTTCATCTGCTGAGTTGCTCAATGTCAGCATTAATTAGCTCATGCAAGTTCGCCTTTTAGTATTTTGTCAAACTGTTTTGCCAATATAACTAATATCAAAACTGCACTGTATAATTTTTTTAATGGGTAATAACCATGTGATTACATTTTAATCAAATTATTATACTGTTAGTATAATTTGTGGCCTTAGTTTCTCTTTATTTGACCACATACGGATTATGCCACACTATAAAATGATTTGATATGTATGAGACAGCAAAAAACTAAATGATGCATTAAGCACATATCACAATGAAATGTCTCTCCTATTAGCAAATAGAGCAATGAAAGGAAGTTGTTTTTCATTAATTTTATGATGGATAAAATACTGAACTGGTGGACAACAGCAGAACTAAATGCATTATTAATTATACCACATTGGCAAAATATTTTTTACCTTGATATATTTAGACCAAGCCAGTATGGTTGGACGACATTTATATGTGAAGTTGGTGAAATCTAAATAAATTGTAAACAAAATATATATTTAATTTCTTTATACCATTATTGTAGAGAATTCAAAAACAATGTGGCAGCATTTATCAATTAATGTGGAGGACTTTTTTGTACAGTGGTAATATAAATAAATGATAAACAAAAAATTTTTAACCTATTTAAAATATTATTGTAGAGAACACAGAAAGCATTAGACTAAATAAAACATGACAGAAATTGAAGGAGATATACTATAGAAGTACTTTAATATTTTCTTAAATTTTTATCAAGTTTCAATTTTCTTAAATTTTCACAAAGTTCTTACAATTTTCATAAATTTTTTTCAAGTTTAACAAAGTTTGTTAGACTGGGGAATGCAAAACACTCCACTGATGTTCAAACATTCAAATCAAATATCAATCATTTATTTCAACAGATTGGTCTTAAATTCTTGCCACTATTCATCTACATCTTAGAAATTACACTTGTCTCCAAATATTCACTCTTACAACAAAACACGTCATTGATGAATTTAACGAATTCCTATCACCCGTCTCTTCAAATATATTCAATGTCAACCCTGTCTTCAAAAAATTCATGTTATCTTGAAGAACAATCAACTGTAGTCTCCTGTCCCACGATGGAATTCATCTTTCTGGCAAATGGAATCAAACAAATGACTTAGATGCTAAAGAATCACTTCAGTCTTCACCCAATTACTGCTTCATAATTCCGTCCTCCTCACATTTCTTACTCCAAAGTCATAAGCTCCTCTTCATGTTGATGTCTTCTTCCAACCCAATCTCTTAATCCCTAGTGTAGAATCATGCCAATTCACTTTTTGTAATGAATACATAGTAACTTATTACTTTTCTTAGATAACATGGTAAGTAAGCTTGACAATCTTCTAAATTCTCTCCTTCTAATTGAGTGTTCTGTTGATTAACTTAACTTAATATACAGTAACCTCTTTAACTGCGTAACTTACAACAACTCATTTAGGTAAAGAGTGAAAGATGGAAGACAGGATCAACACCAAAGGTTTGCCACATGGCTTCAGATCTATAGTAATCAGCCACAACTACAAAGTGCACTTCTTCTTCACAGTGAAAACCATCGACGGAATTAGTGTGTGAATAATGAACTCAGTGTAAGGGGATTGGCAACTGATCAAAAATTTAGTGCATTGATTGTTTCTGTTATTATGAATTTGTAATGATAATCAATTACAGCAACCAGGATGCGTTAGCCTTTCATATAATAGCCCTACATATATACTGATACATGATAGCCCTTGATACATGTAAACAATCAATGCTGCCAGCAAGAAAACAAATGCGTAAGTCGGCCAAGGGTCTACAATAGGAAATAATGGGCAACTTAATTCTGATAGTAAACTGATAATGAATGTAATATAAAAACAAGATATAATTAACTGCAATACTAATTCACTGATTATGAGGTGACACCACAATGGATTGGAATTCTTTGATAGGGAAACAATCATGTAAAGTATAATAATCATAATCATAATAACTGACAAGCAACAAAGAATAGGAAAGCTATAACAGAGAAAAACCCCTATACCTATTCATAACCTAAAAGCACTAAAAGGTAATTACAGCTGTCACCCTCCCCACCATGTAATGGCTATTAGGAGGCTGCTCCAGCATACTTTTAAACGGATGTGGGAACCACTGTCCAAATTACCCCCAGTGCTTGAAAGTTTAGCTTTCCATAAAATACAAATTAACCTGACAAGAGAAAGAGTAAATCCAACTTAAATTCATTCATCATCAAACATATCATTTCTATCATATTTATAGCACTTAGTAGTAAATAAGCAAACACTCAACTAGTACCTGCTTAATATTTTCTTGTTTACTGTTTTCCCTAGTTTTACAGTTCTGCTGATAATTACGCAACATCAGCATTAATTAGAATATGCTGCTTGGCCATCTATTGTTTTGTCAAATACTTTCAAGCATAATTTAAATATAACTACACAAAACAATTTACAAAATTAAATAATCAATCATATCATGTGTTTACATATTAATTATTATAATCATTATAATATTTCTAGTCTTGGTTTCATCCATTCTTTCTCTCATCTTGACCACACATGATATATTGATGGATTATGTCACACTAGAATGATTAATCAATCAAAATGGTAAATTTTTTTATGTATTACCTAGTTTTATATTTTTTATTCCGAAATGTACCTATATAATATATACATGTTCACTTGCAAACACAACACAGAAAGCACTTACAATTCAATTACTACACATGTAGTACCAAATTCAGTATTTTGATATATAAACACTTTATTAGGTATTTTCTTCTTTTAAAATTAATCCTTTCTGGGGACATAAAGACAAATCCTGGTCCTATTCTAAATGAGTACAAAATTGAATACAAATTGAAAAACTATTATAATAACATTAAATATATATACCTTAATGCTAGAAGCCTTAATTCAAACAGAAATGATTTCTTAACGTTGATTACAAAAATTGGAAAAAATGCAATTTTCTTAATTAGAGAAACTTGGCTTAAGCCTGATATCGAACCTAGCTTGTTAAATCCAGACAGACAAATTTTTGAGGCTGAATCAAATAGGTAAAGGTGCTCGACTTATGATAATTGTGCCAAAATCTTTAAAACCAGTCCGTAAATCTGAATATGACATTTATCATGAAAGATTTGAATCTACAAGGCATTAAACAGTGTTGCACCCATTAAGAAGCAAAGGGTTAAAATAAAAGCAAATAAATTTCTTTTTCCAAACACCAATGATAATTAAGTCCATGAACTAATATCAATTAAGCAAGAATTAGTTGATCTTGCGAAATCTGAGCCGACAAAGACTAATTGGACCAATTATTAAAGATCAAAGAAAACAGTTATGCAATCAGGACCAAAAAATTTAACTAAAGCTCGGAAAAAATTCTTTAATCAATTAAATTCTGCTCGAGAGAAATGGTGATATGTCCATAAATTTATTGGAAAATGTAAAGGTCCTTCATCCGAAATAAATGAATTAAACATCAATAACATGGGCGTAACAGACAAAATTCAAATACTAAATCATTTAAATTCAACATTAAAAAACTTGGAAATTTCGATTTTCCACTTTATAAGAAAAAACAAAATTCTGATAATCTCAAAAAATCAAATCAATTTTTCTTTAGACTTTCTACAATCAATGAATTAGAAAACATTGTTAAAAAACTTGATACCAACAAATCAACTGCTTCTTATAATCTCCCATTTTATATTATTAAACGTTTTTTTCCTATTTTTAAGGAACAATTGTTAATCACATTTAATCAATATATTATTGATTGTGAATTTCCAGACTTAATGAAAAAATCAGATATAACTCTTATATATAAAGAAGGTGACAACCTAAATGCAAAAAAATTATAGACCCATTTCCATTACACATCCTTTTAGCAAACTCTTTGAAAAACTGTTGTATATTCAAATAAACGCATTCCTAAAATCTGAAAACATCCTATCAAATAAACAATTTAGATTTCACAATGGCCATAGCACGCAAGACGCAATTCTATCTATTACTCAACAAATAAAGTCTAATATATCTCATAATAACTGCAGTTGTGTAGCATTATTAGATTTAAGTAAGGCATTCAATTCAATGAATTTTGATATTTTGCGAGACAAGCTTATAAATTATAATTTTCGTGCTAATTAATTTAATCATGAGCTTCTTAAAAATATTAAACAGTAAATAATCAAGTTATGTTACGACTGACCGTGGGGTGCCCCAAGGCACTGTACTTGGCCCTATTTTATTTGCAATTTTTGTAAACGATATAATAAAACATGTTAAAAACACCGATATTTACCAATATGCAGATGACGCATGTCTAATAAGTACCGCAAAAAATGCTCTTGATGCTACAAAAAACCTCCAAACAGATATAGAAAAATTAAGCAATTATATTACTAATAATCAACTGAAACTAAATATGGAAAAAACTCAATTTTAATTTTTTCACCGAAGGCCAAAGAAATCTAATAAGTGATATAAAACTAAAGATAAATAATAAGCCAATAAAGCAGAATGAATCAGTCAGCTATTTAGGAGTGGAGATAGACAGTGGCGTACGCAGGGGGGGTATGGTGGAATGTCCCCCGTCAGGATCTCAAATTTGATTTTGACTCAATAAATCAAAAAAAAATTCGTAAAAAATTGAAAAATTTAAAATCTAGGTTCGTGAAATGCATTTTTAGTGTCTAATTTCTCGATATTTTAAAAAATTTTGGTAATGATGATGATGATGTCTCCCCACGTCAGAAAATCCTGGGTATACCCCTGGAGATAGATAATGAATTAAAATTTGAAAAATTTCTACTGAATAAGATGCAAGAAAAGACATTTTTATTACTTTCGCAATGTAATATTAAGAAACTATCATAAACAACTGATCGATGCTTTCTGCTTGTCTCATTTTCAATACTGTTCTTTTCTTTTAACTAACCTAAATTCGAAACACCGTATGCTTTTATCAAAGACATTTAATTGGTGTATAAAAACTCTAAACTTTTCACAAAAGCATAACGAAGCATCAGTATATCGTAATAAATATAAAATATTATCTCCATTCTACCAAATTCAAATCTCTACAAATATTTCTCCTTTTCCTTAATAACTATATTAAATTAATTGAGCGATCACAAAAATTTCTGTATTTAGATAAAAGTTCAAATGCCTTTCATCACATGTCAATTAAAACATTGAATAATTTAGATTATGAAACGCGAATACAAAAAAACTATAAGAAGTTTAGAAAAAAATTGAAACTGTTTCTTTTAATAAAACAATTTACATTAGGGGACGGTAATACACTTCATGCATTCGAAACATGCATCCAACATTGAGCACATACACAAAAATTCACACAAACATTGATTATCTTAGTATATATTATACATATTAATTTGTAGTTATTTATTTGTTTATATTTTATTTTTCTTTTGTCATGTGTTAGTTTGTAGATTTTTTGTATACATTGAGCAATACATTTGCTTTGACTCTTAAACATGATTCCAATAATTTGAATCTTTCTGGAATATGATTGATCACTGATGTAGAAATTTGAATTTGATTTTGACCAATAAAATTTAGCAAATAGCCATCTAGTAAAACAACATTCACTCATGTTTAGAATGAATACAGTATCTAAAATGCTTCGTACTGTTTTATTAATGATTTTCGCAACTCCTATTTTTTCAACAGGTTCGAAATTCTTTTATGATAAACTAATAATTGAAAGTGTCGCTGTTGAAAAAGTCTCAGATGACAACTTCACATTGAACTTTCGTACTAATATCAGTTATACAGATGTATCGCAATTTGATGAAGAAGATCTCTTAGTCTTCAACAAACATCATACCTTGCAAATATCCATACTAGTTTATAGGGAAGGTAAAATTCTGCAACAATTCTGTAATTTTGGAAGATCAAAAGGGGACATCTTTATTGTGGAACCTTGTGAAAAATACTACAATATAAACAAGCGTCTGAAAACGTTCTTTATCTCAGTTAAAAATGTATTGCTTAGTGATGAAAATAAGTGGAGTGGGAAGTGGGAAATTTCTATAATTGATGTCAATGTAACACGGAGTCTTCAAGATCAAGTGCCGATTAACAAACAATTTATTCTCGACAATTTCAAAGGTTTGAGCTTAATTCATTTCCTCCTTAAAATAGTTGCGTACCGTTTAGTTTATAAATTACATCAAATCGTTCTTTGTTGAAGAGAACATACTTAAGTAGTCAACTTAAAAATCAAAATAGGAAATTAGCTTTGAATATTTCAATTTTTGAGTAGATTTTATCATTCCGTATTAGGAAAAGCTGCACTTTTATATATTTAAAAAAACTTGCTTCATTTGAAAATCATAATAACTGCTTTTAAAAAATTTCTATAAATCTTGGTTAGTTGAATAGTGGTAAGTTGTGTTGCACTCATAAAATTTTACCAAGAATTCGTAAATAAAACGGACTCGATAATTTAGTAGAAAACCAAAAATTTTTAGAAAAATTTGAGGAATTTCAAATAAAATTCATTTATAATAGTAGATATTAAATTAAAATTGAATTAAATTCTATATGATATCAATTTTTCATAAAATCTTGAGTTTATGAGGCTTTTAACACAAAGCTGAGCTCNCGTAACTGAGGGAAAATGCAAATCTTAATAGCGTTGTGTTGCAAAATTTTCATTTCTTTTTGCTCTTCCTTTCATTTTTAGCATAGGGTGTTTTTTACAGAAATATTTCAGCTTGAAGAGTACTAATATTTTTTTAACGAAACAAAGCAAAAGCTTAGCTATAACATGTTCAAATTTTTAACTATTTCAAAATGTAGCTTTTCAAATAAACATGAGAATTACTTTAGATAAAATTTTAACATTCAGTAATTTAGAAATTTGTTCAATCTCAGGTTTTTTATACAATATATATGCAAATTAGTTTAAACTGCACTAAAATATGTACACATACAGTCTGTTCCATAAGTCCCTATGTTTCAAATTACTACTGCACATAATCAATAATACAAACAGACATTATCATTAATATAATCAATACATCTATATTTAACAAACAAAACTAACATCAAAAAGTAATCCAAGTACAATGACTAATCGTAAGGGTCGACTTGCAACCCATCAATATCAATGCAAAGTTGAAGTCGACGAAAAGTACGTGCATGTATCTTTGGAAGAGATTCCATTTTAAAGTTAGCAAAAGCATTGTGAATTGCCTGTTTCAGATCCTGAGTTGATGTTGCTTTTTCAGCCAGTACACTTTTCTTTATGATGCCCCAAAGAGGTTTGTCACATGACGGTAAATCCGGTGACCAAGCAGGCCATGGGATGGGCCCGAACTTTCCTACACACCAGTTGGGGAAATTG